>JAWNPG010000023.1:1632500-2197500 GCA_035045145.1 Drosophila meridionalis
AAAGGCCATAAAGTGGCATATGGAGTAGACAAAAAGCAATATGAAGATAGGAGAACAAAAAGCAAAACAAAGCAAAAATTGAATATTGAATATTTAACGATATCAGATTCAGATCTTGCCCACAGCTGACACTATCAAGCGGTTTTCCCATACTTATTATTTGGGGAACTGGCATCGGGTAAGTCAGCTATTCAAATGAGTTCGGGGCTAGAGTTGGCTATCATAAGCCATGCCAAGCGGACAGCTTTATGAGATAATTTATAAACTAAAATCAATGGCCATAAAAATACAAATCGGCAGCTGTTAGCCAAACGAGTTAAGTTCGCGACGAATGGACTAAGTGTGTAAGTGATCAACTAACAGATACCTTTTATTGTATATTCGTTACTTTCCTTTTTCTCCTTCATCTCTTTATCTATATTTTACTCTATGAAAAGGAGTAGCACACGCACCTGGAAGTTCATTATGGCCTCGGATATTTTTATGTTTATGGGCTCCACAACCATCACGATGTTGAATGAGCCGAGCATGCGCTCGGCCACCTTGTCCATGGCCAGGGCAAAGTTCTCCCACTCGGTGTCGAACTCGTGCAGATAGTGCAGGCAGCCCTTGATCACATTCACGCAGTAGTTGGTGCAGGGCTTTTCCGTGTAGCCCTTGCAGGCGCCGCAGTGCTGCATTTTGGTGAGCGCGCCCGTGCAGTCCGGATTGAGTCGGATCTGAGTAGAATCGAAACACGCAATTAAAGAAAAGTTTTGATAGATCAAATCATCTTTCACTTACTGCCAATATCTTTTTGGAGACCTCAGCGGCGGTGATCAGCGCCTGGCCGTAGGTGCGGGTGGCTACAAACGAGCGTTTGATTTGCACCGAGAGCTTGTCGGGCACATCTCCGAACGGCTTCAGCTCCTTCATGTGCTCGCTGACGCATTGCATGTATCTGGAAGACGAGGTAAAATGTTAGCAAAACATTTTCATTGGCATTGGCCGGAAATCTCAGCGTGTAAATAGCAGAATGCTGAACGCACCGCACCTCCCACCCGATCTGCGCCTTCTGTTTACACAGATTTTTATGTGCAAAGAATAATACGAAAAGAAGTTCTCTGGCTGACTGCTTCACTGCGCGCCATGTGCTGCACGTAGCACGTAGCACGCTGCACCTGCTCCTGGCCATGAGGCATGACATCTGTTGCACTTCTACGGCTGCCTCTCAGTCCGAAGCGACTCGTCTCGTCTCGACTCGACTCGCCTCGACAATAGGCGAGTGGGCTAGCGAATGGCTGAAACGCGTTGGCTGCTCAAAAGTCTAGAGCCAAGTGGATGCCTTATTTGATAGATATTTTTAAGTTCTTTATTTGTTACAAATTAAACAACATTTACACAGATATAAGTATAGCTTAAAGCCCTGATTATAGTTTGGTATATTTATTTTCCGCTTTTTGGCTTCCTAAGTCTATTAAATAACCGAGATAGTGTTTATATCTTTTACTTCTTGCTGTCTTTTATCCTTTTTTCTCCCATACTCAAGCACAGACATTTATGAAAGTGCTTTGCCAAAAACATTCGCCTTTATGAAAGTGCTTTGCCAAAAACATTCGCAGTCTCTTAGGGCACCCATTCGCCTGTTTCTCTGGGCAATTGGGGGAGCAACCCCTACATTAAATGCAGCATGTCCATTGTAGTGCTCGCAGCTCCCGGCTCGCGCCTCGCCGACCAACCGCATACGGCGCACAACAAATAACAAGCAGCAAGTGCCAACAATTATGCCGCCATCGTTGTCCAGTGCAATAAACGGACAGCGTGCCAAAGCACGTACGACAAACTGAAACGATGACAATAAAAACGAATCGCAGAGGAAGGCAGCGGCGACAGCGGCAGCAGCGACAGCAATTGGAAAGCGCGTGGGTAACACGAGCCGAACGAAAGAGGAGCAAGAGCTGAAGTTGAACCCGATGCCGAAGCCAGCGAAACAATTCGCCAAGCCGAGCCAAGCCAAGCCAAGGAATGGGTCCAGTTCAATGAGCCAAGAGCCAAGTGGGCGCAATTTAGCGTGCAGTAGGAAATGCGACCAGCTGCCACAGGAACTGCCTCAAAGTAGGCTCTCTGACACACACACACACGCACAGAGAGAATGTGTGTGCTGTGGGAGTATATACCCATTAGGATTACATTTGCAGCCTACTAAATTAAGAGATGTACGAAACATCAGCTGCCTGATTAGCTGGTAATGCTGCTTATGAGTGGGACGTCGCCCATGGGCATCCAGCTTATCTTTTGATGAAGAGTTTAGCAAAACTTCACTATTGGTCGAGTCTGTTTTTCATAGTTTTACTACTTGAATAGTTGAATTAGATGATTTGCTTTTTATATATATCCATATCCATATAAATATATTTATTTATTCCTCTTCTCATTTACTACTTTTCTAGGTGAATAATATCATTTAAAAAGTTATCTGTCTATATATATTCTCCTTCTAATTTACTACTTTTTTATTTGAAAAGGTAGACGCATTTCAATATATTTAAATATTTATATTTAAATATTTATATATTATAAATATTTGTGTTTATATTTACAAAAAAGAGTACCTAGACTTCGGCATTGAGAGTACCAAAATTTTGCGCATTTCCTAGTTAAGCGTTTCAACCGCAAGTAACGCGACAACAATAAAACAAAAGGGCAATTCAGTCCATAGACCGAAAGCTGAAATTGCACACCAGAGGAGTCAAACAGGCAGGCAGCAGCAGTAGACATTCAGACATCCAGACATCCAGTCAACGTCAAAGATTCGTCAAAGCTTTCAACAGTCTTTGGCCTGACTGAGTCAGTCAGCCAGTCAACCGTTGACGCTCGACACTTTGCGGTTTCACACGTCTGTAACTTCAAATCTGTCAGGCGACGATTGCCTTAATGTAGACTTTGGATCGGATGACGCGGGGAGGAGCTGTATTCAATTGCGATAATGTATATGGGTAGATGGGTACTCACTTTTCGTTGAAGGAATACTGCGCATTCAGCACAGTGAACATCTTTTGGTAGAGCGTGCTGAAGAACTTGTCCATCACATCCAATAGATCGACCCGTCCGCGCGCATAGTAGTTTTCCAGTTCGTTGAACAGATCCGAAAAGACATACGAATTCTGCTGATAGATCACTCCATAGGTTCGCATGAACATCGTGTGGAACTGTTCCTTCGATTCCAGCAGCAATTTGCGAAAAATATCTATAAGAGTGAGTGAGAGAGAGACGAGAAAAAGAAAATGTGAAAAATTGAGTAAAATTCTGTGAGTCGCTTTTATTGAAATGGGCCACATCCGCCACATCCAGCCAACCGACTAAATGTTTCTGTGGTACTATTCTTAAATATTTGTGGCTTCCGCTGCACAAAATAAATCCCAACATCCGCATTGTCGCCTGCACACTTCACATTGTGTCAGTCACCCTCTCCCTCTCCCTCTCTTTCTATCTATGCCTCGCTCTCTCTTGCTACATATCGATCTGTGTAACCCGAAGCCCGCATGATCCGTGGAAATGGAAGCTAGTCCACTCGACACCCGCAAACAGTTACAAATCTGTAAACCCCAAACTGCCTACAAGCAATTAGAATTGGACGGCTCGAGCCCCTACCCAGAGCTGACACCTTCAAGTAGCTGTTGAGTTATATTTCTGGTCGTAGTTTGACTTACCATTAAATTTGGTTGCCTTGCCACCCAGCAGCCCCGACATCTTGGATATCTGCTCCTTGGTGTGCCACTCCAGCTGCTGACGCGACTGCCCCGCCATGCGCGTCTCCATGTTGTAGGTGCAGCAGGTGCCCACCGAGGGCGACTCACAGTAGCGCAGCACGCGTTCTGCAATGTTAAAATAATTAAGAATTCAATGAGTATTTAATGTGACATAAACTGTAAGAGTATTTAAATTTAGTATACAAATATTTTATAATTGCTTTAATTAATCTTTTGTTTATTGATTATAAATATTTGAATCGATTAGTGTTTATTTAAAAAGGATATTTAAATTTGAAATTTATATTTTAAAAAATTAGAGCAAGCTCTATGTAATCAAGATATTAAATATTTAATGAGTATTTAATATAAATAGATTTCTAAATTTAATATCAATAGAGATTACTATTTCTTCAATTGATAGTTAATTATTTAAATAGATTATTATTATATAATTTATATTTGAAATATTTTTTTATTTAAATAAACTTGAATAATATATTATTTAAATTATAAAAGTAAATAATATTTTTCAATATGTATTAAATAAATTGCAAATTGATATTACGTAAAGTTTGATATAAACTCCAGTGAGATCTCAATGCTAATAATACTTACATAATAAATAATCTCAAATAATAAAAATAATCGACAAATATATTTGTAGATATATTTATATTTGGATAACTGAATTACATACATATGTGTAAATATTTATACATATATAAATTATTAACGTTTAATCAGATTTTTACATAAAGGAAGAGATGATCAATAGGTATTTATCCGCAATATACAATTTACCAATTACTCAACAATAAATTACCACTAATAAATGAATATAATGAGCAATTGGTGTATATTTGTAATACATTTACATGTGCTGTTGCCCTTCCATTACGCCATCTCAGATCTTATATTGAACTGTATAAAATGGCTTTGTCTGTTCAGTTCGCTGATGAACTAGACCCGCATCATAGTGCACAAATATTACGAGCCAGAAAATGCTGAGCGTTCTATTTGCTCGAGCATTAGGGAACAACTGTTCGGTTGCATTCCAGTTGTTTGTACTGGTCACTGAACTAACCTCAGCCACACCAGAAGGCATTACAAACAGAAGCGGCAGCAGCAGCAGCACATTATGCAGATTCCGGGAAATGGAACTTGCTGCCACTTGACATGGTAACCAAAAACCGAAAACCAAAAACCCAGACACCAGTGGAGAAAAGAGGCAGCTAACTGCGTCCCACTTTGTTCGTTCGGATGAAAAGTAAACGATGCGTCTGGCTACCAGCTCGGAGCGCAACAACATAACGAGTAACCGTAAACGCAAACGGATAGGTAACCCGAGCCCACAATTAAGGGCGTGGCTGCCAATGATTCTGGATGGTTTACGCAAACATTTAACACGTTCACATTCGGCGCTCAGGTAGTCCCAGAAGTAAACTATTCTAAAAGCCTTATGCATTAGTTTCCTACAACGAAATAAGCATTGTAAATTATGCTGCACATCTCCTCCTTGCTCCACGGATTCCTCTAATTTTTGTTCTGGTTTTTTATTTTTTGAGTTTTATAGCTGGAAAAACTTTTGTTTATTTAGACAGTTCTCATGAATGGATAGAAAGACGAGCGCTGCACATAGTCCAAAAAGTTTAACGCTAATTGAAAGCAAACATGTTGATTTTTTCTAATATAATCTTTGAATACTCTTGCTGTGGAGTACTATAATTTTGGATAACAGAAAATCTACTTCGAAATTGGAATTATTTAAAATTAAAATTAAGAATTGTTTACAACATTGTCTAAGTGAATATTTCTAATTAGTTTTCAGCCGATTTGTTATTGGATTATATTACAATATTAGTATACTCTTTGAATATTTTTGCTGTGGAGTACTATAACTGTGTGTAACAGAAAATCTATTTCCAAATTGGAATTATTTAAAATTAAAATCAAGAATTGATTGCAGAATTTTTAATTGGTTTGCAGCTGATTTATAATTCGATTATAATGTTAATATACTCTTTAATATTCGTGATCTAAAGTACTAAAATGTTATGTAGCAGAAAATATTTTTCTAAATTCGAATTTCTTAAAATTAAAATTAAGGATATTACGAGTTAGTTTCCAGCAGATTTCTTATTGATTTATGTTATGATTATTATAACTGTTTATTGGATAGGGTATTTCGAATTGAGCTATTGCAAGAACAAGTATTTCCACACTTGACTTGGCCGGAGCTCATAAATATTTTGCTATCCAGTTGAATGCCTCATCCACGTGCACAGTGCATAGAGCAGGAGAGGAATGTATGTATTTTGTTTTCTTTTTGTATTTTGTTTATTTCCAATATAAATTTAGCTACTTTTCGTGCACATTTTGTAAACAATTCTAGATCTTCCCTCCAGCCTCCATATATGCAGATGAAGTTCTCTCTATTTTGGGGAAGGGCCGCGGCGTTCGGCTCGTTCTGTTTTATGGTCTGCACTAATTGTTATGTTGCACAAGATATGAATTAAGTGTAGCGTGGGCCAACTGGAGCGGGCTGGAAGCCGTTGCTTATCTAAATTGGCTCGTTACCAACGGCAGCAATTGTGGTCGCTTTTTCCATTAACTGGCTGACAGCGTTTGTGACTCGCATGGCTAATGCGAAGGAGCTGACTGTTAGCTGCTGTGCTATGATTTCCTTTGCCTGGCATCCAAGTTAATTGAATTGTTGCCTGAGAGTTGATAAAACCGAGAGAGTTGAGAGTTGTCTTAAGCGAATCCTTTAACTGATACCAGCTGTGGGTAAATACAGACACATTCCCATCATTAAATGTCGAGCCAAGTCTAACCACACATTCCACTTAGAATCGATAAATCCTTGCCAAAAATCGATGTTAAAACAACATTAGGGTGGACCATTTGCCTTTTTTTATGAATTGCCGCATAATTTCTTCACAGACAACCGTCGGGATGAGGCGGGGGACACGCGCATACCAAATGTGGCCAGCAGGCGGCGGCGGTAGAAGGTGTCGTGAACATAATAAATGACCTTAACTTAACGATATGGCAGTTTTCGTGTTTTTTTTTTTTTTTTTTTTTTTTTGTATTGTGCTTCGCTTCCTTTGGCTGACTCGTCGGAAAAGCACCCTGTTCATGTCTAATAGAAAACTCCAGCTTGCGTTTGATAAAAAGTAAGCTGGCGAAGCAATTTCTCTAACCACCCACCCCTGGCTGAAACCTGGGTCATATGTTGTCGTTGCCGTTGCTGTTGCTGCTACACGCTATTTACTTATTTGCCGGGGTGAAAGCAGTGGAGTGAAATTCATTTCAAATGATTTACTGTAACGATCAACAAAACGACTCCTGCGGCGACCAGCGGCAGCCACCCCTAAGGCAGCCCGAAAATGTTAAAAGGGTGCGAAAGTTTAGCAACGCTTCTCGCATAGATAACAGCAAGGGGAGAGCCACTGCTGGGCGGTCAGACTGCTCCAGCAGGTGTCTTCTGTTACTCCCAGCTCGGCATTGTGCGAGTATGAGAGGCTGTCAGGCAGCCAGCGGAATTATATTTTCGGCACGCAATCTCCCTTTGAGCAGCCGAAGCAGCGCCCAGTAGACACTCATTCTGGCGCTTGACCCCCGAGTGAAACAAACTAAGCGAATGGAGGTTAGCATAGATAATATAATAAATAAATTGTATATCATTTATAACCATATATATTTAAACTTGTTTTAGATTATGAATTTTGTATATTTTAGTAACTTTAAGGTATTAAATGAAAGTTCTTGCTTTAAAGCTTGACTTTTCATGCATTTAATTCATAGAATTATATTTTTAGTAAACTTTTTATAGAGCTGCTTTTCCCAAATGCTCCATTTCCATTCCGTCAAAGTTTAGCCATTCAACCTATTCAGCCTAGTCTCTCTCTTATTCACACTCCCCCCTCTCTCACGCTCTCTCACTCCCTTGCTCTCATCCAGCAGATAAAAGCGCAAGCGGGCCACATTTGAAAACAGTTTGCGAGTGAAAAGCCCAACAAACAACAAACAAAGGAAACAACACAAACAACAACAACAACGACAACAGCAGAGTTGCAAATGTAACGAGACAAAACTAAAAGCGACTACACCCCCAAAAACTGAAACGAAGACTGAATATGAATTTCCCCTCTGCTGTTCGCAGGCTGCGAATAAACTTTACTTTTGAGTTGAGTTTCAATGAGCCACTATAATGCGGAGCGAGACAAACAATGCCGCAGATAGAGAGGGGAGAGACAGAGACGGAGACAGAGAGAGAGAGAGCAAAATTCACTCATCGCTTCGTCCTTTTTGGCCTGGCACAAAAATGCGACGCGGCAACTTTAACAGGCGCCCAGCAAACAGCAGCTGGTGGCAACTGTTGCACGGTGCAAAAGGGAAATGGATAGCCAGACAGACGACGACGGCAGAGTGAGAGAGACTAGAAGAGAGAGAGACAGGGAAGGGGGGACGATATGAAGAGAGCGCATGTTATGCGAGAGAGAGCTATTCGAAAGGGGTCGTTGCACGCATGGGAAGCAGAGCTTTCACTTTCAATAGGGTTGCACATAGCTGCATGTACGCCGGAGCTTGTCGAATCAAGGGAGCGGGGTTCCTTGTCTAGTGCGGATAGTGCGGAGTGCAAACAAAATGGTCGATACGCCAACTAACCCCAAAAAGCAGTTGTCGACATCGCCGTCTGGCGAGGAAATTGCATTAAGTGAACTTCTCCCCAGACGCAAGCATCGACCCAAGGCGCAGCTCTGAAGAAGGTTAAGCAATCTGTGAGCTTATCTCGTAAAAACCCTTGAAATTTGACTTCGGGCTGCTCATTTAATTTGACTTCAATTTCCGGCTGTCCTTTTGCCTTTTTTGTTTACATTTCGTGAGCTGCTCCTTGCTTCAGTTTATGCTTATGGTAATGAGTTTTAATTAGGCGCACAGCAAAGCCAGAACAGCAGCAGAGTCCGAAGCGAGCCGAAGGCCGCACCACACCAGCCACACCAACCACCCAGCGGCCCAACCATTCAACTACCCAACCACCCACCCATCAAGCAACCACCCGGACGGGAATAAGTAGTTAAAGGGGTTGAGTTTTTGGGCTCGACTACGGACGTTTTATTAAGTGTAAAACGCAAGGCCTGTAAATCTGAATGGATCATGACTTCTGGGTATATGAGTGGGTATATGAGTGCCAGAGGGATCTCGGAATTTGTTTTAGCCAGCCAGAAGTGGGTCAGGCGCAGCATGAGAATAATCTTAAATATGTCTAATTAAAAAGCGGATCAGCAACTTAATTAATACCAAATGTAATGAACGAATTGCTGCTACTTTCTCATGCCCGCTGCTGCCTTTGTTTTCCTATTTGGGGCATGCCACTTGCACTTCACATTTGTCGAACAACTCGGCAGTTTCAGTCTCAATACATAACTCAATTGCCACCCGCAGTCAGACAAAAGAATAACAAATACTTAGCCAAAGCCAAAGATATAAAAAGTACAAAAAATAACAACAAATATTTGGCGTCTGCTTCGCCTGCTCGCATTGAGTCGCACTTAATTAATTTTATGGCGCTGGACCTCCCGCCTGTCTGGGCGGAAAACCTTGCACAATATCGAGCAAGTGCAATTTGTATATTTATCTAGACTAATTGATACTACAGAAAAACAGGAAGGAGCGTCTATCTCTGACACGCCGAACTATAAATACTCTATTGAGTTGTAACAGGCTGAAGGTAAGAGACTTGCACAGTATATGTTAGTTTCATTAGAGTTTTGTCACTAAGGAGGTTCATTTTGATTGTTTTCATATTGTTTAAAGATGTGTAGAAATTTAGAATAAGTTAGGAACAGATTGGATAGTAAAATAATTAAATTAGAAATTAGATGATGATCCCTCTTATATATTATATGACCAAAATTATATAAATAACTTACATATATGCAACTAGATTCTATATTAAATAGTATAAACTAGAATAGTACTATAGAGATATAATACTTACTATAGATATATACTATATTATAGGACTTTTTGTAATGAATATTTATGTAAGCATTTATATAAAATATATAATACCCCAATAGGTTTCTAATCATTATTTTTAAATATGTATAATATATAGTTTTATTTAATTAATAATAATATATGAATATATTTCTATAAGTATTGGGAAATTATTTTAAATCATAATACTTTTCAAGTAATTTTTTTACTATCCAATATTCTTTGAATGTATAAATATTGTTTTTTTTTTTTTTTTTTTTTTTTTTTTTTTGTATTATAAAATATTATACGCATATTTAGAAAAATAGTATAAAGTAAATTATGGCAATATATATCGTATTATTTATACTTTACGTATAAAAATACAGATAAAAAGAATAATAAACATATGAGTCAAATGAAATAGTTTTCCTGCATTATTACTATTTATTTTCTTAGGTCTATAATGAGTCGTAAATATATATCTATATATTCGGTCGAAGTACTTTCTGCTGCAAGTTTAATGGACTTTGAATATGAATACACACAAATGTCTAATTTATACAGATTTTTGCATTTAGCAAATATATTCGCCCAGCTGAAGAAACAAGAAAACTTAAGATTGTTTACTAAAGAGATGGGAGTTTCGGTTAATTCTTCGTTGCGCTGATGCTGCGATGTTTGGGTTTGGTTTGGTGAGTAAGCAGTGATTGTGGAATTTGCTATTTTGACATGCATTCCTTGGCTGCCGCAGTTGGGGCAGCTGCACAAACTAAGGAAAGGCGTTCGCTGTTAATGTGCATCGGGTGCATGCAACATTTAGCATGCTCCAACTTCTGGCCAGCCCCTCGAAAGCCTCCGATTCCTGAGCTGTGTGTAATTACGTGTCGAGTCAGGTCGTTGCATAAATGCCAAAGGCAAAGATGTGGATGTTGGACGGGCGGCACGGTACGGCACGGTACGGAACGGCATGGCACGGCCCGGGGTCGCCTTTACTTTGACTTGGGTACTTTTCCTACTTTGTTTTTCGCTTCTGTTGTGTTATTTTTCTCTTATTTCTTTCTATACGTACGGTCGGCTCTTTTAGGCGTAATTAAAATTACTCAACTGCAAACTGGGCTGGCGAGAGGTCTGAAGAGCGAACAGATGTTTATGCTGCCAACACGTTTCTTGTAGCATAAACATGGCACGGAGTTAGAACCTGCAGCTTGTAAAGGAGCTGGTGTTACCTCTATTACTTCCCGGCTAAGATTGGGGCGGGGGAGTTGGAGACCTTTTGCCCTGATGAAGTGACGAATGTTGCCAACTTTGGCGCTGCTCTATTCACAATTTCTTTTTGTTGCAGCTGCCCTCTACCCTTAATGCCTCCTGCCGCCCTCTCCTATGTCTGGCAATCAGCGGGTTCTCTTCGCTGTCAGTTTTCTGAGTGACAATTTCAATGCGCAAATGTGCGAAAATTCATCGGGCCACGATGCACATGAACATGAACGCAACGAAGGCGGAGATCTCAAAAATAGCTCACAGCAGGCAGCAACATTTTTCCTTGTTGCGCCCCGGCTATATTTATGAGTCGTAATTAGCCGCCGGGAACTGAATGCTGCAGCTGAGTTTTCCTATGACTTTTCACAGTTTTCCACTGATGCCCCTTTTTGGCAGTGAAATGTTTGAAATGATGAGGTAAGTCGGCATGTGGGCGATTCAAGCCCCAATGCAGACAGCAATATCTGAACCAATATACACATATCTGGTCTTGCCTGACATAGCTTCCATTGTGTATATGATATCTATATCAACATCATTTTCAACATTTAAACAGAATTTATTATTTATAACTAGCGATAGGACCTCTAAGCCAAAACTATAGTAATTACGTGTTGCGTGAGGGTATCAAAACATATCAAATTTTTGCAGCTTTATAATTGCGATTAATATTTGTAATTGATATATACAAGTTGTATATTCATATATATATTTATTATTTACTTTTACATATACTTATTAGTTTATTTTCATTTATTAGTAATAATTATAGCAATAAAAACTCCAGCGGCAATTGTTACTGAAATTGTAGATAACAATATAAGTTATTTATAGCACCAAAGAATAATAAATACTTGTATAAATATTTACAAATATATTTATATACATTTATCAGTTTACTAGAGAAAGACAGGTGAGAGTATGGATGCTAGATTCCCAAATACCTTATAACGATAAAAACCTCTAACTGATTCAATTTTCAAAATTAGTTACGAATATATATATATGCAGGTTTTACAAATTATTTAAACAGAAATAAGAAATTAAAGGTTTGTATATTGTTTGAGATTATTTTAATATTTGTTTGACCAGCAGAAGTTTGCATAATTATAATTCATGATGAATATAAAGAGTTATTAGCTATATACTACCTGTATAATTAACTCTTGATATTACTCTCTTCTAAAAGTGCTGAGATAGCAAATTTTATGTTTCAACATTGATCTCTTAACTTCAGTTATTTGACTACCTGTCACATACAAGTGCACAAGAACAATATACCCATATTATACTCATTCCTTTGCAGGGCACTCACACATAAATGTCAAGCGAAAAAGTAAGCAAATATTGCGGCTGAATTTCTTTGAAATATTTCGAATCGAATGCCATTTGCAACTATTTTCGGTTATTTGTTTGCTTTGCCCGCTGCACGCCGCCCTCGCCAGGCGGCGTTCATTCAAGCGAAATTAATTAAACAATAAAATTTGATTAATGGCAAAGTCAGTGGAGCGGCGGGCGGAAGGGATCTGTGGGTCTCTGGTCAATTGTCTGGTCATCGGTGTTCGGCTAACCTGTTCGCTGTTTACATTCTCAGCTTTGTTTTGTTTACTGTATACAATGGCTCCATATCTGGCACGGAATTGGTTTCATTTTCGTAATTGGAACAGCTGTCGATAAAAAGTGCCAACTGGGTTAAACTCTATTGCCGTTGATATCAATTAGATGGCTCATTAAAGACATAACTCTCCAGACATATCTTGATTCCATAATCTTATATTCCTAATCAATATATATGTAAGTCTGACCTTATTCATGATGACTGCAAATCTTTTAATATCGTATAAAATGCAGAATCAAAGACGCAATTTAGCAGCACATAAAGCTTGTAGTCCAAGCAAATTTTCACACCATCAAACAAATCAAATTGAACGACAGCTAGACATGGTCGTGGACGGAACGGGACGGGCGGCAGGAGGCGGGAAAGCTGAGGAGCTAAGCTATCAAAAGAGCCGCTTAGCCAGATCGAAAGTCATTGAAACATGTTGGACCTCGTTTGTGGCTTGGATTTAAATTCGATTTTGGACGCGAGATAAAACGCGCGACAGAGATTTACAGCGGTGACTGGTGCAAAAAAAAAAAAAAAAAAAAAAAAAACAAATTGAAAAAAAAAAATATTGTCGAACTATTCAAAGCACGTTCACGTGTTATGGAGTTTCATTTTTTTTTTTTTACCCTGTATGTACACACTGCAAGGGGTATATGGGAAATGGAGACTTCAGATAAACTACAAATAGTATGATTATCATTAATATGAGGTTTGAAGAAGGATTGGTAGAGGTAGTATATGGTCTATTCAATATTATAACTTCAGCTGTAACCTAGTTACAGGGTATCTTCGATTCATGTACTCAGTGCATTCTTATTTTTTGCAATAGCGATAAGGAGAGCTGCGAGCTGCCGGTGACGGTGAGGACGTGTTGCTGTCAACTCTCTTCTGGTCACTCAGCATGCAACACGAGCAGCATTTTTTATTTAATTTTGTGGCCCAATTAAGTTGAGACGCCGACGACAATTGAAAAATGTGCTTGGGCCCATAAAAAGCATTTAGGCCATTTCGAGAGCTCTGCGCCAGCCAGAGTGCCACTGTACCAGTTGGTTGGCTGCTTGGTTGGTTGGTTAGTTTGCTTCCCAGCTCTCACCCAGCCGTAAACGAAACCCTTTTGTAACCGCAACTGCAGAAAAAAAAAAACAAAAACAAAAAAAAACCGCAAAAGCCATAAAAGCAGAGATTTCCTCAATTTGCTGTCGAGCTCAGCAAGCTACCAAAATTGCTGGCGACCGCAAAGCAATTTTGTAAAAATATGAATGAAAAAGCCAGAAAACTCATCAGCAACGCACGCACACAAACACACTCACACACATACACACACAGGCAGATATTGGGGAAAAGGAAAATGGTCTTTAAAATGAATTAATTTGATAAATTTACAAGGCTTGCGAGTCGCTGCTCACAGGCTCTGAGATTAATCGTCTGTAAAATGAAGTTGGGCTCGCTTCGAACAAATAAAACCAAAAGATAGTCATAAGCGGAAAATATCGCAGCAAAATGACAAGTAAAAATATTGTAATCGATACCCGATGAAAAATGGAAAATATATATACTGAAAATCACATTAAATGATGCTAACAATGGCAGCGTCTACTTGCGGTTTCCTGCCCCTCAACGCCCCCAGCAACTGCAATTGGCATTACACTATATGCATAATAGATTGTATCTTTTGCAACCTATAGACGGGTATCCGAGTATCCGAGTATCTGGGTATCTGGGTGGCAACGCTTGAATGATTTTCACTAGTTGGCTTGTTAACTGTGCTCTTATGGCTCTATAAATGGAAAGTGGATCTATAAATAAAGGTATAAATAACAAGGGAATTGGGGTGGGGTGGTTTGACTGTGTCTGTGTATATATATATATATATATATATATGTTCAAATAAAAATGCTTACATATTTTAAACACTGAGAAAGCTTTTGCAAAAAAGTTTTGACTAGAGTGAAAAATAAATCGAGGAATTACGTTGAGTCAATTTTAAAAATTTAATTTATTACTGCAAACAACTCAAAACGATTGCTGTTTATTATCAAATTTATTTATAATTTAATACAAATATTTCATTATTTTTTTTAAATAATTATAAATAATATAAAATTTAGGTATTTTCAATTTAGGATCTAATAAAAATAAGAAGTAATTCATTTCTTTAAAAATGATATATAAAAAAACAATGCTGCTATATATAATATGCTTCTAAAAGAATCTGTGATTTTACCAAAAACGAAAGGGAAATAGAAGAGCTCCAGCTTGAAAGTTATGGCGAACAATGCCCGTTTCCAAGGTTTTGAGGTTCCAATTCGATATTGAATTTACAATAAAACCAGCAAGATGACATAATATTGCAGATAAGTTGAATATTTCTTCCAACATTTGTTTGTAGTTAAGCTAACCCTTTGTTATTCCGAAGAAATGTGACAAAGAAATATTAATCCAGAAAAACGAATAAAGAAACAAAAATATACAAAAATTCAACTAAATTAATCGGTTAAAAATTGCGCTTTCATATCTGAGATATAGAAATTGGCTACGCATCGTCGAAGCTTTTAAATATGTCTAAAAACAGCTGAGAATTTTCAAAATTCCAAATTCCGGGCGTTCCGCATTGGGTAATGACTCATTCAACCCCAATTGAATTGGGGATCATCCACGCATCTGCACAGCCCATAAACCACAATAGATTAATGAGGCTGACAGCCTTCAAGAGTGGCTGCTCCCCACTCGCGCCACAGCGCCTCCCCACTCTTGACTCTTACAAATTTCGTTGTCCCTGTGCGCTATAAATCGTTTAAGATTTCAGCGGAGCCGCCCACTTGTTGAATACCAGAAATTTCGTTATTAAACCCGGGCAACAATTTATTTAGTTTAGTGCACTTGTCATTATATGTAATTTATAAGGCGAAGCGATGAGGCGACTCTGATACCACGTAATCCCTATAATCATATTTATGCCTCGGGCTGAAAGAAAAGCGTGGGCGACGACAAAGGTTTCAGACTTGCTCGCATCGAGTAGAAGCTGTTCCAACTCTATAAAGATTACAACATAATGCTTTTTAAAGTGATATCAACACAAATTTAAGTAGAACTCTGCTGTCTGACTTTTGACATGCGCCGTGGCAAACGGAACACTCACAGACATATTTCGAATTTCAAATATTTACGATGCCAGCGGCTATTAAATGTCATATAAAGGCCATTAAGAGCAGCAATAAAACGGCCGCCTGTTCGCTGTTAATTTGCCTAAATAAACCTCATTAAATATGCTGACCAGCCGAATGGCCAAAGGCAGAGACAACAACTACAACAACTCGGCAACAACAAAAAATTATGATTAATAATCATCATCATTGAAAGCCAATCCCACAAATTATGTTGTCACATGCAAAAGTTGCTCATACGACGCTTTGCCGCTCTGCGTTGTTGTTGCCCTTTTTGGGTTTCTCATTCTCATTCACGCGTCTCTAACAGGATTATGTCGCACGCAACATTAGCGACGACTCGGAATCCTTTCTACCTGCATTCTTCTCAAGCGTTGCCTAATTTGTCGCCTCTCTCTCGCCTTCTGAATGAATATGCTCTACCTGTTTTATTCTCCTCCCTCTCCCTCTCTTTCTTTCTCTGTCTTTCGTTGAACAGCATTTTTCACAGCGTGTGTTAATTTTGTTGGAATTTTCGCTTGATTATGTCCACATGGATTCGGATTTGTATTTCTAGCAACATTTTGTGTCTCTGCTCTATTGTTGTACTTTGGCCACGATCGATTATTGATTTAATTAATTATCCACGCACTGTGTGTGCCCAGTTGCCCGTTTGCCCTTTCTTGCGCTCCCTTCTACAAGCACCAAATAAACTTTGTGCCTCGATGCGGCGTGTCGTCTCCAATGGCTTCATTGCTGCTGCAACACGGCGACCCCCAACGGTGCATAATTTCAAAATTTTTTTAATATTCTACAGAAAATTGAAAACATCTGCTCTAACCTTTATTTCCATTAAATTTTAAATGTGTGTGACTGCATTATGATTAAAGCAATTTTTAAATGATTTAGGCACAAAATTTCATTTTTATTTTCTAAAATATCGATTATAATTGAAATTGATCTACAATAGAACTTGCAATTAAATTGTAGAGTTCAATACTAATGAGGCTAAAAGCTTAAGTCTATTAAATCTTAATGAAATTATATAGTGGAATCAGTAACGAACAGTGTGAAGAGTTAAAATTTTAATTAATATATTATTATTATTTAATAGAGTGATCTTAATGTATTATGGTTTTTTAATAGAAT
Source organism: Drosophila meridionalis (assembly GCA_035045145.1). NCBI lineage: Eukaryota > Metazoa > Arthropoda > Insecta > Diptera > Drosophilidae > Drosophila > Drosophila meridionalis. Next base: position 1,649,375 of record JAWNPG010000023.1, read on the forward strand.
GATTCTTTATATAGTGTAGATTTTAATACTAATACTATCGAAGTAAATAGAGCACATTGATTCTCAGAAATATCCGTTCAGATTTTTTGTGATCGCGCAGTATTTTATAATGTTTATATTATATATATTATACACATATATATTATGGTATTTGATATATTATGCGATTGCCTAATAACCCACTACAGTTATAGAGTCAGCTTCTGCAGTTGAAACATTTGTCTCGTCTCTGAAACTCCAATTGCATTTCTATGCCAGTTCACACTCAAATCGATTCGACTTATATAGTAATTGTAGGGAGTTGAATGTTTCACACGGCATTACAAAATTATGATAAATTTGTAAAGCAATTGCTGCGCACGCCGGTGCATTAAGACAGAATCCCAAAGGGTGTTGGAGCGTGTACTCAAACTACAATTTATTTAAATTAAAATGCAGATCGCGAGCAATCAAGAGTGGAGCTTACAATTGCAGTTTTGTTTGCAGTGCGTGCAACATCGCCCACTTGCCACTTGCCACTTGCCTCAAGCAACTCTGCTGTTGTCCCCCGCAAACGCAAATTTATTGCTAATAAATTGTTCGGCTTGTTTAGAGGCTGAAGCAGTAGCTGCACCAGGAGGCGATCGAAGTGGGTTGGCTGCTCTTGTGGCGTATTATTAGCGAATTGCTGAGTGTTTAGGCGCTATTTGCAGTTGCATTAATTAGCAGCTAGAGCCGCAGAAGGAGGCCAGCTGCATCGTGTTGCCAGTAGCAATCAAAGGCAATTGATTTCAATTGAATCGTGCGCACCAAAAACTGAATAAAGAGATTTCACTTGGCTGCAAATTCCGAGAAATTTTCATTTTATATTTTCATCTTGGCATAAATCGAAAAGTGGTTTTCACGTAAATACATATTGTAAGTAGTCTAGTAGTAGCAAAGCAAATCTTAACCAGTCGATAAGAAACCGTGATTATCTCATACATTTAAGATACTATAAACAACGTTTTTGATTATTAGGCAAATTTATTTATTGACACTTCAGCGATTCCTGATTTGTGACGTCAATGCGAGATATCTGTGCAGACCAACAATTTGTGTCAAATTAATTTACATAAACTGGACAGCGAAGCTAAAACAAAACAAATAACTAATGGGAAACGAAAATAAAAAACAAATAAAAAATATATTAAAAATTCATTAGACGCGCGTAAACAATTAGAGAAACTTTGAAAAATAAATCTTAATAAAAAAGTGAAAAATCAATGAGCGCTTTTCGGACATTAGGCTACAAACTGGGCGTGCAGCCACGCCCCCGCGTAATAGACCAAACGTTAATTTATCATTTTACAGCCAGGCAGGCAAATCAAATGCGCAAAATCGAAGCGCGGAGCCAAAACAGACGGCCCCACTTGATGTGAACGCTCCACTGGGCATTCCTTCACATCTGCCTCTCTCTTTCTCTCTCTCTCTCTCTTTCTTCTCTGGCCAAAGGCAAATAAACACGGGAAGAAGACGAACAAAGACCGCAGACCCATCCACTAATTGAGTGCGCAAATAAATACTGAAGGAGAAAAACAAAGCGCTCTCCGGGAGTGGGCACTTGAGCCTCAAGCACTTTGATTAATTTCTGGATGACATCCTCCAGCTACGCACTCTCGCATGTGCTCGACCAATTAACGGCACATTGAGTCTGGAGACGATCTTGAGCCAGGCTGAGAGTGCCCAACTAATCAGTGAGAGAGCCTGGAGTGCTGCCACAAGAGTTCTGACCACAGGAAGCTGCCATTAAAATATTTGCAACAAAGTGGAACTGGAAGACGGCGCAGCAGACGAAACATAAACTCGAAAACTCGTTCTAGACCAAAAATAGCTGCAGCAGCCAGAGACCAGCCGCCAGCCACCAGCCATCGCATTCCTTGTGCAACGTGAATTTATGAATCGTTCGGGCTGAATGAATCTCTTGCTTGGGTGTCTGCGTCTGCCTGGGACTTTGACTCTGGATCGCCAGGCGACGATCTTGGTTGGCTTTTTGGGGCGTTTACAACGCTTTGGTATCTTGTATTTATTTAATTGACGTTTGAACGTGTTGGTATTATAAAATAGCCAGAACCATGGCCACAACCATAGCTAGAGGCAGAGCCTCAGCCAGAGCTGAGCTTAGATCAGAGCAGGTCCAATGCATTTATCTTCCAGCTGGCAATTATGACTGCAACTGGGCGTAGCACCGGGCTGGACATGCATGCGGGGGGGCAATAGATCGACATCGACATCGTCCATTGACGTGCTTTCTGTTTGGATTGCTGTACGTGCTGGTAGGCTAATTAGCGTTGGTATTACGCCTTGTCCAATGGATTGCCTGGGTGTTAGTTAATTAAGCCTCCAGACCCTTAATAAGCCATAATATGTGGCAGATGTGTTAAGGAAAATGGCCAATGAATGCTCCATGTGGAGGTTCTTGACGAGGCGAAGCCATGCAGTAACAATTCGCAGAAAATAAAGCAAATTCTCGTTATTATTTCTTCTTACCCCTTCAGATTCTTATTTGACTCCACAAATAGTCAAAGATGTGAGAACAAATAAGTTTTGTAATTTACATTAGAAAAACTTTATTCTAAGAAATTAAAGTAAATGGAAATATTATATTTATATGATATAATATATTAATATATAATATAATACTAATTGAAAATTTGTTATTGAGGTTTTCAGATAAGGGAAAGGAAATGCCTGATTATTTAGCAATAGAGTGTAGGAAATACTGCACAAATGATGAAAATATACCAGCTCATCGCAATTGAGACACGATCATATTTTTAACTGTCTCACGATAGAAATGTCACACAAAAATCAAATGCAGCCAATGAATAAACGAGTTTATGCCTCAATTGAAAGCCCATTAAAAACGAGTCTGCTTTGCGAGGCAGCGAAGGTAATTCGAGAATGAGAAATAAAGAGAAGAAAACTAGATACAAATACCGGACGTGATTGGATGATAGACAAATATTTTATGGCACACAATCAATGGGCTATTCAAAGTGGAATTCACACAACACAACAGCATCCAGCAGAGGCCCAGCAGATGCACGAAGAAACAACAAAATTGAGTTGTAGCAGCCGAACCGGCTCGCTCCGCGCCAGCCAAGGCAGAGTTTACTCCGATTCCGACTGGGGGACAGGTTCACTGATAAGATCACACTAATAACAGCCAATGATGTGAGCCAAAGACGGCGACGTCGACGGCGATGGCGATGGCGATGCTTTAGGATATGACTTGGCAAATTTTTAGTGTTATTAACAGAACATTCCCCGAGCGAGATCTTTAAGATCCGATTAAAACCATTAACACTTTTTTTCTTTGGTAGCCGCTTGCTGGCATTCATTTCTGTTTCTCGACAATTATAAAATCAAATAAAAAAGAAATTGTTGTTATTGTTATTGTTGCTAACGAAATGTAAACAGAGATACTTTGCCTTGATGCCTGAAACTGACTCACCAGAAGCAACAAGAAGAAGAAGAAGAATCTATATATACCCACATCTGAAGTTAACACAAACAAAGCTCTGCAAATTTATCGCCTTAGACAGGTAATTAATTCATTTTTGCTTAAATCGTTTGGGCCTTTGGCCAATATAATAAACACACAAATTGATATTTATATAAATATATTTATGCCAATTGCCCACAGCTGTGCTTAACAATTCTCAATAATGTTTTACGCAAAAAGGCTTTCAGTGGAAAGGCAAATACGGAAAAGTTGGAAAAGTCAACACTAAAACTGACGAATTCGTTTCGTAGCCATTCCCACGATCACTTTACACCTTCGTCTATTATACAGCATCTGCTTGACTTCATATGCTGGCACTAAACCCATTCGATGCTTTCAACACACCTTGCTGATTTTTTCTGTAGGAAATTTTATTCGCGCATTTCATCCATTTGCGTTTTATGTATAAAACAAGTAAGAGTGCTCTATTCGAGACTGCTCGACTAGGGGATACCCTGAGCCCTGTGAAGAGCCAAATATCAAATCATTCTACGCATCTTTTATGCATGCATATAAACAACACATACACACACACACACATATGCACGCAAGCATAAACGCGCGCTCTGCCAACTGAGCAGTTGACGCAGCGACTGCGCTTGGGCTGCAATGTGGGCATTACTATGGGAACTTAATTGTTTAATAACTTTTCTTAGCGATGGACTAAGTGCATCAAACTTTCACAACTTATTAATGGCATTCATATATTTGTATTTGCCAAAGCACAAGTCTCTAGTATTTGATTTGCGCTTTTTACAAATAGGGCGCTATTGGGGCCGAAAGGGGCGTGGCATCCAAAATCTAAAGATTACGTAATCTCTGTATTCATTGCACGCAACTACACAGCAAATTTGAAATCTCTAGCCCAAACGATGTACCAACCACGCCTTAAAAACACTTTAAAATGATCGATAAATGCTCATAAAATCGAAATGGAATGAGTTATCGGAAAAATTTTATAAACTTGTGCAGCGTATGGTATTATCGAGTATTCATGTAAAATTTCAAGTCTCTACGTTGCGTACTTAAAAATATCTCGGCGTTCACACGGACGGACGGACGGACGGACGGACGGACGGACAGACGGACGGACGGACGGACGGACAGACGGACGGACGGACGGACGGACAGACGGACAGGGCTATATCGACTCGTCTTGTCGCGCTGATCAAGAATATATATACTTTAGGGGGTGTGGCACGCCTCCTTCTGCCTGTTACATACATTTTCACAAAACCATTATACCCTGATTTCCCATTTTCAATGGGCTCAGGGTATAATTAATTGCAATCACGTGTCATGTATTATATATATATTTTTGATGTGTATTCTGCAATTGATAAGGCAAATTTGGATGAAAATTTATGAATCTTAGCTATCAACAATCAGTTGATAATTTTGAAGAGCTGCAAACTCTGTATTTAAATGACATTGAATTTCCTATGCATATTTTATATGATTTATTTTATATATAATAATTAAATATTAAATTTTTTATATACATATATAGTTTATTATATAGTCTTCTATAACACGGAAGATTTTCTATATGGTGCTGTTTATTTTAAAAGGTATAAAGGCATGAACTACTATTGTTCTCCCAATTTGCAGCGAAATCGTTAAAAAAAAAAGTTCAATCTGTGCTATATACTCATATATACTCATAGATATTCACATATATTCATATATACTTATATATTCTCATATATACTCATAGATATTCATATATACTCATAAACTCATACATACTGATATATTCATATACATATACTCATATAAACTTATATATACTCATAAAGTCATACATACTCATATATATCATTTTTACGTATATATACTAAAGTATACTTAAATACTCATATATACTCATATATTTATATATTCACATATTTATACGAAATTCAAATTTTGATTAAGTTTAATGTTAGCAAAATTCTAACTAAATTCTGTTGATCTGTGTGTCTCTTACTTATTTTCGAATATTTGATTTATCACTTTGAGCCTCTGATCTTTGCCAATTAACATATCTGTTTCTAGCAACTTCTGTGTGATTATAGCAAATAAATAATGTATTCCCAGTACATTATGAAACCTTGATGTTTTATAATGTACTAAAAATGTATTGTTTATTTGCTATAATCACACAGAAGTAGCTCGATTCTTAGCTGACTCGTGTCCGAACTAGGTATGCGTATTCGAAAAGTACTTTTGTGGGTCGTCCCATTTATTTGTCTGCAATCAATGTTTTATCCCATACAATCTAACGCACATTAATCAAATTTCCATGATATCGCACTCATTAACATTAAAAGCATTTTTCTACACTTATACCAAATATTTGGTTTCCGCTGCGCCCAAAAGTAGAATAAAAACCTACGCCTCCATTCGCACTGGGAAAAAATCCCGATCCATTAAGGGCGCACACACTCAATGGCTGTAGGGATTATTAGTCCTAATCATGCAATATGCTGATGAAAGGGCAGCTGAGCAAAGGTGTGTGCTAATCAGAACGCAGCTCTACGAAATCTGTAACAAAACAATAAATAACCTAATGCACGAGTATATGGAAAAGGTAGTCGGGTTACCAGGAAGAGGCGTTACTAAAACCATAACAAAGGCCAAAAAGGATAATGCGTAACGCATCATGAGAGTGGATGGGAGAACAATGAGCTGAAGCGTGTGGCTGCTGTCGGGGAAATTCTCAAACTTTTTCAATACAGCATATTCAGTGCCATAACTAATGTGCTCTGCCAATGTAGCGCACCGAATCGACTCAAGAGCTGCGCCCCATTTGAGACATTTTCCGAACTGATTGACAGCCGGCCCAAAGACTCGAAAAGACAACTGAAAATGTGTCAATTTGCAGTAATCTAATCTGTGTGCGGTCTCTCGCTCATATATAAATCTTGAATGAGCTGAAAAATGTACTTTACTTTTAGCAGAGTACCAAATGCTCTAACAAATAAAATTAGTTGCTAAAGGTAAAGGTTATTTTTATTCTAGAAATAGATATGTATATATCTACAATATATATCAAAATATATTTAATAGCACACCTACATCAAATTACTGAAATACCTCGCTTTGTAGGGCATAGAAATAGCAACAAAAATTCCAAACATTCTTTTGATAATATGGTATACTCGATATTTAATCAATTATTTATATTATATATACATGCTTATCAGCTGCCTGTGACGTCTTGTTTGCACAAATCGATCACAAAATTGTGTGGCCCCAAAAAATGGGGGCAAGTGGCACAGTAACTGGGGTTGGGGGCTCAACTAGAAATATCCTCAGAAATAAATCATATATATATATATATATATATATATATATATATATATATATATATATATATATATATATAAATATATATATATAAATATATATATATACATGTAGAGAGTTGACAATTCTACGGAAGTTTTAACAAGTTGCTTTGATTTGGGTTAAAGATCAGTTGTCATTGATAGCAGAGTTTGACTTCACTCTTTTTCTTTTTTTGTGAAAGGAAATTCTGTTCGATAAGCGAATCATTCGTAGCCCGAGGGAAATGATTAGAAGGCAAATTAAACACATTTTAGATAGAGCTGACTTAACAGGCGCCAATTGAAGTGATCGCTGCCAAGATATAAGATCTCTGTCGCTAAGCCAACAACAACGATGCCCCAAAGCTGTTCTAGATTATCTTGTAGACACGTAGAATCCACCTTGAAGTGGATAAAGTCGCGCAACTAACTGAGAAAATTCGCTAGGTGTGTGTATAAAATTCTTGAGATTCTCGAGTTTTTTTTAACTATGTAGAGAAGGCAAGTGCTTAAAAAGACATAAATTAAACACTCGGCTACCTGTCATCATCATCAGCAGCATCATTCGCAACTTCATCCTCTGGAATATAATCATCATCATCATCATCATCCTCGACGCTGTTTGTGTCGGCATCAAAGCTTTGATTTCAACAGGGCTCCTCTCTTGTTGTTCTTCTGTCGAGTGTGTTGTGGTTATTGTTGTTGTTGTTGTTGTTGTCATGTATCCTACAGCTAACAATTAAGTCTAAAGTGTAGCTACACACACGTTGCAAGCAGACGACAAGAAAAGTTTGTAACAAATTTCACAATAATTACGCATAGAGAAACATGAATAATGCGCACATGTATGTTACGTATGTTGCGTACGTTCTCTTCTACTACAAACATGCATACATATCTATGTATGTGTGTATGTTGCATATGCACACACGATGCCCCTCAACTTTGCCGTGCAGTGTATAGTGCCATTGTCAAAGCCATAGGCTGCTTCTTGCCTCTTGTGTGTTGTATAAAATAAAATGCGTTTTTAATTTGCAGATGCGCGTAAGGTAAAAAAAAAAAAATTAAAAAAAAAAAAACGCGACATATTCCTCGTTTTTATTGTCGCCGCGCTGCTATGGAAATTATTTGCGAGTGGCAAAAGGTTTTATCCCGTGGTGCAAGGGGTAGCGGGTTGTTGCACCTCTACGCCACTGTGACCACCTGTCTCGCTGGCTACAACATACACATAGATAGTCAGCCGCAGATATGAGAAATATAATAAAATACAGCCAAAGTCGAATAACTGATGCGCTTTATGAGTGAGACATCGAGTACATTGTGAGAAGCGCGTAGAAAGACACGGACAGCAATCATGTATTGCATAGTATATACAGCTAATGTAGCCCTATAGATGCATTCCAGAATGCTGACGAACGAAAGATATCTAGACGTAAGGAAATATTAATATATATCATATAGAAATTTTTAACAAACCCCTATATATGCTATATATGTAATCGAGTATTTAAAGTTTTACAGAATGCAATAAACTATCCGAAATATGTGTCAAATAAAAAGCAAATTAAATTGAAATTCTAAAAAATTTAATTATATATTATAGACTAATCAACTTTACTCAATGTAAATCTGTCAAATCCTAATCAAATATAAGGAAACCCTACAACATTCAAATAGATATATCAAAAATATGCACTATATTTAGTTAACTCCATAAGAATCGCATGGAAAGCAGCACAAAAAGTATTGCAATGATGTATACAAATGACTCCTCATTACACCTTTTGAATACCTTTTTAGAATAAAAACAATAAATGCACTATAAATTTGAACTTTATGAGAATTGCATAGAAGCAACACGTAAATCGTTGCAATTATGAATAAAAATAACTCCTCATTACACATTTTGAATACCTTTCATCAGCAAAAACTCGTTGCATAAGCGAAATCTTGTTTCAAAGTTCTACAAAACTACCTATGAGCACGTGGGTATTTAAAAGACATGTAACTCGCTATCAGTGCTATCCTACACAGTTGCTGCTGCCGCTGCCCACCGAGTAGCGCATATGAAGAGTCGTGCAGAAGGCTGTTGCTAGCTCTCTAGTCAAGGCAGCACAGCAGTCGGGCTGGCAGGCTGGCAGGGGGCAGGTGGGCAGGTGGGCATGCCTCAAATGCTACAACACAAATGCGAATAAAAAAGATGCCCAACTGCATATAGGCAGCCTGACAACAGCGGTGACAACAGCACAGTGCCCCAGGCTCAGAGCCAGGTTCGGGTTCGGGCCACGTCTCAGTGTCAGCCGAGGAATATGCCGTGGGTAATGAAATATTGCCATGCGCCTGCGCTTGCGCCTGCTGGCTGAATGGCTGCAATGCCTGCAGCCTATTTCCTCCTGCCTCCTGCCTCCTACTGTCTGCTGCTTGTCCCCTTCTTGTGGGCAAATGTTTGCCGGCAACAGCTGCTGTCGCTGCTGCTGCTGCTGCTGTTGGTGTTGGTGTAGGTTGACAAACACACATGCCAGCGCATTAAACAAGAACAAGAGCCAAGCGAGCACCGGGCAAAACACTTGAATGCCGCCTCCTTTGGGCTGCACTTGAGAGCCGCTCAGTTCCGCTGCCGGCTGGCTCACCTGCCACCTTAACCAGGCAGCAGCGAGCAGAGGAGGAGGCCTCCGCGCCTCCCCTTTGCCCCTTTTGAGAATTGTATGTAGACATTGCTCGAGCCGAAACGAAATTCGCATTCACGTTTTGGCTTTTTACCTTTACGCCTATTTATCATCAAATGCAGGCAGCTTTGCAATGCCGAGGCAGCTGCTTGAAAAGGAAGCTAAAGGAATGCGAGTTAAGCGATTGCGAACTTCGACTACCCTACAGTGACAGACCTCAGATAATCTTAGATGGGGAAAACATATAATTGAGCTTAAATTTGACTCAATTTATGGCCTGGCAGCTGAGAGCGGTTTCTACTTTATGTTTCTTGGTTAACATTGTGATACTTTATGCAAAAGTTTATGGCCATAATAAAAGGGTATTAAAAAATGCTGTTACTATGCAAATGCACTCGACTAAGAACAAACGACTCCATCGTCGACATGTGATACCATTTAGCCTGAATTGAGACAGGGACTCTGACTCTGACTCTGACTGCAACTGCGACTGCAATGTGGACTAGAACGAGCTCTGGATGGTGCAATCAGGCAAAATTGTTGCCAACTGTGGCACCGACTGTGCTCGATGCATTCCAAAGGAGCGACTCGACGACGACGACTCCTACCTCATAGCATAGCGTGAGAAAGCAAAATATTGATTCAGAGGCAGCAGGCAGACGGCCCAGGCGATATGCAAAGCGCGATAAAATTCCAGAGTACCCACAGGTCCCGAAAAACCGGCTTCCGAACCCAGCCAACCAGCCCAACAGCCAATTAACTCGCTCGCAAAGGTGCTAAATGAAGTTCTTAATTAAGTGCGAGTGGCAGTTGCTGGAGCAGAGGAACTTTGGAATTAAACTGCGATGGGATGCCACTTTTTGGCTGGCCCGACCTGAGCTGGGCTAACGAGTTTTATTGGCACGTATCGCTGTTAGCCCGGGCTGCTGTTTGATTGCATTTATTGCATAATTTGTTAATGAATGGAATGTCATGCCACACGCTCCAGGCTGAAATGACGAATTAGCATCATAATTGCTTGGACTGGAAGTACATAACATATATATATAGTTTATTATACTGGATTATACTATATATAAATTAAAAGTCAAATATTTGACGATTTTCTATGTAAAGAAAAATTCCATAAAATAAATGAGCTAAACTTTTAATATCTTCCCTATATGGAATCTCGCCATTTCATTTAATGAATATCTATTTAGATTTCCTCAGTCTAGATACAAATTTGCATCTTTATTCCTAACACCTTCTCCCCTAGCAGACTTTATTTGCTCCCCATTCACTCTAATCTACGACTCCCGCTTATCAAAGTTGCCCTGACTCGTTTACTGAACTAACTTATCTGCAGTCACATAAATTACAATTTAATTAACATTTTCCACATGCCACGCGAAAAAAGACCCACAAAAGAAACTATCAAGCGTGCTATAAATAATATAAAAATAAAAGAAAAAATGCTGATTATGATTAGTAGAAGAAGTGGCACAAGTGCCTCGATCCTCATAATTAAGCGACATTTGCGGCATGACATGCAACAAGCTGTAGATTACCATAAATTTTAAGGCATCTTTAGGGGGCAAGTTGAGAGGGGAACTAAGAGAGGGTGAGTTTTATGAGCCGAGACAGAGTGCTACACCTGTCCAAAAAAATATCCAAATAAATCTAAAAATATCAACTATAATTTTATGCACTTGACAAAAGAGAGAGAAACAACAATCGACTCTTGCTGGCACTCGAAAATGTGTGAAGCGCGTTGGCGTACGATGTTCATAATTGAAGATGCCTATCTTATAAAAGTATTTCTATGCGCGACCGAGTATGCCTTGACTCGGCTCGTCTCGTACCGTCTGGTCCCTAATTATTAGCGCTAATTCTTTGTGAGAGGCATACAAGTCTTTTTGGAGAGTCGTTGTTGCTTGATTGAAAGATGTGCCTAATTGATAGTCGAGCGCTCGCACGAATCCGAGTCGGAATCCGAGTCTGAGTCCGAGAAGCAAACGAGACAGACTGAGACAAGGGCAGAGAAGACGGCGAAGCAGAGACCTCAAGTGCGTGTCATTGTGTAATTTGGCTTGATTATTATTAATTTGCAGACGCCGCCGCCACTGTCATAAGCCGGAGGAGGAGGCCGGCCAGCGAGTAATTGTTATGAGGAGTTCTCTTGCGCCGCCGGGCCAAAATATTTATTTGATTTGTTAATGGAGCGGGCGAGCCAGAGACCGCGAGGCACCGGCACAGCACAGGAAATGGGGTAAAAACATTTAAAAATACCACAGAAAAAAAACTTACTTTAAATTAGCGCAATCGGGTCTTCGACTTACCTGTAAAGAGAGCAAAAGAAAATTATTTTAAATTGTGTTTATTATAGCATCGCATAGAGATCATGTTTAGAGATCTAAGATTGTTTTTCTTTTGTTATGTTACCCATGTTTTGCTTGAACTTTAAGATCTGTGATTATCTCATATTTGATTGCCCGACTCTTAGTTACTTATAATTCTACTTATCTCAAATAACATTTATATATGATGTAAAAATTTAATAAACTTCCTGCATCTGTGTGTGCGTGTTATGTAAATTTTACACCCGCCACATGATTGCATCGGGACAAAGAGAATACTTAGTCAATTGACGCTTTGTTTTATTACTTGCAAGCCATAAGATAATAAACAACACCTTCCTCTCTCACTCACTCTCTCTGTCTCTTTATATTTAAAGAAGGCTTCTGCAGTTTTGGCTGTTTAGGTAGTCTTTAGACCTTTGGACGACCACGACTCAGAGCTCTGCAGGTTCACAAGGCGCCGCCAACAACAACAACAACAACAACAACACCAACTGAAACCACCAAAGGTGATGACTGCTGTAATTGTTGTTGTTTCTTAGTAAAAGGTGTTGTAGACACATACGAACACACTCACACACACAGCTTTACATTTCCTTACCGCATAGCAAAGAGTAAAGTGCTGCCACCGACTCTCAATGTTGTCTGTGAATTTTGTTTAAGTTGGGTTTCAGACTCTTGACGTGCCACAGGCAGGCTCTACCACAGGGCCAACCTAACCAAAGGGGTCAGAGGGGCCAGAGCCGCATTGACGATTACCGGTCTCGGCTATGCACTTTGAAGTTTGTTTGGGCTCAAGCTGGGTAGCACATGGCTAGCATTACAACAAATGCTGTTCACCTGAGAAATTCTGTTTAAGGGTTTGGCTGGAGGTACCCGAATGCCAATATTGTAAACTAAATATGATATGCTATACAAATACGAGACATAATTGTTGCTTTGATTTGTTTTAATAAAAGTGAAAACTAATGGGGGATTATACAGTTTATAATACATATTCGATTATTGATTGTTTCTATAATGACTTATAATATCGAATATATATTAACAATTATGTTTATAAATTAGGATTTTGGAAAATAAATTTTTAAAATCAAACTAAGAAATCAAATTATGAAACTTATTCATACAGCTAGAAATATAAATTTTGAAACTTCTTATTTTACACGCTTTTGTATCGAAAAATAAAGAAACTAAAATCTAAAGCCATTAAGAAAAGAATAATTATTTAAAGAAGAAAGAACTCAATTTTTTTTTTTTTAAATATTATCACATAAATTTAACAAATATTGAAATAAAAATAATAAAAAAAAAATTTAATATTTAAAACTCATCTTATTTTTAATTAAAATAAAAATACAATAAATAATAAAATAAATAAAAATACAATAAAAAATAAAAAATAAATTAATTTTAAAATAATTTTAAATAAATTAAAATGCTTTTTAAAAAATTTATAAAATAAATGAAATATATTGAAATGTATTTTTATTAACAAAACCGAATTAGCAATATTTTAAAAATAAATAAATAATATAAATATTATAAAATAATAATAAAAATTAATTATATTACATCAATGTTTAAAAAAAAAATAAATAATTCAAAATCAATTTTTTAATAAACTAATTTAATAAATCACCGAATAAAAAATTTTGCTTTGACAAAAAAATATGATATAAATTGGTATTAGGCAAGAAAAAATGAGATAATAAAATTAAAAAAATCAATGTTGTGCAATGAATTCAAGAAAATAATTATTTCTCATATTTCGTACATATTTTTTTAATTTTCCTTACTTTTAAAACTTCTATATTATATATATGTCTTTCGTTATTGTGTTCCTCACATTGCTCCTTTTTCAGTGGCATTCAGAAATTTATTTCCCTGATTTCTCTCGGCGGCACCATTGAGCGCAACGTCGAAATCTTTGGCAATTTACTGTAAAAAGTGGAGCATCAGAAATCGTAAGCATTTAGCATTGTCCGAGACGCCTTGCGACTGGCCTTAAAGCCTTGAAGACATGCCATTCTCCGACTCCGAGCGGTACTTATTACTACATTTTTCTCTCCCTGCCTGATGCTTTAATAGCTCCGAGACACGCGTCCCGTAACGGTTTTAATGAAACGCATCAATTCGCCTCAACTTCCACTTGGGTGAGCCTCATCAGCCTCAAGTGCGGTTCAATTGCGATCCAATGATCCTCGGCGATCGATCGTGAGCGTCAGCAGTTTACTTAAGTGTGTATTTTTATTCGCTTTTTAGGGAACTTTCGTGCTCTTTCTCTTGGTGTTACTTTCAATGATTTCAAAAATAGTTTTCTATGCTTGTTCTTTAAAGCTGTACATGGAAAGATATCGAGTTGAATACATCCTTGCATAATTTACGGCCATGAATGAAATGAGTTACTACGCTGAGGCCGACAAAAGATATATAGATGTGTATATCTACACAAATATCTGTGCCCACATATGTATGCGTGTGTGTATAGGTGTGTGAGTGTGTTCCGTAAAGAATGCCAGCACTGCTGTCTCGAAGCGGAGTCCACTCAACTGTGAAACAGGTACAGGCAGCAGCGTTGAGCAGAACGGAATGGAATATGAACAGGAACAGAGAAAGAGACAGAGACAGAGTGAGAGGGAGAGGGAGAGCAAGACAGACAGGCACAGACAGGCAAACAGTCGGCAAAAGTACAAAGCGTGTCGGGGTGAAAGAGATTTCTCCTGGTGGTTCCTTTCATTCGATTTCAATGAACTCGGCAAATGTTGCAAGTGCAAAGACAAAACAAATGCAAACAGCTGATAAAAGTGCGATAGACGTCGACGGCGATGGCGATGGCGATGGCGATGCGCAATCCATGAGATACAGATTGGCAGACAACGTCAAACTGAAACTGCTACTCAGATGAGATACAAACACTCACACACACAGATACAAGGACACACACACACAGAGACAGGCTTAGGCAAACTATCATTTCATTTACTTTTCGGTTTCATGTGACGTGTAGACGTTGCTAAGGACATTCAAGCTGAGTCTGCTTTCGGTTTCCATTCTCATCTTCCGCTTATCCCTCTGCACTGTAATTGTAAACCATTTGTCAGCAACTTTCTGTTTGTAAGGCTAATTTCCCCGCGCAGGAGGAGCAATCGATAGCGGGGCTGCTAACAAATATACCGGAAATGTCTTTATTTGTCGACCCAAACAGAATTTATGTGTGCGATTGGCAGTGATTCGATTGAAAGTTTATTAAAAGAAAAGGCAGGCAAATAAATGTTTTGTACCCTGTAATGCTGTAAAAGGCATATTCAAGGCAGACGCAAGATCTCCCACTCGGGAATCTTTAAGCTGCGAGCTCATCAAACTATACGAGGAAGCCTTGTTATTTGTCATCTATCATCATAAGATTAAGGTTTATGGCTTGATTATTATTGGCGCTTCCCTGACGCCATTATAAAACCTGAACACCGATTTTTTGGCTGCCAATTTCCAGTTTTCAGCTGCGTGGGCAGCAGGTCCACAAAAACTTGTTGTGGCATCGTTTTAACCTACCGACAACAAACGACGACACATCCAAATCATCATACATATCATCTGGTTATGACCAAAGAGCCAGCCAGCCCGCCAGCCAGTCACACAGTCAAACAGTCATACAGACAGCCAGCATCGTGTGGGTTGTTGTCTGTTCAATTTGTCGCTCTTGACTTCTAAGCATATGATTTCGCTTTGATACCCTACATTTGGATATTTACCTTCTGTTTGACTATTGGTAATTCATTCAACTCTGCCTTAGTGTATATAATACATCTGATATTCTAGGATGATTTCCCAGATATTCGAATATCTAGGGAAATAATATAAGTTTAATATAGTGTTCAATGTAACAATATATTCAGAATAATTTCATTCCCAAGATATTCGAAGTTCTTTTACAATAATCAATATAATAAAACTTTCAACAGAATAGCTCAAAATAATTATCATCTATCTTTTGGCAATTATTTAAACTCTCTCTCTCTCTCTCTCTCTCTCTCTCTCTCTCTCTCTCTCTCTCTCTCTCTCTCTCTCTCTCTCTCTCTCTCTCTCTCTCTCTCTCTTACTCACTCCCTCTTGCTCTCTTTCTCTATCTTTATATGTTATATCAGATATCTGATGATATACAATTATATATTTTAAAATAAATATAATTTTTTTTATTTTATTCTCAAATTTTATATATTGTTAAAGATGAATTATAGATATCTTAGATAAGAAAATATCTTTAATATATAAAATTAATATATTTCTAGGACAAGATAGAGGGGTATATTGAGATTTTGGATGTGTTTTTAACGTATGATAAAAATGTTTTCGCAAAATTTTAAAAATGTTATAATCGTAGAATTCCTTTGGAAGCCAACTCTATTGAATAATAAAATCTCATTTATCTGAAAACTTATGTCTTTGTATGACCACTTTAATTTTATGTAATATTTACATTGAACTGCGCCTTAACATGTAGAAATACAATTTGATATGAATTATTTTCTTATTCTTTTTCCTGTCCTCGAATTTCCCATATAAGATAGAGTATTTTACTTTTCGGCCTGCTGTACGAATTTGTACTTTATATCAAATTTACCTTGGCAGTCGCTTGTCTAAATTCTTTTTCATTTGTTATCCGAACATTATCTCAGTGTGGCTGTTAGGTCTTTGGGTCGGTCGTGAGTTTTGAGTCTTCTGTTGTGGGTCTTTGGTCGTTGGTCTTTGGCTTTCCGGTAGCTTCAGTCATAAAACTTACGAATTTATGACCACTGACACTTTGGCACTTTTGTTACTTTTTTTTTGTATTATATCTTTTTATTCGTGTGGGCTTTTTGAATATTTCATAACATAAGCATTGTACATATTTAATAAAAATTAATTTTCATGTTGCACGATTTTATGTGTATTTAATGTGCTGTCCAAGCGCGGCGATAACTAACGAATTTGTCAACAAATTCAATCAGCCGAACACAGTTTTAGGGAGTGTTTCCCATTAGGTATACATGTGAATATATAAACACACCAGATATACCTCTTATTTTAGTTATATCTAAAGAGTGAATCTTGCTTGAAATACAGAAGAGAGCTCAGTTTCTGGCCATTGTCCAGAAGGGATTTTTCACTTGAGCTGACGCCAATAATGTAAACACAGCTGGAACAGTAACTGGACCGTGGAAAACTAATTGAAAACCATTATTTGCAAGATTAGGCGAAAACAAATGGGCAAGGTTAAGCACGAGATTTGCATGCTGCCCGAGCCCTGCTCGGGATGCCTCTTAACGAGCTGTAGAAAATTGAAACCCGAGCAGGCAATTGCATTTGATTTGAGCAAACGGCTGAGCGGCTTACTAAGGCCTAAGGCTCAACTCAACTCAACAGCTTAAGGCAAGCGCAAGCGAATCTATTCCATTCCCATTCGCATTCCCATACCCACTCCCATTCCCTTCCCAGTTCCGTGTTCAATTCGACTATACTCAGCCCCACAGCACTGAGCACACTTGACTGTGTCAAACGACCTTTGATGGGTAAGTTGGGATAAGACTTTTGTGCGGCCTTTAATGAAGTTTTAGATACGCACGTAGGCTAAGAGATATGCTGTACTTTAATTACACTTTGCGCACGAAGAGCAAGAGGCGGCGCTGGTAGAGCCCAGGAATACAGTCTGCTTGGCGTGGCATGGCAAGACTCAGCGTCGGCGAGTTTATCAACAAACACACCATCAAAGTAGGTGGCGCAAATTAACAAATCTTTCCATGTGACCTAATTAAATCAACGCGAGGTCGTTTCAATGTTCCATCAGCTTACAGAACTCAAGAGGAGTGGGGTGTTGGGGGGGAGGGGTCACCGATTCGTGCCCCATCACTCCAGCAATTTAACATTCGTCATACTCAAATCGGCCGGACACCACGCTCAGCTTGGACTCAGATTGTGCTCACTCAAGTGTTCGATTAGTCAGAGGCATCTCTGAAAATTCGCTGGGCAAATGTGTTTGCTCTGGACGGGCAGAGACCAGGATGATTGTGTCCAAAGAATGCAGAAGTCTGCAAACAGAACGAATTCGAGTGTACCCAAGCCTGGCGTCTCACCCGACTAAGTAATGATAGCTACAACTGATCTTCACCAATGTGAATCCTATTAAATGTTTGGTTAATAGAAACAATTTGAGTCCAGTCCCAATCAATAAAAATTGACATGGTATAAAACGATTTGCAAAAATCCCATATTTATAATCGATAATAATAATCGAGCAATGGCTATTCTGGGTATTCTTTTACAAGAGACGAAAATAGTTTATATATGATTAGTGATGGCTAAAACTGATCTTCATCAATTCGATTCCCATCAAATGATTGGTAATCTAAAAGTCTTCGATTCAAGTCCTAATCAATAAATAAAGTCCTTTGAAAATATAATTTTCAAAAATTTTAGATTTATTTATTAGATAATAATAAACGATCAGTAGCTATTCTGGGTATTCCATTAAAAGAGACGAAAATAGTTTATATATTATTAGTGATAGCTAAAGCTGGTCTTCACCAACATGATTCCTATTAGATGTTTGGTTAACAGAAACTTCGATTCAAATCCTAATCAAAAAAAAGAAGCCTTTTAATATATAATATTCAAATATGCCAGATTTATAATCCATAATAATAAACGATCAGTAGCTATTCTGGGTATTCTTTTAAAAGAGACGAATATAAACTATTTATTGTTTCACACTTTTGCGGCTTCCATTGTTCCGAGTGTTCCCCTTATTCCTCTGCGACCTTAGCTAATCATGGATCATCATGTCAGTTCAGTTTTCGATTCTCCACACATTGCCCAATATTATGAACTTATCTCGCTTGCCTCACACAGCCAACTGTTAAATTTCGCAATTTTGCAATTAGTTGATGACGCTGACGGAACTGACAAAGAGTTCTGGACAAAGTATTTCGCAACCTCAATAA
Organism: Drosophila meridionalis; assembly: GCA_035045145.1. Lineage (NCBI taxonomy): Eukaryota > Metazoa > Arthropoda > Insecta > Diptera > Drosophilidae > Drosophila > Drosophila meridionalis. The sequence continues at coordinate 1,668,194 of JAWNPG010000023.1, forward strand.
GAGTGTGAGAGAGAGTGAATGAGCGAGGGCGACAGACATGAGACAAGAAAACCGCGCGCGCTATCAAAACAAAAGATGACAACAAAAGCAGCTTCGTCAGCCAAGTTCTTAGAATGAATCATGCTGAGTAGACGCCATGCGCAAAATAAAAACGAGCCCAGGGAATCGCTGGGAAGACGTCGACCAACGACTTAATTGTCAGAGAAGCCTGTGGCACAAGTGTCGGGGCCCAAAAATAGTTACGAACCAAAACGGATCAAGCCCAAGCCAGACAGGCTGTAGCTCAAGATATTTCCAGACACATAGAGAGACAGAGAGTGAGTGAAAGAGAGAGAGAGAGAGAGAGAGAGAGAGAGAGAGAGAGAGAGGATGAGCAGCAGACGAGACAAGACCATAAAGAACCTACACGGTCGGCATATTTTTCAAGGGCCTGTCCGCGCTGATGTGCTCAGTGGTTCCCAGTGTGAGAGCACAGCAACAACTACAACAACAAAAAGGTCAAACGTGGCCACTTTCAAGATGCCCAAAGATATGAGCAGTTGCCCATTGTCCAATGTCCATTCCATTCCCTGTGTGGTCTGGTCTCTCCGATCGTAGCATGAAATGTAAAAATTTCTGTAGCGTCAGCAGAAGCAGCAGCAGCAGCAGTCGCAGCAGCTCCTTAAACAAGTTCTCTTCTTCCACTGTGGAGCTGCAGCCAAAGTTGAAGCTGGCTGGCGCATTCCTTCATACCGAACCGGGTACCGGTGACTCTCATATATGGAGTGCTTCGGGATGCCGCCAGCTTTGCCGATTTGGTGGTAGCTACCCCCGATGCCCCCGTTAGCCCCGCTGCCGCCTGCACCACTTGGCTTCATGTATTTCGCGGTGGTTTCGTTTACCAGCATACCAATTTGGTCGCTGCCTTAACACCTCCAAAACATGCAAGGATCGGAGGCAGCTCGAGCAGCAGGAACTGCAGAGCAGGGGAGCTGCCAATGCTCTGCCATGGATTCCATGTCCATGTTTCATGTTTTATGCGCATAAAATGCATTTTAATTGTTGCATTTGAAGTCGTCGAGAGAGAGAGAGAGGGAGAGAGGGAGAGAGGGAGAGAGAGAGAGAGAGAGAAGTACAACATTTTCTCACGCTCAGCTTCATTGGACGATTATGTAGTCGCCTCCGTCGTTTTTGGGCAATTTCATAATGTGGTCCAGCATCTACAACATGGCAATTAGCCACGCCCCAAACGGCAGCTCCAAATAACAATTACATTTTACATGTTTATTAATAATCAGTAAATGGGAAGGGGCGCCCCATAGGCAAAGTGGAGTCGAGTGGAGTCGGTCCATTTGAGCGGCGAGTGGAAGCTCACAGATAATTAAGTAGTTAAGTTAACTAAGAACAGTCTCCATAGACCATAGCTACGCGCCCCACTCCCATCATTATCGGCTCCATGCGGCCCTTGTTAGCTGTACTCGAAAGCGTTTAAGCCACTCAGGGCCTTAGTGGCTCTTTAGCCACCTCTTGGCACCTCGGTTGCTCCACGGCCCAGTCAAATGAAGCATTAAGTCGTGCAAACAAACAAGCGACAGCAACAACCGACTAACTACAAACAGCCACAATGTTATATGCCGACTACAGATAATAATGTATAGGAACTACTAAATATGGGCTTTGCGGCATTTACATAATAGCCAGGTCGAGAAAGGGCGCTGCACGGTTGGTCTATATGCCATTCCAGCCGCGAAGGATCTTTTAAACTGATATTTTTGAATAAAATTGTATTTGGAATGCAGAACGTAAACAAATCAAAGCTGGAGGAAGTTTAATTTGTATAAGTATTTCATTGAAGAAATAATATTAAATATAAAGATTATATAACATTAAAACAGATGTTATTTAACATCTAGCTATATATAATAGCAGTAAAATTACTCTATGGGAACTGTCACTCCTCCTTCTAATAATACTTATAAATACAACATATTATATAATATTAAAAAAAGCTTCTTCAATATTTTTTATTTATTTAACAGAAATTAAACTTTATGAAATATTTAAAAGAATATATCAAGTTAATATAATATTTAGCTAATCAAATTATATTCATTTAGTTCATTAAATCAAGCTCTTTTACTTATGAGTAAAATGAATAAATTAATATATAAATATGACTAGACGTCCTTTTATGTCGATGAATTTTTATCCCGAAACTAACAAATTTACTTAAATTAAACAATTGCCACTAACCTTTCTATACAATTCTATTTGACTACTATGGGAAAGAGATCCTATTTAAATAATCTTAACGTCAGCTAACAATGGATCTAAAGTATTTCCATGCAACTAATTTAAGTATTTCTTCTACAGATGCTATTATTATAAACACACTTAAAAAATAAATAATAAACAAAATAAATAAGTTTAATTATTTATAAAGTAACTTCTTGTGTGCATAAATATTGCATAAATATGCAATTATATACATGATAAAAATTTAATAAATTAAGAAAATAAATTAATATTAGCATATTTGACTTAAGTTCAACTCAATAAATTAAATAGATTACTATATCAACTCAATAATCATTTTAGAAAACAAAGAATTTAAAAATACTAAAATATATTATTATACTACAACAAATATTTGCTAAGATCTAAGCTTAATTATAAATTATAAATTAGAATTGTCTTAATATATGAACGAGAGAGAGAGAGAGATTCTAATTTATAGTTGTCAATTGCCAGATTCGAGTGGAATTCAAGTCTTGTGAAAGATCTTTCCATAATATTCTAACAAACAACCCACACATTTTATTGCGCTTAGTGAAAATCGTTGCTGAAATATAACACCGAGTCTTACAATGGTCAACAATGCAACATCTTTAGGAAATATTTCGCATAATGATGATATAGTGCCGCATAGGCTGGCCGGATGGTTGGATGGCTGTCTGGGATGGCCAGTTCGCTGTGGAACACAACTGTGGAATGCGGTTAGCAGCCGCAAATACAATGCAAAAGGGCCCCAAAAGAGCAAGATGCATTGCTATAAAGAGAGAGAGAGAGAGAGCAAAGTAGAGAGAGAGAGAAAGGAGAGCATGAGGCATGTGGCAGTGAATGAGAGGGCCATTTAGTTTTGGTCGCTGAAAAATGATTAATAGTCGTGTGCTTGGCCCTGGTAACCACGACGACGACGACGACGACGACGCCGTGGAGAAGGACGGACGCAGTGCCGCAGTTGCAGCCTAAGTGGAGCAGCGGCGCTGTAAATTTCCTTCGGCCAAAGGTAGCTGCAGCGGTGACGACAGAGGAGCAAACTTCAGAGGCACTGGCCAGAGCCAGAGCCAGAGCCAGGGCCAAGGGCCAAGGGAAGATGTTGCACTCAGCCCATGTTTGATTTTGTATCTCCGACTGTGAGAATGTTGAACGTATGTGAGTAAAGATATTTAGCTGGCTGCCGTTGTCTCCCTCTCTCTCTCTCTCTCTTGCGCTCTCTTTCTGTCTTTGGAATTACTTTTAACGATTTAATGTTTTGTGAACTGCTTAAATTGTGCAAACAATTTGAACTAAGTGCCACGAAGCGCGGCGGCAGGTGAGAAGGCAGCAGCGGCAGCCAGATTGCAGGCGGTTGCACAAAAGCTTTTTCGTTGTTCTTGTTGTTGTTGTTTTTGTTTTTGATGTTGTCTTTTGGGGCAACGTTCCAATGGCCATTGCACGGCGCACAGGAAGTGCAACTTTAATGAAGCGTTTAAGTGGCAGTTGTTGTACTTTCGGCTGTAGCTGTAGCTGTAGTTGGTGTCATTATTGTTGTTGTTGCTGTTGCTGAGAGGTGTTGTGCAGCTGTTGAATGTTCAATGTTCAATGTTCAATGTTCAATGTTGAACGATGCTGGCGGCAGACCAAAGGGAATGTGCGACATGTGACCCGGGAATGGGAATGGAATGGTGAAATTGTTGCCTCAAATTAGGCAGCGGCCACGACGCTTCTCCCTTACTTTTGCCGCTTCTTGATGCTATGCAAGCTATGCAACGCGCTCTATTGCCAAAGGTGTAATTTAATAACTTGGCAACAATCTCAATGGCAGACACCTTCGCTTTCGCCTTCGCCTTCGCCTTCTCGTCTGCCCTTTGTCTTGCTCTGGCCCATGATTCATGGCCTCCGCCGACGCAGAGAGAGAGAGAGAGAGAGAGAGAGAGAGAGAGGGAGAGAGAGCTATACACACACAAAGAAGGAAATAAAATTCCACGCAAATTAACTTGAAAACGAACAGAGCGATAAAAAAAATCCAAACTCTAAATAAGTCTACAAACAGTCGATGGGAAAAAGGAATGGAAGGGACAGAGCGAGACCGTCGTCGCTTGGATGCTTCCACTGTCCAGTCAGCAGCGAGTTTGGCGCATGCGTCGACTGCTCAGTGCTCAGTGCTCGGTCTGCTCCTCCCCTCCTCACCCTTCCTTCCTCCCTCTCTCCCTGTGCCTGCTGCACACTGTGAAGAAAAAAGGGTACCAGTTTCAAGACCAGTCCGCAGCAACGGCTGCCGCTACGAAAAGTCTCCCAAGAAATTCCTTTGACGCAACAACAAAAAGAAGCAATGCAAAGGCAACAACAACAACAACAACAACAACAACAACAACAACAAAATCAAAGAAATCTGTTTCGGAGCAGAGCGACTGAAAAATGTTGTCACGCCGCTTTTACATACTGACCAACAACAGTTGTTCTCGTTCCGTTTGCGGTTGTTGGCGGCTGGCGGCTGGCGGTTGGGCCTAGGCCAAGCGCTGGACGCGAGCTTCTTTTGTAGATTTTAGTTAATTTGTATAAAGCCTGAATTAATCACGCTTAATTGCAATAACTTGACCAGCCCAACGCGCGCTCGCTCTCTGTCAGTCTCCCTCATTCTCTCTCTCTCTGTTTCTGTCTTCGTTCTCACTGCTTCGTTTTGGTTTTTACGTTTATTTGATTTGTTTTCAGGTAAACTGTTGCAGCCTCTGCCTTTTGCTTGCCCACCCTTTTGCCCGTTCCACGCTGCTCTTTACCTGTCGCCGTGTTGCGTTGTTTATTTTTGGTTTTCAGCGTTGCTTGATTGGTTTTTTTCTTCAATTTTTTTTTTTTACTTTTGTTTGTGTGTTTTGTTTCTTTTCCACATCGCCGTTCTCAGTGTTTCGTTATCTTTTGGTCAAATGCAACACGTTGCGTTGCATTGCGTTTCGTTCATAATTTCAAGGAATTGAACAAAGAGAGAGGAAGAGAGAGAGAGAGAGCGCGCTCAAAGGAGAGACAGACTGAGAGCGTAAGCGAACAGGTAAAGACAAGCCCTGCGTTTGCTGCTGTTGTTGTTGTTGCTGTTGCATTGATATTAATCAAGGTGTCATTGAAATCGTTTAAATTATGCACTCCAATCCAGTTCAGTCCACTCCAGGATTGTTTTTTCCCAGTCTGTCGGCATTTATGAACCTTTCTTTTTGTTTCTCCCTCACTCTATCTCTCTCTCTCTCTCTCTCTCTCTCTCGCTGTTCTTGGTTAGATAACTTGCAGCCTCTTTTGTTGCGTGAGTCATAAATTTCATTGATTCTCTTCTTCTGCATTCTGCTGATAAGCGCCAGCGTTTAGATAAAGCTAAGACCTTGCCTCAACTTGACTCGACTCGATTCTCAAACATCGACAAGAACAACAACAACGAGAAGAAGAGGAGGAAAACTTTTACAGCTTGTCTTCCCAGGTAGTTTGTAAGTAGGTTAGCCAAGAGGCTGTGGGCATGGCCATGATAAGGCCCATTGATAAGCGAATTGATGTCGTTCCAGCAAATAGTTTCTAGACCCGCTGGGGCCAATGGGTTTTAGGTAATAGCTAGTTCTAGCAGCTCGTATTTAGTTGGAAAAGATATGTATTAAATTTTTAACTAATTTTAGAATGAACTGATTAGGAATTTTAATAATTTCTTAGATATCTTAAGTTAAATTGATTAAATTTAATTAAATGCAAGAGAGTATCAGGTAGTTGACCATATTTAAATGTTCTTTGCATTATTTTATTTACCTTACATTCACAGTTTTAAAACAACTGCTTACAGTTTTACCTGCACTAATCAAATTATGGGCTGAAGAATTCAGTTTTTAAAATTCTCAAATAAAATTTAAGCCAAACTCTACATTTGACTAATTTTAATTCATATAGTTTCAGAAGATTTTGAATTTTCCCATTTTGAAAAACATTTTTATTGGTTTCCTTAAAAAAACCCACTTCCACATTAAGAGAACCCTACTCCCTATACGTATCATATATCATATCTGAATTTATCATATTTAATCACTTACCATTGCTGGGCTTTAGTGGAATCTCATTCGCATCAATGCCTCGCGCCTGGAAGATGTGCGAGACGGCGCTGCAGTTGGGGCTGAACTGATCGATGATCGAGGAGCCGCCAGCCACGCCTCCGGAGGAGGAGCCGCCCGGACCGGCGATGGGGCCAGGCGCTGCCAAAGCGGCTATCTGGGCGCCAGCTAAGGAGCCGCCCTCTGGGAGCTGGCCCTCTGCTGCGGTCGCCAGCAGCAGGAGCAGACCACTAAATATCACAAGGTGGGCGCAATCTCTCGCTGTTCTTCTGCGACTGCAGTGCGGATTTGGCTGTTGTCGTTGACAACGTTTCGCTGCAAACATTTTGCTGTTGTTGTTGGTGTTGCTTTGTTGTTTATGTGTTGCTAAGGCTTTGCCACAATCAATCACACACGCGTTTATCACACGACGCACAATCGATGGATTTTATGACGGAGCCGGCTTTTGCTGCTGTTGGTGTTGTAGTTGTTGACTTTATTGCACTTTGCTTTGCGTGGTACCGTAAATAAATTTGGCCACTATGTGAGCGAGAGTGAGAGACGGACAGGGAAAGAGGGAGAGAGAGAGAGACAGAGAGCGGCACACGCACTAATTTACAAAGATAAACGGCACACGGACAACGTAATGCATTACGTTGTTTATGCCGGCATTGCAGTTGCCTGCTGTTGTTTTTGTTGTTGCTGCTGGGACTGCTGCTGTTTCTTACTGTGCATTTTATGGTGGGCAGGTGCAGCCGGTAATATGCTCTTTGGTTTCGTTAACAAAGTGTACGAATTATCAAAAACAATGAATATAACACGCACAAAACACGCGCACACACTCTCACGCACGCACACAACGAAGCCGATGCGAAGCGCAACACTAACAAAACACGTTCGTGCGGATCGAGCGCGGAAATTTGACTGAAACTAAAAAGAGAGCCGCAACGCTAACATACTGTTAAAGTGCAAAATGTTAAAGCTACGCAATGTTAATAAGAACTTCAATGTTAACAGCAACTTCCAACATTTCGAATGCAATGCCACAAGTTGGACATCTGTTGCCCAGAGTGACGTCACAAATGAAAATAATTGATGCGCCACTTTCGGTATTTTATTAAAAATTGATACATAACTCATATAATTTTAATAAAAAGGCTAATATTGTACAATACATAAACGTTTCCTGTATTTAAGTTCTGATTAATCCATGACTATGATTGAAACTTAATCGTTACCTTAACATAAGTGCAAAGTGTTGCAAGTATGTGTAGCTTAGCCTCAAAATATTCTTGTGTGCATAAAATATACAATAAGTTTTCGCAATTTATAACCGTTATATTGCTTTATTGTTTGCTTCTCAGCTGCAAACATGTTAAATATCAATTGATGCATCCCTGTCAGCTGTTGTTGGCGGCTAATTTGAATTTTGCAACAATTCGGATATATGGTTATTATTAAGTAAATATTGCATAAAGTAGTGGAATATAAAATTCTTGATATATATTACAACATTTATTTAGACTCATTAGAAGCTCAGTTATAAATCTTATAGCTTTCATTTTTCGATTAAACCATATCGATGTAACGATTAGAATATCGTCTGTTTTGCTTTCAGGCTACGCTTCTCCCATCACTAGCACAGCTGTTTTGGCGGCATTCTCGGTTGGAAAATACGCAACACTTTCTGGACTGAGATTATTTATAATGTGCAGCCATTGTTGAGTTTTGCCAACCCCAAAGTTCAAGTGCCAGTATTATTATGACGGACAAAAGCGCAATAAACGAGGCACTGGAGAAGTTCTTTGGTCACAAAGGCTTCAAGTCCGAGCTGCAGGAACGAGCCATCACATGCGCTGTGAAAAGTAAGCTGAAGAGAATTCGGGCCGTGCCTAGCTAAGTGTATGTCTGGTCTTGCAGAGAAACAGGATGTCTATGTGTCGATGCCCACGGGGTCGGGCAAGTCGCTATGTTTCCAGCTGCCGGGCCTGATGTGCGAGAATCAGTTGACAATCGTGTTCTCCCCTCTGCTGGCATTGATCAAGGATCAGATTGATCACCTGGCCAAACTCAAGGTGCAGGCGGACTCGCTCAACTCCAAGATGAGCACCAAGGAGCGCGAGCGTGTCATCATGGACTTGCGCGCCATCAAGACCAATATCAAATTTCTCTACATAACGCCGGAGCAAGCCGCCACCAAGTTCTTCCAGGAGCTACTCCACTCCCTGTACAAGCACAAGAAGCTCGCGTACTTTGCAGTGGACGAGGCGCACTGCGTCTCCCAGTGGGGCCACGACTTTCGCCCGGACTACCTGAAGCTGGGCGAGCTGCGCTCCAAGTATCCGGACGTCGTTTGGCTAGCGCTCACAGCGACGGCCTCGAAGGAGGTGCGCGAGGACATTTATAAGCAGCTGCGCCTGCGCCAGCCCGTGGCCCAGTTCAGTACGCCCAGCTTCCGCTCCAATCTCTACTACGACATCGTGTACAAGAACTCAATTGAGGACGATTTCCATCACCTGGCCACATTTGCCCAGCATTGCTTGGGCGATGAGTCCGAATTCAAGGCGACGCCTAAAGCGAGGCGAGGTTGCGGCATCATCTACTGTCGCACTCGAGACCAGGTGGAGCGCGTCGCCTCGGGCGTCTCGAAGCAGGGCGTCGGCGCAGTGGCCTACCACGCCGGGCTGAAGACAGCGGAGCGCACAGAGGTGCAGGAGGCGTGGATGCGCGGGGACCAGCCCATCATCTGCGCAACCAACAGCTTCGGCATGGGCGTCGACAAGCCCAGTGTGCGCTTTGTCATCCACTGGGATGTGCCGCAAAACGTGGCCGCCTACTACCAGGAGTCGGGTCGTGCAGGACGCGACGGCCTGCAGTCCTATTGCCGCCTCTACTACGGCCGCGAGGACGTGCGCTCCATACGCTTCCTCCTGCAGAACGATGTGCAGCGCGCTCGCGGTCGAGGCGATCGGGAGATGCTCACGGAACGCGCTCTGCGGCAGTTCGAGCGCATTGTGGACTTCTGTGAGCAGACGCGCTGCCGGCACAAACTGTTTGCGGACTACTTTGGTGATCCCACGCCCGATTGCAGCGCGCAGTGTGACGTGTGCAAGCGGCCCAAGCAGGCAGCGAAGGCGCTCGAGACGTTTCAGAGACTCTGCATGGATGCCACCTTCAAATCGGACATTTCACTGCAGGATTGCGCCGATCTGTACGAGGGTAAGTGTCAAACAAGACTCGATTGATTGAAACCCTCTTCATAAGACTCTTGCCTAGGTGGTCGCGCGGGCAGCAAGAGAGCAGCCCAAGATTACGCCAGCAACGACTCGGACCAGGAGTCGGACCAGAGCCACGCATCCCAGGCGAAGCGTGCCAAAAAGGAAACCGAAAGCTTCATCCGCGAGCAGTTCAAGCTGCGCAAGCAACTAAGCGCAGCACGCCAGCTGGAGCAGGAGACGAGCACACAAATATCACGCGTGCAGCAGGCGCAATCGACGGAGACCAAGATCAGCGGACTGCAGCACACGAGTCGAGAGAAGTACCTGGACGCCATCATCGAGGCACTGAAGGCGAATGTGCAGAAGTGCGAAAAGGAAGCGGAGCAGCAGCCACGCAGCGCGCTGCGGCACAACGACTACGAGGCCATGGCCGTGCAGCTGGAGTACGAGGTGTTTCGGCAGCAGCGCGTCGTCAACATGTACCGGCATGCGCTGGCCAAGCAGGTGAGTGGACTGGCCAGAGCAAGTGCATCTTCAGTCAATTACCATCTCCAATCCTCAGCTGGCGAGCATTAAGCAACTAACTGCTAAGGCGACGCTGATGCCGCTCATTCTGGACTATGTGCCGCGACCGGAGACAAGCGCCAAGGGCGTCTGGACGGGCGGGAGCGTGGCCTATTTCGAGCGCAAGCTCAAGGAGCTGGAGGAGCAGAAGCCACAGTCCGTGAAGGAGCCGCCAAAAGCATTGCGCGAGCGCAAAGGCTTCAAAGAGGATCAGAGCAGGCAAACATCCATTTCCAGTTTCTTTACCAAAGTCAAGCAGGAGGTGAACGAGGAAGAAGTAACGGAGAGTCCAACGGAGCTGCCTGTGAGTGTTAAAACAGAGCCGGATGACGATGCTGACGATGGCTCAATAAAGGATGTGGAGGATAATGATAGTAAAAAAGGAACCGAATCGCCAGTTCTGGAAGCAAATGTGAAGCAGGAAGCCGAACTGAGCGAGGCTGAGAGTCCCACGAATGAGGAGCAGCTGGAGCTTGAGTTCGGCGACAGAAAATACAGACTAATGGCAAATGGCGACGGCAGCTACGATACGCATCGAAAGGCGCGTGTCTCGCGCCTGGAGTCGGAAACACAAAAGAAGCCAGCAAAGCCCAAAGATAACTTTAAATTGAATTACGGAAAATCGGAAAGTGAACAAGAAAAGAATGAACTCGAAAAGGAAACGGAAGAGAAAACGGAAGCGAGCACAGATTCCCTCAAATTCATAACTGCTCAGCAAATGATAGTAGAGAAGAGAAAAAAGCAGCCAGAACTGAAGAAAGAATCATTGGCACTCAACGGCGGATTTCAGACTGCGAGACAGATGCTGGAGAACAGAAACAAGCAAGCGAACATGAAAGAAGAGCCACAGCTAGAGGAGTCCAGCGAGTCAAGCAAGAAGCCATCAATCATCAAAGATGAACCACATTTAGAAAAGTCCAAGGTCAAGCAGTCGCCACTCACACAGGAGAAGACAAGAGACGCACCACACAAGGACAAGTCCAGCTCTCAGCTGAAAAGAAAGCCCCAAGTCAATCAGCAGAAGAACGACGTCAGCAAGTCTGTGGTGCAGTGGCTGAATCCCTATTACAAGCGTAAGATAGCCACACGGGAGCTGTTTAAGGCACTGGCAAAGCTCATTACGCAACGCATCTGCGACGGCAGCCTGGGTAAGAAATACACTGAAAGAAATTCTGGTCCAATTTGTAATTATGATTTACTTTTAGGCAACGGCGATGTGTGCAAGTGTTACATCAAGGAGACGTTTCACAGCCTCAAGATGATAGAGAATGATCAGGACATTGAGAAATACTTTACAATTTCTATAAAATGATTAATGCTCGAAATGTTGTTATTAACACGTTATCCGTTATAAGAACTGTTTTTATTGTTTGTCGTTGAAACTATTGTAAATATTGATAACCTAACGAAACTGATAACAAAATTACAATTGCAAAAGCTACAAAACCAAGTTTAGATTTAATCATCGGCTCTAAGATCCCACACTAAAAGGCGCATATTCAACTACTATTTGAAACAAAAATGAATTAAATTTTTAGAAATTTGTAATTGTTTAATAGTTGAACAAAAATAGCATAACAATAATTCGCTTTATATAAGTTACCCAGTAAATTTTGTTATCTTAACGAAAAATATATATTTATATAATCAAAAGAAATTGCACAATTGCAGCTTAATATTCAATGAAAGGCAACTTGACATTATTATGATTAATTTTATATAATTTTATTTTGTTTTTTTGTTTTTCGCAATTCATTTCTTCTGTTACAAAAATATTCGGTGTAAAACTTATGTTAGATAGATTAGAAAAAACGTTTCGTGATTCGTACTCTAGGGGCTGTAAGCGATACTTTAACATTTCTCAAAAAATTTCCTACACTTGGATCGTTTGTACATTTCCTTTCAATTGATGGCAATTATGATGTATGCATATGGTACAGATATTCTGAACAGTTAGCAGGGAGTGGGGACACCGCTTACGACTAAGCTCTGTAAATATTACAGTCCAGTTGGGCCGGAGTCTGGAAGAGTCAGCGACGGCGAGGTCATTCCAGATCGCCGTGCACGCCAAAGCGAATGGTGAGTAGCACGTCCAGCAAATAGACCAAGGCGGTGACCAGCGAAATGGAGGCGGACGCCATCACCAGGTCCAGGCGATGCATGTTCGGATGCCAGTAGTTGCGGTCCTTGGTGGTGCTCCAGTCGCGGAACAGCAGCGCCGTCACAGCGACGTACAGGACGAAGCCCACGAGGGACCACAGCGTCGCAGTGCGCCAGGGCGTGCTGACCAGATATGATGATTATTAATATAATAATAGACATCATATTCATATTACTTACAGATCTCCAAACAGAGCCATAATCAAGTATATTGCCGTGTATAGGGTCAACGCGCCAAAGGTCACATAGCACAGTGCCATGACCCTGGGTGTGATGAAGACGCGCAAGTGCGAGTTGGTGGCCGGCTCGTCGATCAGTCCCAGACAGCATATCAGCAGACACTGGCCAAAGAAATCAAAAGCAAATGCATAAAATTAATAGATAATAACGAATTTAATGATCCAAATTTGTATGAGAAGATAAAATACATTCCAGGATTTCGAATGTCTGACTACAGTCTACACGAAGCTTCTATTAATCTAATCTGTGTATTCAAATTACGCTTGGAAACTCAAATAATAGAACCAATCATTATCAATAATTGGGAAGTAGAATGAGTTATCGTAAAAACATAATATGCTCCTACTGCGTATATATTCAGGAAAATATTTTGAATATTTTTGCCCCAGTTCATTTAGTTTTCGATATTGCCGGATATTCGGATAGACAGACGAATATAATTATATCCATACCTCTTCTATACATCAGTACGACTCTTTTCTTTAATACAATACCATACTACTATACTACATTTATTCTACTCTATATTACGGTAGTATAGTATTTATAATATGGTATAGTTCAGTATAGTATATAGTATAGTATTAGTATAATATAGTGTGTGGAGTGTAATATAGTATATATATTTTGCAATATTCTATACTACTATGTTATACTATATAATGCACTATGCTGTACTATCATACTATACTACTCCACACACACTATACTATACCAATCTACTATACCATACTATAATACAAGACTACCGACTAAGTACTAAAAGTGTAACATATTAAAAATTCTATTTAGAAACTTATTTTTATGTCTTTTAAAGCACACCATGTGCGAAAATGTCTGTCTCGATAGGGCCACCTTTTGATTTGACCATGTGTGGCTTTCAGGTTGTTAGGAAACTGCCCGAGTGTGATTTGCCGGATACTATGCCTAAATACTTTAAAACATATGAAATGAATTTACCCTGAATTGAACTTCAACTCATACTGGAAAAAAAAATATTAATAAATAAAATATTAACATAATAATAACATGAATTTGTACAGCTCTGTTAGTTAGCAAATGTTAATAAAAGATGCAAACTATTTTTCCTTGACTTGCAACTAGTACAAATAACGATTTAATTGGATATATATGTATATAGGACTGATATATATGTTATATATGACATATGCTATGTCTGTATATATGATATATCTAAATATGTTTATATAGAGTCTCGTACTCACCAGCTCAACTACTTTAATGCAGATGAGAGTGTAGGTTGCCTTCTTGCTGCCGTTTGTTGTGGCAAAGGAATTGTCATCCGCCGGCGACATTTCGACCCGAGAGATTTCTGTGGGATGCAACTAGTCAATTAATTAATTAAAGTGAATGATTTTTAATTGGAATCGGCTTGGAGCAGTCGGGCCAAGCGCTCCGTTTGCAGAGTGTGGCAAGTACCTATGGAACGCAAGTAACTCATCTTTCTGCTCTTCTTCTTATTCCTCTTTAAGCTCGTATTTATTTATTTATTTTTCGAACTGCCTACGACGAGGCCTTTAAAGTTCTTCTTCGGTATCTATGGATGTTGAGAGGCAATTGCCTTATTGGGCTCTGAGTTATTTGTTATTCTGTTTATTATTAACTCGAGTGCGCAGTGGAGCGTGTTGAATGCCACATAAAAATGTGCTGGGAATTTGTGTCAATTGCTGTGGGGAAGGTCTCTCTCACATAACTTCCAAAAGGGGCTCTAATTAATTGGCTGTACCTAAAATCTCCAAGGGCCTTCTAGGGGCAGCAAAATGATGTCATCTCGGGATGTGCGTGGGTGCAGCTCCAAGCAACTCCAGCAATGCAACTGACGCAACTTTTGTCATTGTGGAACAAGTATATTACACAATATTAAATGTGTTTTTGTCTAACTACTATAAGGTATACCAGGAACTTTTACCAATACTGATCCCCAATCGCCTTGAAAACTATTTCGTTTACTTCTCGTTTTAAATTTAAAGTACATATTGTTTTAAACAACTGAAACTAGGAATATTGTATATATGATATATATAAATAGATAATATAATATATATTGTGTATTATATATTATATATCCGTAGTCCTTAGACATGCTTAATTCTGTTATTCTAATTGGCTTGTTCAAGAAAAAATGTAATCCAAATCAAAATTTAATACTGTAAACATAATAATAACATAATTTTCTACAGCTCTGTTATTTAACAAATGTTAATAAAAGAAGCAAACTGTTTTTCCTTGGCTTACAACTTATATATATATAAGTTGTAAGCTAAGGAAAAACAGTTTGATATATATATATATATATATATATATATATATATATATATATATATATATATACTCATATATATACTCATCTTGTAAATTGTTAAAACTATTTGGAGACGTGTCAAATTGGGATTTACCATATGGCTTAGATTGAAGGCGATATTTAAGATTAGGAATTTTGAAGTATAAATATATAAATAAATAAATAAGTATATGATATAATATAGAAAGCCCTTATACATACATAGCATATTTAAGCTTTGACAAGTCGAGCTACATAGATCTTTCAATATACTATATGTATATATCAAGATGTTATGCATGCCAATATATTTAAAGCGTTTCAAATTCGAATAATTCAAATCAAGGTTGTATATGTATATGTACATAAAAATATTATCTATTAAGTCTTATAAAATCTTAAGATTATATTATTTGCATATTTGAAATTAAAAATATCAATATTATACATTTATGCAGTTGGATCAATTTTGGTCAAACAATTTTTTGTCACATTGGGCGTTTCAATCCCTAAAGAACGATTTCAGATTAAGATTGAGATTTTATCTTTTTATGATGGGGAAACTTGTCTTTCTATAAAGGCATAGTCAACTTTTCAAAATTGTTTTAAATAAGAATTTCAAAATAGAATTTTAAAATTGCATTTATTATTTGCATCAGGGAAAAGGGTAAAGCTACAAAAGTACTTCTTCATCTGTGGGCGATCAACGAATCAAGTGAACAAAAGCGGAAAAACGACATATATTCCGCCTTTTAGTATGAGTTTGTCTATTTAATAAAAAGTATAATTGTATAAATAATTTTTTGAAAATGTATTTGAAGTGGGTTGAATAACAAATTACAGATATTCATACAATTTTCCATTTTTGGAATGAATGTATTTTAAACAGTCTTTAGCCCAAAGGTTTGTCTATTGTATTCAATGAAATGAATAAGTAAATATAAGATCAATATATATAAGATGAAATGATTAATGAATGAATAAAGAATGAATTTATTTTGCAGACTCCCAAGATTTTTGATTGAAATACCTCGGAGTCCTGGGTATTTAAATCAATGAATATATCCATAAAAGCGAACAGGAATTAAAAAAAACCCATAATTACACCTAACACTGAAAACTAGTATACAAATGTCATATTATCTACATCATATGATTTGGGTAATATATTATTCACCAGTCACTCAGTTAGTCAGTGGCGAGTCGGCCAGGCCAACACTCAACTAGCTATCATTCCAATCCATCCCTAACTGTTCTTTTTTGTGGATGTGTCAACAATTACTGTTCAGCCAACAAAGCGACACTCGGTGGAGCCAACACTTTGGCGACTGTTGGAGCTGGTGTTGGGGGGAGTGCTTGAGTGCATGGTTGAGTTATTCGGGGCATTCATTCATGCCTCATTGATTAAGACTAATTGCATTGGCAAAAGTCACGTACAATACAAAATACCATGAGCGAAGCACAGACGGCTGAGTTCCAGCCAAAGTTGACCCGCTTCACCCAATCGCAGTTATTGAAATGCAGACGGGAAAACCAGAAGCCGAAACACCCAAATAAAACTAATAGTTGGGAAAACTTTCGCTCAAGGTGTGTGTGTGTGTCAGAGAGGGAGAAGGAGAGAGGGAGAGGGAGTGGGCGTTAAGTGTGTGATTGTTTGTTAGTTAACACTAATTTGGAGTACTAACAAATAACCTAGTGTCTAGGTTCGATACTGCTAAGGGGAGAATTAACGTTGCGTGTAGTCAATGAGTCATCAATAAGTAATGTCGTTAAAAGAATTAAAATAGTAGAATATGAGATACCCTAGAATGCAATGATTTGGTGGGGAAATTAAATATATATATAAATGCTGTTATTGAAAACTACAAAATGAATTTTTAAGAATTTAAGCGTTTATATTTTTTATCTGCTTAGTATTCCATAAATTCTAGAGTTATATAAAAATGTATTAGTTTAATTTAGGTATAAATATAAGTCTTTTAAATATATCATTCTGGAATTTACTCCACAATTATATATTTTTGTGAGTTATATTGATAATTGAAATCATAAGCTTATATGAGTTTATTTTTTAAGTCTTTCTAAATTTCTTAATGAGAATCAAATATTCTTTTAGAAATTAATTTAGATCTCTTTAGATTCCTAATGAATATATAATATTATTTTCCAAATTATTTGTATATATTTTTTATTTTCCTAATTAACATCTAATATTATTTTATTCCAATAAATATTTTAATTTTAACAATCTTAAAGTTAATCTTAAATTTTGTTTTTTTTCTTTAATTTTATAAATTATCTTTTGTTGCTTTAATATCCTAAGTATGCAAACTATCTCTTATTTTGCACCCGCCAAACAATTCTTCTTCTTCCTAACGCTATTATGTCATTTCAGCATGATTCATGCCATAAAAATTGCGCATAAGTAATTTTAGGTAGCAGATCCCGAGACGAAATAATTGTCGTAATGCCTGGCAATTGAGGAAGCGAAACGACGCCACTTTTCGTGTTGATGCTAACAAATTTCTCACGTTTTTTTTTAATTTTTTTTTTTTTGTCAAGCCAAACAAAAAATATAAAAATAAAAATACCAAAACAATTTAGAAGAAAGCTTAAAAATGAAAACAAACAAAACAAAACAAGCGCTGAATAATGTAAACAAATCGCTTGACCAGTTCAACGGGTTTTACGAACAGAGAGAGAGAGAGAGAGAGAGGGAGAGCGCTGGAATGAGAGGCAGCCACACCTGTTTTGCGCTCGCGCAACCACCACAAGCTGAGCTCTCTCTCGACTTCCTCTCTCTCTCTCTCTATGTTTGTTTGTGTGCACAATATTTTGGCCGGCACTGTGCCTTAACCTCGTTTCGCTTTCCCTTGGCGGCAGTTCGCGCCAGGGCTTGGCGGGCAGCCCTCTAACTGGTCTCGACTGGCCTGGCCTGCTCCGCTCTCTGCCTGGATTGGGTCATCGACTTGCGAGCAATGCTGCAGTTGTTGTTGTTGTTGTTGTTGTTGTGTGTTTTGTTTTGCTAAGCCATTCTTGAGCTGCTTCAGTTTCAGTTTTATCTTGATCGTCTTACACTTCCGCTATGAGAATTGCCACATTTTCAGTTCACTTTCAAATGCGCATCTAATGCCCTTTTTGAACGTATTGAGAAAACGTCACAAAAACTGGTTTTCCATATAAGTTTTAGCCACGTTACACCCCCAATCTCTCCCGCCCTCTTGAATGCATTTGCAACTGACTCGCTGTCACACACTCTCTCTCTCTTTCTCTCTCTTTCTCTGTCTCTCTCAAGGGGCGTATTACATTGGCGCCTACTGTACCCAGCCAGGTTGTTGTCGCCTAAGGGCAAGCACAGTAAACTGAGTTTGCGATTTGTTGACCTCATTCCTCAGTCTCCGTCTCATTCTCATTCTCCGTCTCCCTCTCCCACCCATTGGCAATTGTAATTGCTTTTGGCCTGGTCATGCAATTTGTTATTGGATGTTTCGCTGCTGTTGACTCTTTCGACAGTTGCTGAGTTGTTGTTGTCCGTTGCCTAGGCAGCCCAATTGGCGAATTCAATGACACAGCCGAAGGAAGGTCAGTGTCAGCTAGTGTTAAGTTGTGTTGTTCCTCCAGTTCCACAAACACCACAGCAAACGGTTAATGGATACATCGAAAAGGTAGTAACTGACTGCGTTTAATGTTGTTAACAAAACACGAAGAGTGGCTGCAACCAGCTGCGAGATACTCGCCCACAGTTCGAGGCGTAAGATTTGTCTTGTTATGCAAATTTGGAATATGAATATTATATAATATTTGTATTATTTTAAATAAATTAACTTTCATTTAAAACTCTAATAAGTTAAATATAAGAAGATATTTATATTATATAATATGATAGAAAATATTTATTATTTATTAGTGAAGTTTTCATTGAAAATAAATGTATTTAAAATTTTAGACTCTTCACTTGAACATCTTCTAAGTTTTATATTAATTTTTATTTATTTATTTATCTTTTCAAAAATAAATTTCACCATATTTCATTTAAAACTCTTGCATATTGTGTGTATATATTTTACGGATTGCTATGATGCACGACTCTATTAGTATAGTTCCTCGAGATGCATAGAGGAAATACGTAATGCGAATTTATTTTAAGAGTTTTATACGAAATAGAAATAGGTATATTATGAAGGATTAATATATACTTTATAAGCAGCGAAATATGTATAGGAAGAAACATATATCAGTTGGTAAAGAAAACTTCAATTAAAGCGCATATATTTCTAGAGAGTGATAGATAGAAGATTACTTTAAAGTACTTAAAACTTACTTATTTTATGACTTTCATATAAGATATGTAGATATGGATATATAGGGAGGGATAAATATACATCTAAGCACCCAAATATATGTATATAGAAAGAAATATATGATAAGGAAAATCTCAGTTTACGCATGAGATATATGTATATATTTAGAGACAGATATACATATATATAGAAAATATATTTACAACATTTTTTCCCGTCACATCACAAGTATGACTAATATACTCTTTTTTAAACTATTTTTGAGATTGATAGACAATCGAATTGCGATAATTTAAGTCGGAGACCTTAAGAAAAAAGAAGAAATTCCAAAAAAGAAGATATTTTTTTAAACATACAAATTCCGTATATTTTGATACCCTCGTTTACTCTTAGTATATTATCCACGAAAATAAACATATTTGCTCGTATATTTTGAATATTGTAATATTATTATCTTAAATATAAAATTCCTATTGAGTTATATGCTATATATGCTATTCCCTTGAGTCGACTGTATGTGACTATATGTGAATATATAGTTCGAAATGGCAAGGGAAAAGCATTTGAATGATTTCAATGGGCTTACATTTGAAATAAATAGAGTTTGTTATATATAGAGTTATATATACAGTTGAATATATATATTTTGAAAGTGATGTAGAGTAATCTCAAAATAAAGTAAAATATCTTCATATATGTATATAGAGCGATACATATACAAATATATGTACTCCTCTATATAGTTTTGCTCTATATGAACATTAACTCAACTAATATTCCCTCCCAATGCTTCTCTATAGAGTAGTGCAAATAGAAACTACTCACATGCCTTAGCTACTGAGACAACAAAAGCCCTAACAACTGTACCAACTGTAGCAGATACACATGTATATATCCATCTGTCCATATACACATATGAATATATAAATATGTATATATTTTTAATATTTGCCAACCTAAGCAGTTCTCAAGCGAAGCTCAAAATTTGCATTCAAAACACGCCCGAAATTAGTTTTCGTGAATCATAGAACAAACAGTTTGTTAGCCAGTTCAAATTATGCACAATTAGCACTAGTCTAACAACAACAACAACAATTTGTCACGCCCTTATTGTTGCTGTTGCTGTTGCTGTTATTGGTTGTTTACTGTACTACAATAACAATTAGTTTTCGGGTGGGGCACAGCGAGAGCATCAGATCTTATAGATGAGAGCAACGATCTCCGACTCTCTGAATCTGAATCTGAATGGGAATCTGTCTCAGACTACGACTCCGATTCCGACTCCGACTTCGACTCCGATTCGGAGTTCGTCTCGGAATCGCTTTGATAGCATTTGATGCACTTTTGCGTGTTGCCACAAAGTTAGTTTAAACTATTTTTACGTGTTAACAAATGCTTTTGTCTTTCGGAAACAGGTTTTTAATTCAGTTGTGTGTGTGTGTGTGTGTGTGTGTGTGTGGGTATTACAACATATTAGGTATATACAGTTGCGTACTTATTAGAGGTGCAGAAAAGTGCAGCCGATGCTGTTGATGCTGTTAGCCAAAAACAAAACACGTTTACAGTTCGCAGTGAGCCAAGCACTAAACACACACAGATACAGTCAGAACTCGAAGCGCGCAATTCAATTTGTGTTCGTGTTAGTGTGTGTGTGCACACATATATTTTCTATTTCGATTCGTTTTTCCTTTAATCCGCTCAATCGGGAAAGTTTGAAACTGAAACCGACGACACGACAACGTCAACTGTTGTAGCTAACGTATAGTTCAAACCGTTCAGGCCCAAGCCCCAGCCCCATGGACAGCGAGAGAGAGAGAGACTAAAACTACAGAGAGAGAGAGAGCGAGAGTGAGCGCGAGAGCCACACGCAAACACACACACACACACGCACTGAGCGAGCATAATTGAACGAGCTAAGAGAACGAGCGCTTGAAACATGTTTAGAAACTTCGAAGCTAGCCAAAGTGTTAATTGCGGCACAATTCATAAAAACTAACTATAAAATACAGAGCAGAAATAGTTGCAAACATTTAATTAACACCTCTTCCAATTGGAATTATAGTTATTTTTAGTTTTGCTTCATATTAAAATTTAAAAAACTAAAAATAAGGGCCAGCACGGTAAGCTGAGTTAGCGGAGTTTCAAGCCAAACCAAAGCGCACACTGACTAATATATGAGACAATACTGTTTCAGGTAATGGTTGTTAACTTTGCTTAGGAAATAAATTTCGTTAGCTTATATTACCCAACTCAACTGCAAAGGAAATTTTAAATATCCCTTTGAGTATTAACAGGAGTGCCAAGTTAGCGGAGTTACAAACCAAGCCAAAGCACACGCTGACTAATATATGTGACAGTGCTGTTTAATGTAATGGTTGTTAACTTTGCTTAGGAAATAAATTACCGCAGCTATTAAATTCAATTTCAAAGGACATTTAAAAAAAATTAAACATCATCAATGGGATATATAAAATGTCCTTTGAAATTTAGATGGCAACAGAAATGCCAAAATGACCGAGCTACAAACCAAAGCGCAGCCTGCAAAGAAATTTATAAATATTCCATTGACGAGTTAAATAAAAGAGAGACAGCAGAAATGCCAATGTAGCAAAGGCTCAAACCAAGCCATACTTCACTCTGACTAATATATGCGACAGTGCTGTTTCAGGCATTGGTTGTTTACTTTGCTTAGGAAATAAATTACTACAGCTTATATTGCCCATTACAACTGCAAAGGAAATTTTAAATATTCCATTGTCCCAGTTAGCCGAGCTACAAACCTAGCTAAGGCACAACTTGTTCGAATTAAAGGAAGAAAAAGTGCTGCAGCTCAAACAGATTCACCTTATTAAAACTTAGAAGCATTTTTAATAAAGTGAAGCAAATAATTTTAATAATATGAGCATATCTTATCACATGCGAGACTGCGAGATACACGCGAACACTGAGTCATGTGTAACACAAATTAGCCACCACTGTAAGAAGGCACTACATAAATTGTATGGTTGCAAACTTTGCTAAATGCGAAAAGTACCTTGGCCATTTATCCCTTTTCTACTGCAAAGGACTTTTGTAATGTCGCAATGATAGTTCTTTGATATATTTTTTAATTTTATATTAAAACTAAAAATTATTATATATTATTTTTTTTTATTTTTTTAAGTTTTGTGTAGTCCACACAATTTTATGTATTAAAAAAACTCTTAAATAAAAAAAACAGTCAAATTTAAAACACAGTTCAAAGTCTTTATTTTATTTAATTTTTTTTTTTTTTCAAAATTGTATTTGTTTTTAACTCTCGTTTTTATGATTTAACAAAAAATATACACAGCTATAAAACTAGGAAATAGAAAACTTGAATAAATACATATTGTTAACTGTACAGAGCATTACGAATTAGTCGTTTGTTTTTGCTGTTGCTTTCGTATTTTTATACAAACTACATTAGGCGCCACCTCAATATTGAAACAACAAAACTTAGATACAGTCTTTCCGTTTACAGGCCACAAAATAATTGCCGCTACTTAAGAGAAACAATAACTAGCTACAACAACACAATGGAACGTATATGAAACAGTCGAGCGACTGCATCTATTTCTATACATATATATGCTAAATGGACTCTACTTGCTAGACATTACTTGTATGTACAGTTTGGTGTGTTCGCTTCTCAGATATCTGGGTTATACTTCTCTATATATTTGTATATATTTCTATTTTGTATTTCTTGTATGAAAGACGCTCGCATATTGGATTAAAATTAAAGCATACTTCGAGGCTGAACTATTAAATGCGCCAGGCTGACAGAAGCTGATTGATATTTAACTGCTCAGCAACTTCTTGGGAAATCATTCAATTTTCCCCTTTCTAATGCCTTTTAGAGTGGGACCAATTGCAATCGATCATTATCATCAAATTTTTGGTTTTAAGGAAAGTTTTTTGAAAACTCTTGAGCTCCGATTCCAATTCACAAGCGCCTTCTCATACATATATATGTATGTATATATGCTTTACCTTCGGGGTTTATTTGCAATATTCGCAACAAACGCCTCTGATCAGCAGGTTTCATAAGACGCGATCGCGCAGCCTGAGGCTCAGCGGGGTTTTGGGTGCCAGGAGGAACTCGAATTCCGTTTCCAGCGGCTGCACGAAGCTCACATCGAAGGCCAGCACAAGCTAAGGATTGAAGAGTTACGACTTTTCGATATATAGGGGTGTATAATATTTGCGAGCTAACCTTGGCCAGCAGCAGCACCACCTCCATCTCGACGAAGCGTTTGCCGGGACACGTGCGCCGGCCCACGCCGAAGGGCACCACGATGCTGGCGCTGTCCACGTTCACCGTGAAGTTGCCCGAGCTGGCGTCGATCCAGCGCTCGGGGCAGAACTGCTTCGCTTCCTGGAAGTTGGCGTCCTTGTGGCAGGCGATCATGTTCTGACACAGCACCACCGTCTAGACGAGAGGAGTGTTAAGAGAGACCTGAGTTTAGAGACTACGATTTGCATACGGCTGCTGTAAGGGCGTCGAGTACTCACGCCCGCATTCAAGGAGTAGCCCGAGAGCTCCATGTCCTCCTCGAGGATGCGCGCCAGGCAGAAGGCGGTCGGCCTCAGCCTGTATGACTCCTGGATGCACGCCTTGGTGTAGGTGGCGTTCGTCAGAGCGTCCTGCAGGATGTTCGTGTCACGATACTCACGAAACTCGTCGTAGATGCGCGGAATGGCTGAACCCTCTCCCGTCACGGAGCTGAGCACGAAGAGAAGTGTGTTGGCTAGCTAGAGAGAGAGAGAGAGAAAGAGAAACGAAGTGGAATCAATTCTCAATTCTGGTTTGTTAATTCTTAATTGGCAATTCTTAACTAAAACTCTTAATTAAAAACTCTCAAGTCTAGTTCATTTCACAATTCATCACTCTTAATTCTGAACTTTCAATTCTCAACTCTCAACTCTTAATTAGTTCTCAATTCTAAACTCTTAATTCTTATTTCTTAATTCTTTCCTAGTTCTCAATTCTCATTTGACAAGTGTCTATTCTCAACTCTCAATTCTCAATCTTAATGCTTTCTCAGCTCTCCATTATCCAATTCTAAACTCTGAATTCATTCTCAATTTTCAATTCCATTGTCAAATCGCATTTTCAACTCCGTTAATTCTCAATTTTCAACTCTCAATTCATTTTCAATTCTCATTTCTCAATTCTCAATTCTCAACCCTCAATTCTTAACTTTCAACTCTCAACTCTCCATTCTTTCTCAATTCTCATTTCTCAGTTTTTAATCTTCATATCTCAATTCTCAACTCTCAATTCTCAAATTCTCAACTCTTAGTTCAAATCTCATTTGTCAATTATTAATTTGCAATTCTCAACTCTAAACTTCATTCTTAATTTCTTATTTCTCATTTCTCAATTCTTAACCCTCAACTCTCAAATCTCTACTCTTATTATTTCTAAATTTTTCATTTTTAAATTCTCATCAATTCTCAGCTAAATTCTCGCAAATTATCAACTCTTTATTCAATTTTTAATTTGGAATTCACAATCCTGATCTCAATTCTGATCTGATCTGACCAGCTCTCAATTCTCAATAATCATATCTCAAATCGAAATTAACTAATCTTTCCTGCATTTCTCTTCCTCTCTTCACTCCTCTCTCCCATCCCTTTTACCGTTTCAATACCCGCCGCTATAAAGTCAATTATGGCCGACTTCTTGTCCCGAATGTCCAGCTCCTTCAGGTCGAGTATGTTAAGGAATACGCTGCGCAGGCCGGCGGCGTCTTCGTCCTCGCAGGCCGCCGACTTCTTGTGCTCCTCCAGCTCGTTGTCGATGATCTCCGAGATGACACTGGAAGAATGCATTAGTCATGGCTGCGATGCGAGCTGCCACAGGTCGTGTCCTTATACCTACTCATAGATCAAGTCTTCGGCGCGCGCGAACTCCCGATACGTCTTCGTGGGGAAGTACTTCCAGAGACCGAGCCCATAATACGAGTCGCGCTGGGAGATGAATAGCTGTTTGACGGCCGCCGCCAGTTGGCTGATCTTCTCCGGCTGCTTGGTGCTAACGTTCAGGAAGCCCATGCGCCTGCCCAGCATCAGGGTGCAAACGGCCTCCAGACCCATCAGGTTTGCCAGCTCCTCGAAGTTGGCCACAACCTGAGTCCGGGGGTCGCGCTTGGCGCGCAGCAGCTCGACGAAGTCATCGCAGACGGCGTTCAAGGCGGGCAGGAAGTTTTGCAGGATGCGCGGCGAGGTGATGCTGGAGGTGAGCGAGGACCGCAGTCGATGCCACATGGGCCCCTGCTCGTTCACGATGCCCACGCTCGCATACCGATCGGGCCGCGACTGGCGATACATCACAATGATCTCGGTGGGCGGCCGAAAGGGATACTTGCTCGGATACTTGAGCACCTTGTCCAGGTCCTCGCGCTTGTACAGATGCACGATGGGCACATTCGAGGGCATCACCTCGAGCACAATGTCACCATACTGACGATTCAGATCTATGAGAGGGAGGGAGAGAAAGCGAGAGAGAGGGAAAGGAGAGATTGGCATGTGCTGTCGAGAGTTGTGGGAGTCCCTCACCTGCGTAGACCTCGTGAAGCTTCGTCATTTTGTAGCGCCGAAAGAATATGAGGAATATCCACTTGGTGCCCAGGAAAGGAATACGCTGCGGTCCAGGTATGTCCCAGATGCTGCGCCGCTTCCTCTGCTCGACGGGCGTCGCATGATAACAGTCCTCGAGGGGCGTGTTCTTCAGCAGCGGCTTCAAGTAGATCGCGCTGATCTTTTGCCTGTGAATCGCGCAATAGCAACCGAGAACGAGTGCCAGGGCGAGCAACAGTATCACGGCCATTACCATTGGGCGCTGTGGAGGGGGAGTGGCAGGGTTTACTAATCGTGCTCAAATTTTCATATACACTTGAAATACTTTATGCAAATTTGGTCAAACACTTGAGCAGATCGGCTTTTAATTGATTTCACGTACAGCACCCAACAACCCAGAGTAAACCGGTCCCTGGCCTCAACTCGAATGTTGCTTTAATTAGAAATTGGCACCCAGATTCGCTAATCATCGATTTTGCATTGTGTTTGGGGTGTTTGCGATAAGAACATTTCGGAGCTTAACTCTTTTGTTTCGTGGCTCTGATAAGATAAAGACAACGACGGTACAGTTCAAGGTTAAATTAAAAAAAAAACCTCAGACATTATGACTTGCGAAAAGACAAATTGGGCAATGGAGCAAAAAAAATTACTGATAAGACTGTTGAGGTCAGTCGCAACTGACTGCATAATACTCGCTCATGCAAACTAAAAACTGGAATTGATTAATGAATTGACTTTTGTCAACATGACATAGGCTACTCTCAATGCACAGCTTATGTCATTTGTATATATTTATAATTAATCTATCTAAGTTATATCTCTCTCTGTAGAGCAGGCTAGCGCAGATCCAACTGCAAATGTTTAATGTTCCAACTATAAACTGTGAAAGAGAAGATTTCTCCTAGACATAGATATAACATTTGTACTTGATCTGAAAACTTTGAAATGATTTGAATTAACATTAACAGCAACATTAAAATTAACTATGAAATATATGATTTCTTATCGGAATGGATGTACAATAACATTTGTACTTTATTTGTCAACTCTTAAATGGTTTGAATTAGCATTAGGCTTTGTTAGCATTAATAGTAACATTAACAGTAAGATTAACATTAACATTAACATTAACATTGATAATTAACATTCATATATAGGCAAAAGAGTTGGATCTATGGGAGCAGCATTTGAAGTTGAAGCTGTAGAATAGGAGCTCTTACTGTTCCTTAATATAGATCCTTTCTAACCCAAGTGTCGTATCTTAATCTTGTAGCTGGAAAGCAGGTAATGATAATTTTAGAATTTTTCCCAAATAATCTTGGTCAATAAATCTTAAAACTTTATCCGAAATTATTCATATTTGTATGGCTCGAAATAATTTAAAATATACAAGAACAGATTGATAGACAGCAAACCAATATACTCTTTTCATATAATGAACTCACAATCTATTGAATATAAATTTCTATTATTAAATTAGAATTTCCATCGTCTGGGGTATATATAGATTATGTTTATAGGCCTAAATATATTATGATTATGTGTGTTATCATAAAAAAAATACAAAAATAACTATTTTCACTATTTATACAAAATATGTCAGTAATTGATTAGAATATATTAATTACATTATAATGATTACAAAAATATAATTATAATTTACTCAATCAAATCACTTTATAGTTTCAATTATTAAGGTTGCTTATCACGTTTTGCATTCTTTCTTTGACTTGCGAAATAGGCAAAAATACATATATCCGCATACATATTAATTTTGTATATTTGCAGCTCATGTGTTTAAAATTAAGGCGTCATTGCTCTGAGCTGTCGTAAACAAAAGCCGAAAAAAAGAGTCCAAGTTTTATTTGCGCATTGGACTATTGAGTGGTGTGGTTGGTGTATAGAAATACTTGATAGAAATTGTGAAATTCGAATTCGAAGAGGAAGACGACAGAGGCCAGCGCTGGCTCAGAAGAACTGAGAGTAAGGAACAAAAACTTTCCCATCGTCTCGGCTTACATAATAAATTACATAATATGCTTTCTAATGTCGCATTCTGGCTGTTCGATGCTTTCTTCTCTTGTTGTCTTGTTGTCGTGTTGCCTGCCTGTGGGCTATGTTGTTTCTGAGCCGGTTTTAGCAGCCGACTCGTGGAACGGGGGCTTCTAACGCGGCTCTAACGACGACAGCCAACACGCGAAGACATTCCCCCGTTCGATTGCGACTCGACTCGATCTATCTATGTATCTGCATATTAATCATGGTGCCGGCAGTCGATGAGACGAGATCTGTGCTTAGAAGAATTCGCAAGAATTCTTATTAAAAAGCGAGTTTTTTTCATCTACTACGATTACGACTACGACTACGACTACGACTACTACTACTACTATTAATGCTTGGAAAAGTGAGAAGCGCTTAGAACGGCGCACGCGTCGCCCCACAGATGAGGAAGTGATTAGCAGCAAAGAAGGAAGTGCTGAACTGGCAGATGATTTCTATTTCTTGTGTTTCCACTTTTCGCAAACCACAAGAATCTACAAACTCTATTCAATTGACTTCAACTCCAGAGAGAACCCCAAGTTGAAAGCGAGTTGGCGACATTAGGCAATTGCCCAAAGTCACGTAGATACCCCAAATATGTATACAAGTCTAGTTTGGAATTTTCTTTATCTTGATTTCTTCGCAAATATATTGTGTGTCTTATTTGATATAATACGTATTTGTGTGCCTCTGTGTGTGAGCTGGACAAACATCAGTGGGCTAGGCACTCTCTGTTTATGACCAATTAATCATTCTCAATATATGCCTTTGAGAGCACACAAGATAATTATATTAAGTAATCAAAACAGCACTTTTGGTAAGATATTTGAAATTCTGAATTAAAATTAGAAGAAATTGAAAATATTTTCATGAAATAATTATAGAAAATAAAATGTGAAAATATCAAACTCAATTTGAAATTTAAGAAACTCTTACATTGAACATATATAAAATTCATAAAATAAAATTTGATAAAAATAAAATAATAAGAAGTTAAATAAAAATAAACAAACCAAAATTACAAGAGATCAAATTATCATTATTAATATATAGGATAAATGTAAATGCTATATATATATTAGAAAAACATAGATTAGAACCGAAACCTAAGCAAATACTTTTAAAACTCTTCTCGTTTTCATAGCACTGTGACAAGTTCTAATTGCACGCAAGTTTCAAGCACTTTTGTATGTCTCCCAGCCCACTGTATGGGTCGCACGCCCGTCTCAGAGCTCCACGCGCGCTCTGGCATTCCTTAGGTTAATTTGTTGATCATTTTTCAGCTTTCTTCACTTGTATTTTTTCCTTGGTATTACCTTACAGCTTTCGACGAGTGCTTTCCCAAAAACAACAAAATAAAAATCCACAAACAAACAAAAAACATAAAAATCCAATATAAAAATGTAAATAATTTCGACAAATTCAGCAAATTAGTTTGCATTGAACTGATTCCTGTGGCGTCTGGCTGTCCAAGTCCAAGTGCAACTGCAAATTAATGTTGACACCTACATAAAATTATTCAGCACTTGCTTAGTTACTTAGTAAAAAAAAAAAAATGAAAATTGAAATATAAAAAACTACTTATACAAGGCGACCTGCAAACGTAGCTAAAATGTGGCACAAAAAAAGCAGTTAAAAAAATTCAATCGAAAAAAACTCAAAATGAAAAAAAGTGTTCTACCAATTAGCCGAGATTTTGTCGTTGTTTATTTTGCGAAATAAACAAGTTTGTGTTTTCATCAGAATTTACATAAAGTTTTGATCATATTCTTGGCTATTTTTTTTTTTTTTATTGGCACATTTTTCACAATTTATGCAAATCAACCGAACCAAAAATAAAGATATATATATCACTTTATATAAATATATATAAAACAGAATAAAAGCCACGCGATCCGCTGCGCAGTTACAGAAGAAGAAACCTCAGCTCAAAGCGTAGAACGCTCAACATCAGCAGATTATGTCACTACCGACCGACCATATAACATTGCACACGCAACGGAACCCAAACGATCCGATGGTTCGTTCATGGTCATGGCCAAGTCTCGAGCCTCAAGCGACAAACAGCCAAACAGCCAACAGGCGAGCCAGCAGCAGCAGCAGCAGCAGCAGCCAGCTAACAATTTTTCGCGCATAGCATTTGTCAGCTGACGGCGCGAGAAAGAGAAGGAGAGAGAGGGAGAGGGAGAGGGAGAAAGAGTAGGAGATAGACCGCAACCCATTAGCTAAGCCCTGTCCGACGTTTGGCCAAGTTCAATGTACGGCCAACGACGCGCATGAAAACAACTGAACAACTGAACAGCTGAATAGAGGAGTCTGTAGACAACCTCCACCTACCTGCCTAACCAAACCAAACTCAGCTGCCCACCTGCCCACCTGTCCACCTGCCCGCCGTGCCACCTTCTCATGGCTTTGAATCGTAATAGAGAGAAATAGAGA
Source organism: Drosophila meridionalis (assembly GCA_035045145.1). Lineage (NCBI taxonomy): Eukaryota > Metazoa > Arthropoda > Insecta > Diptera > Drosophilidae > Drosophila > Drosophila meridionalis. Next base: position 1,698,357 of record JAWNPG010000023.1, read on the forward strand.
AATTTCGCATTAGATTATTGCAGAAGCGCTAAGGCCTCGACCAAACAAGCTTTGGGCTTTCTTGCTGTTGTTGTTGTTATTGTTGTTGTTGTTGCTTTTGCCGTTGGTTGTGTGAATTATTCAATACCTGAAGAATCGTTAGAAGTGAAGTATAAGAAACTCAAAGGGCACTCCTCAAAATTCCTAAAATAACACGGATCGAAAAATATCTAGAAAATTCAACAGAATAATGAAGTCGATGAATGGGCTTTATGAAAGGCATACTTCTCTTTATATATAAGATCAGTTCACCTAGTTCTATATAAAGAAATCAAATCAGATCAAAAAATCAAAGTACAAATTTAATTTTGCATATTTGAAATTAAACTCAACTTCATTAAAAATTTTGAATGCGTCTTTACAGCCCATAATTTATACTCAAAAATTACATTTCAGATCAAAGTAAACAGGCCATATATATCATTGCCCTGAAAAGTGGCGGTCAATGCACGTTATTTGAAACAAAAAAAGAAAAGGAATAAACAAACAATTTTTAAAATAAAAATTAAAAAAAGGAGTGACTGGCAATCACGTTGAAAATGTAAAGTGTAAAATAATTGCTTTGTGATTATTACAAATCAGGCTAACAACAAAAGGCAAATATCAATTGCACAATTCTTTTAACGATGATAATGAACTTGAGGCGTACATATATATGTACATATATACAAATATAAATGTTATTTGATAACAAAAGAGAATTATTTCTATACAAAATCTGCGTGCCTCTGTCTGCTAAATAATAATGAGTAATTCATTAATAAAACAACAAAAATCCGATGCAACCGAAGCGACTTCACACTCAAAGCCCCCAAGCTCCCTCCACTCGATGAGCAGGAGTCGAGCCGAGAGAAGCTAATTATTGTTTAATGTTTGCCAAATCAATATAAGTATTTATATAAATATATATAATATGTTATATACGTCATAAAATGTATATTTTTACGTTTGCTGATTTCATTTGGATGTGGCATATATTTAATACATTTTTGTGATTAACTGCGAATTGTGAAACATTTACACTTGAAAAAAATAAATAAATAAAATAAAAAAATATTTATCCAAATAAAGTAATTTCAAATAATTCCACTGCTTATACTGTTGCCTTTTAATAATAATTATACATATTAAATATAGTATATATATAATATAATACAATTAGACTTTTATAATAAAGTCAAAGACAAAGATACACAAATATTTAGTATATATATATTACATATATAGAGCATATATATATATATTAGATATGTATAGTAAATTCAAAGACTATTCTATACAAATTTCGACCTTGACCCATTATATTTGTAGTACATTTTAGGACAGTAGGAAAACAATCCCCAATAGGGAAATGTAATTATATTATTTAAAATATCCTTGGGTTCATCTAGAATTTTGCATTTTTAATGTATAGTCATTTTTATTTTTACTTCTTTAATTTAATAACTATGTTGATTTAAAAACAATATCCACTATTTACAAACTCTTTCAATTAATTTACCGTTATTTTTAAAAAAATATTCTACTTTAGCCCACTTACCTTATTTTTGTTTTATTTGTTTTTAAATCCAAAAGAAGATCCGTTTGTTCGTTTTTAATAGATTTTTAGTTAGCATTTTAGGCATTGTTTCCACTAGGTTAACTTAATTTGTTAATTATTTATCGACAAACATATTGCACTGCTTAACACATGTATGTATGTATGTATGGTCGTATTATTGTAGGACTATTATCACTAACCGGCATTTGAATTGGTTTTCAATTATAATATATATAAAGAACTAATTGATATTTTCTTTCTTCTAGAATATTTTATAAATATTTTAGCTATATTGCACATTGATTATATATTTTTGTTGATTATTAAAGCTCTTTATTGCTGCATATTTTCGCTCTCTCTCACACACTCTCTCTCTCCCTCTCCTGCTCCCTTTCTAATCAAAATCAGAAGCTCCGCTCCGCTGTGATTGTTATTGTTGCTGTTGGCAATGTTGTTCTCGTCATGGTTCCGAAAACAATAGAATATGCTCAACTTGATTTTTAATCACATCCAGACATTGCACTTTTGCACTCGTACTGGAGATTCGTAATTGCTGCCTATTGTTGTGTGTTGTGTGCGTGTGTGTGTGTGTGTAATCAAAACTGCATCCGTATCCGTTCGATAGAAATATTCGGTTATATATGTGAATGTATAAACATAGACGTGTGTGTTTGCCCGAGACCCGATACCGCAGGAATCAACAAATCGGAACAGAACAGAACAGAACAGAACAGTACAGAGCAGAATCAGAATCCGATTCAGAGTCCGAAACAGTAGCCGTAACCACAGTGCCCGCTGCGATGACAACTGCGACGCTTAGTCAAAGACTGACTGAATATGAATGGGAATGAATGTTGAGCCCACGGTCTGCGACAGCGACGACCACGATGTATGATCGTTTGAGCGCCTCGGCAATGCGATCGCCGCGAGCGGCTCTTCCAACTGATTTAATAACCATGCGATACAGCAACAACAAAAACAACTACAACCACGAGAACAGCAATGAGAGCGGCAGCAGCAGCAACAACAGATGCAACAAGTGGCTACGATTCGGATCGATCGTGTTGATCGTGCAATCAACGAGCGTACGATCGATTGACCGACCGACCAGCTGTTCGAATCCGTTTTGTGTGAGTAAGGCAAGGTTCTGTCAGTATATATATGCATGTGTGCGTGTGTGTGTGTGTATGAGTGTGTGCCAGTATCAGTGTGTGTGTGGGGTCTGGTCTCCCGGCAGGCGATGCCGCATGATATGATAGCATCGTGTCTGAACCATGTTGCCTACACTCACTCTCTCACGCTGACTGACGACTCGCTTGCTCTCTCACTCTCGTGCGCGCTCGCTCTCTTTGCGGCACTTCGCGCTCTCCCGCTGATAAGAGGACAACAATAACACTGTCGTTTGTCTTGCTGTTTGTGTTTGTGTTTGTCTCTCTCTGCCCGTGCGTGTGTTTATTTCTTCTTGTCTTCTTTTTTTTGCATACAAAAGCTCAATGAAAGTTTGCTAAGAAACAATGGAAGCCAAGGCGATTTGTTGCTGTTGTTGAGTGGCTTATTGAAATGTTTACATTGAGAGCTGCATTTATGCAATACATTGGCAGGCAACGGCAGGCAGAGGCAGCAGCAGCAGCTACCTCAATGCGTGGCCGCGTGCGCTGCTTGGAGTTGCCTCTCAGCAAGCAGCTTGGCGTGAGGTAGGTTGACTGCAGCGGCGACACCGACTGCGACGCCAACGTCGACTGCGACTGCATACACAACTGGTTCGCATAGGCAGCCGAATCAGCTGTGCCTCGTCCGTCCGTCCGGCTAGATGTCTAACCAGCTACAACAATGTTGCCGCCTGTGTGTGAGCGTTGCGAGCGGCAGGAGACGGAGCTGGAGCTGAAGCTGGAGCTAGAGCTGGAGCTGCAGCTGGATGGAGCGTCAATTATATGCGAAGGGGGCAACGGGGCCCGGAGCGAACGAGTGTGAGTGAGCGCTAATTGTCTTGATTGAGTTTTAAATTAATGCGAATTTGAGTTGTATGTTTGTATGTTTATGTTGTTGTTGTTGCTGTTGTTGCTGATGCTGTTGTTGTGTTTTAAGTCACATAAATAAACTGTTGAACTAGTAATACTTTAATAGAGCTTGCACAGTGCATAGAGTAAACGAACAACTAGAGTCTGACAGAGTGTGGAGTAAGACGTCAGAGATATAAGATATATACATATATATAATAATATATACAGTATATATTATCCATGTTTAGCTCTATTGACTGCCCAAGTAGCTCGCACGCTGTCTCAGCTTGTATCATATTGTTGATCCTGTCGATCAAGTGATGCCTAAACAATGCGTTCAGCTTGTGATTATGTCTCATCTGGCAGCAACATGAATGAGCGAATGAATGAATGAATGACTGACTGAGTGCATGCAAGCTCATGGGCTTTGCATTATTAATTAACTCGACTGACTTCCCTTTGTGAATCCACCAGCCATTATGCCATACCAGACTGCCTGCCTGCTGCCTGCTGGCTGCTGGCTGGTGGCTTCCTCGTCTTGTCTCGTCTCCTCTGCAGTTGGGTCGGTAAGTCAATCAAAGGCAAAAACAAAAGGCAATGGTGTTAATACTTCTTCTTTTTTCAATTAGTTGTATACGCAACACTCACACACTCACACACTCACACACTCACACACACACACTCACACACACACTCACACACACTGATCAGTGAAACACAACATCTACAATTAACAACAACAACAACAAGCATTAAGCATCTTTTCCAACGAACAGGTTTCTCACGCGCTGCGGAAGACGCCAACGTTCTATGCCTTTCGGTTTGTATTTTCAAGATTTTCATTTGAATTTTCATTTTACGACAAGTTTCCTCCGTAGGTGCTTCAAACTTTTCTCCTTCGCCACATCTAATATTCCGAAACGTTTCTCGATCGAGTCACACTGTGTCTCCGCTTTATATGTAAATGATGCTGACGATAATGAAGATGGCCATGACGATGGTAATGATGATGATGATGCTGGCTGCCCGAGACACAAAGTTCTTTTCAACACTTTCGGCTCACTTCATTTTATGGACTAAAGCGTAAGACTTGGATCGGGTTTTGCGCTGCGGCTCTTGGCACACACAGCAATTGCAATTGGGGGAGCTTCCTTTGATGGAGCCTGAGCTCCGCTTGCTGCCGTGTCAGTCTCAGTCCCAGTCCCACTCCCAGTTCCACTCTGCGGCCACAGCCAGCCGTCAGCTTGAGTGTTCCCTTAACATTTAATGAGCATTAACAAGCTGCACTTAAATGCAATAACAACAACAATTGATAACAAGCAAGAACGCTCCATTTGAAGAAGAGAGAACGAAGCTGGCAAATGAGTTTAGACGATCAGCTGGTGCTCTTCTTTGCGATTCTCAGAATGACAAAGTCAAGGCTGCTAAGAAATTAGATGTATCTTTAGCTATATTTCGTTGATAATATTAAAATAATATTCAAATTAATTTATATTAGGCTGAAGACTTCTCTAAACTTGTATCGATAATTAATCGATTATCGATTGTGAATTATTTCAATATGTAACCGGAAAATGCGCTTGGGACTTACTTACCCACAGAATGGACATGCAGGGTGCACTGCAGCAGCTACTCACAATCAGCTCCACGCTGTCTGAGTGCACGGGCATAAATAGTCGTAGTATTCGTAATGCGCTATATGCGTATGTCATCGTGTTTATGTGAGTGTTTCGCTTGATTAACACGAGCTGCAAATTCATTTTGCCTTGTTGTCTTCCTCTGTTTTATTGTACTTACCGGCGTATGTGTGTAAGTGGGCTGGAAGCTGTCCGACAGCCGGCAGATGCATTGCATCTCGGCATCCTCCACAGTCCAACAACAGAGAGTCGAGAGTCGAGACCGGAGAGCCGAGAGCAGAAAGCCTGCTCCGCGAGTGAGTACTGTGCCAGTTATAAGCGGTAAATCGATGCTGAGGGCCATCTTCTGTGTGTGTATGTGACCCAATGATCTATAAAGGGCGCGGGCAGCGGCTCCAAGAGCTGATAAGCAAAGCGAAAATCCATCGGACCAGCGATTACTTCAGAATACGAATCGGAACATAATCTACTATTACAAGACCCTACAAACATATATATGTATATATATATATATATATATATATATAGCTACCCATTCATTGAAGCATTCACACACACACACTCACACACCCAGTGCCCCACTCCACATTCGGATTCCCATTCATTTCCATATATATTGCGCGATGTCGTCGTTGCTTTGCTTGTCCTTGAACTTGACCCAGCAGCGTTGGCGAGCAGCCCTTTATTTATTATTATTATTGTATATTATACAAGTGTACACTCTTATACTATAATTAATAAATTGAAGTCTCTTTCTCTCTCTGTCTCTCTCTCTCTCTCTCTCTCTCTCTCTCTCTCTCTCTCTTTCTCTCCCTCTCTCGAGCTCTGTCACTCTTTCTTGGCATCAGTGCGAGTGGCTACTTATCTTTCAAGTGCTGCTGTGCGCTGCTTGTCACTCGGCTGATTCTTCTGTTTTTGATTTGTTTATTCATTCATTTCATTTCATTTTAGTTCATTGTTCTTTTTTTTTTTTGCTTTTTGCGTATTAAACAAATTTTTCTGACACTCAACAAGCTGATCTCTTGCACTTTGGACTGATAACACTTGGAATTTTTAGCGAAATATTGCATTTCTATTTTTATACAGAGTATTCACCAAAAATTGATAATGAAATCAGTGAATATGCGTAGTGCCTGTTAATGAATTAAATTCTCGAAGCAACTTTTTACGGATATGGTACTATATGAGCTGAATAAGCATATAATCCAAATAAATATTTCATGTCAGTTACTCTCAGAAGTTGAATTTTAGCATAATTAAGTACTTTTCTTGTGCTTGTGTTTATCTGTATATAATATTATCTGTATATAATATTATACAATGATTAATGCATTCATACTCTACGCTAAGAGTCAAGCCCTATTTTGTCTGGTTTAAAAATTAATAAAGTCATTTAGACAATTTTAAATCAGAATACCGAATTTCAAACCAGATTTTCAATAAATGGGACGGCCACTTATGTATATAGGAAACTATGTATGAATTTGAAAATTTTATATTTGTATTCATAAAAGAGATATATGAAATTTAGTAAGAAAAATCAACTTTACAACTTCCCTTCTTCACATACAGTTGTGACACTCTTAAAACAGGCTATCAATAGATATTCATTTAACATTATAATGATTAAATTTGTCTAGCTAAATGGTTTAACTAATAGGTATAAATAATAATATACAGCAGTTAATGCTAAACCGACTAGAAATCGCTCATTGAAAATAAAATTTGACTTAACATTTGTAAGCTCAAAATATATTAAAATATCACCTTATATAAACAGTAATTATAAGTCAGGCATTCTGAAACTTAGTTTCTGATAGATTGTTAGGCATGCCTTCAGTAAGGTCTTAGAAGAACATTACTGATAATTCTTTTATTTGTGAAATTGCTGGCAATTATTAGATCACCAGCTTAAAGAATGTTCAACATGCGCTTCTCACATACAAATTAGATTCTAATTAGAATACAAATTCTGTGAAGTTTATTGAAAAGACTTCATAAAGCCAGAAGTTGATCTCATTATAAACTTACTTAAGGTATGATTTATCTATATAACTAAGATATATAAATTATATAATATTAAACAAATAATATTGTATAATATAACCGTATTATATTCAAATATAAGCAAAGTAAAAAGAAGCTTATGCTTTCTCACTCCGTTGAAAAAAAAATAAAAAGTAAATACAAATTTAACTCAATTTGTGCAAAACTGCATTTCCGCATTGTATGTAGAGAACTTTGCTCCACATTAAATTGTTGTTGAAACTACACGGACTCAAGTATTTCAAAAATGTTCTAGAGTCTTCGAGTTGGTCTAGTTCACTGGAGTAGTTCCTATGCATAGGCTTCGCTTGCTGCGCTCTGAAGCTACGTTGATTCATTGACATATTCGGGCCATTGATCAACTTTCTCAGACTTTCTCATAGACCGGGTCTGCATAGGTCGACAGAATTTTGCCCAAGGGGTTCTCATTTTGCATAGGTCAAACATTTCAATATTTCGCTCGAACGATTTGTTGTCTGAGCTCTGGCACTGAATGTGGCGCTACTCGTATTACGATCGCCGAACTCTGCCCCGCTATGCAAGCCCGGCCCGGCACGACCCGGCCCGGCTATTTGGCTCGACTTGGTCTGGCTGTCTACAATTTCAGTGCATGGCGCTTTTCTAGGTTATTTAGCCATGCACTTTTTGCAATTGCCGCATTGAACGCGGCGCGGCTTATGCGACTCGCATGCTAATTTCGTAATATTGAACGACTTTATAGGCACAGACCCGCACGAGTCTTTACCGTGATAAGCGTTTGTTTGTTTTATTTATTTGTTTTAATCAGAGAATGGTGTGCTGGCAGCTCCCACGCGGCGTATGCTTAATTATTTCAATATTTATTTATGAAATTTAGACCTTAGGCTTAACTTTTTGATTTGTGTAATGGAACCAGAGACTGATATGAGAATTATAATTTAATTATTTCTGACATCATTTTCTGTAATTCTAATAATTTTTTTTATATATTGTAATTTATTATAGTATTCTTTCGTGTTAAGTAAATGCTGATTACTTGTGAGTCCAATTAATTTTTACTTTTCCTAGGTATTTAAATTTTAATTTGATTTTTTTTTTTTTTTTTTTTTGAAATGTCCATCATTAAATTTATTGTTAATTTATTCTGTATGCCATATATTTTATTATTATTAGTTTATTTTTTTACTTATTGTCAATAAGATATTATTATTACAATTTATCATCTATCGTCCTAAGCTTTCTAGCCATTATTATGAACAATAATTCATGCAGCTGACCCACTTTTGATATTAATTGAAAACAGAACTCATAGCAAAATAACTAATTTTTAAATAATATTTTAAGCCTTCTCAAGAGATATTTTGTCAAACTGAAAAAGTCATAGTTGTATTTTCAGTGAACGCTTAAAAGTATGCCACATTATTTAATACATCAATCGCATAGTGCGCACAGGGTGGTTCGTTCACACACATACACACACACACACATACACACACAACATGCAGGTATGCAAATGTGAATATGGGAGCTATAAACATTTATGGCACAAGTATAAACAAATGATCAAATTTAATTAATGGCACATTTATGTTTGCTGCTGCCACTTAATTTTTATAAATCGCAATTCAGCCACGCCACGCGTAATTAAACACACAAAACCAACAACAACAGCAACAATTGTACAACAACAAGAATACCAACAGCAACAATAAACAGCAGAAGCAACAACAATTATTACGCATAACCCACGACATCACGACAGCTGGGACAGTTTTTGTTATTTGGTAGCTCGCATTACGAATATTTCCATAACGGAGCCCAATCCCCAACCCCACTCCCCCTCCCCACTCCCTTCGGCAGCTTTCGACAGAAGCCGCAAAATGCGTGTTTATTAATTAAGCGCATTTGTTTTCATTAAACAAACGTTTTAATTGAGCATGAAACTTGGCGCCGCATACAAAAACAGGCCGCGGCAGGGCAATAGACGCTGACTGTAGCCGCAGCCCTTTTGCAACCCTTTAACCATGCACTCACCTGGCAAGTCAGCCAGCCCCCTCCCCCCCTCCAATCCGCCCTCCAGCAGCTGCCTACACATATTTCCAGCACGACAATTAATTTTGTGTATTTTAATGGATTATTATACGAGTTTCGTAGACACAGCCGAGCAAAATCCGCGTGTTCCGACATGTTTTGTCAGCCTTGATTGATGAAAAAACAAAAGCAAATCTAAATACGTGTTTTTTTGACAGTTGGTAAATATATAATTGTCAAATTTAACTACATTTTATTTAATATGAATAATTAAGTGTTATTTAATTTAATTAAATATGCAAACACAATGAAAGTTTAAGGACAACGAAAAAGAAACGCAGAAAACTTGGAGTATATATATTTATGGAAACTACCTAAACTACGTTAAATTCAAAATTACAGTATATACAATACTATTATATAATAATATTTGTAAAAATAACCTTGTCCTTATATATATTTTATTCATTTTCCAAACATTACATAACATTATGGTTTTAAGGAAAGAATGATCATTGCTCGCAGCTCCTTCAGAGACTATTTCTTCTTGGTAATCAGATCTAGATAGCACAAAGTGTAATAGCTTGGCTTTCTAATTTCTATTACTATTAATATATTCATACTATTATATATAAATATAAGCTAAAAAATGAAATAGACTTTCAGATTGGCAATGAAGTGTGTGTACAGCTCGGAATCTAAAATATAAAAAATATATGACAATATTATAGAACAATATATAGTATAAGTAGAATATCAACCATTTAGTATATGTATTATATCAGGAAAAGCAGCGTGCTTTCTTTCACAGTGCATCGATGAGATGGTGTTGTTCGTATCTCAGAAATTAGTTGCCAACGTGACAATTGATGAACACTGGATCTATTGGAAGTTCTGACGGTAATGGTTGATATGATAGGTTTATAAAAATATTTTCAGAGATTGTTGATAACACAATTATCCAATTAACTTTCTAAATAAAACTCAAATATTTGTATGTTACTCTCAAATAATTTTATATATTTACAGATTGTTAATAAAATCACAAAATACCAAAGAAGAACTCTCAACATATAACTTAAATTTTAATAATGTTTTTTTGAAATGAATCCAAGCATCAATATTGAAATATCGATCTATCGCACCAAGCCCTTGTGGAGTGTTTGTTTATCAGCGTGAATAGGACTTGAGCAATTAGAACCTTTTAGTTAGACTGCTGGCCCATTTTATTAGGCTGCGAAGCCATTAAAATTGTTAAGTATAGAAAATTTTGCCAAAACTGAATTGGCAGTGGTTCGACTTACTTTTATGACTTGGCTTGACTTAATTCATAATATGTATTCCACTCTATACGCAGCTACTCATTGTAGCTCTTAACTCATCTCGGCCGCCGCACACAAATCATAATTTTGCTGGCCATAGATAAAGTAATGCGGCGCTTGCTGCTTGCTGCTTGCTCGCTAAATGGATTTCCCAAAGCATTTGCCAAGTTTATGAAAAATAATCATAAACGCACACACACAAAGAGCAATAGATAGAGTGAGACAGATATATAGAGATATGAAAGAATTTACGCACTGGTTGGCTAGGCATATAAAGTGCTTTTAAAACCCAGCCAACGAGTTGATGTGCTTGGGGAAAAGTTTCTTCTTTTTTTTTTTTTTGGGCCATAGAAAAGTGCTTTTCATAAGCCATAATAATAATTTCGAGGCCGAATTTTAATTGCACCCAAGTGGCCCATAGAAGAGGCAGCGAACTGTATTCATCTCACAAACACACGCGCGGAATAGAGTGAGTTCTGAAAGGACCAGTTGAAAGACGTATTTTCAAGAGGAAAACAGGCAGAGTTCTGAAAAAGGCGTTTTATAAATAAAATATATATAAGAGTATATTAAAAAATTTCAGCATTCTAGCTTTAAAACTGTAGAAGTTACAGTTTTCCCGATTTGCCACGCCCCCAATGGGCGTAGATATATCCGCCATATCTTTTTGATCTTGGGTGGTCAACGCAAGTATACATTCCAAATTTCAACTCTCTAGCTCTTCAACTAATATGATTTCTTAACTATGGGCGCAACCATTTTCCGATTTGCCACGCCCCTAGTGGGCGTATCCGGAAAATCTTGACACTTTATAATTCGAGGGTATACACGAGTATATGTTCCAAATTTCAAGTCTCTAGCTTCAATAGCGTAGAAAAATATTGCATTCATACGGACAGACGGACGGACAGCAAGACGGACATTTCACAAAACCAATATACTCTTTTTCCCTTTGGGAAACGAGTATAAAAAGAGAAGTGAGACTTGCTCCATATTACTTCTTAAAATTTTCCAAAAATTATTTAATTTTTTTAAATACGTTGTAAACTTTTTAAAAATTTTAGTTTTCCAACCGAAACGAAAAAGAAAACATAAATATGGAACCACAATCATAAGTTATAAATTAATCAGTCCGTTTGATTACAATTTGCAAAGGATTAAGATTAAAAAGCTATGTGCATTTAATAAGGTGCACAATAAAAACTCTGCATATATAGTATTCTAAAATTGATGTACTATCTATCATAGACTGAATAAAATATAGATAAATAAAAGAATAGATTAATTAAATATATAGATTCATAATTTTTTCGTTCATTGTTATACAATCTGGACTTTAAGTTCAGAAACTATCCTGAATATAAAAATGTGTCTAGATCTATATATTTTCTCTTACAAATTACAGACATCAAAATCTTCTTATATCGTAAATACTTCTTAGACTACATTAAGATCTGATTTTCATTTCATTTATATAGTATTTATTTATTTTTTTTTTAATTTTATCATTAATAAATGTTTGCAAGATATTTTCTCAATTTAAAAACCTTAATCTTAAACAGTGAATATTCAAAAGCTTTCAGAATCTGATAACTTTACTATATCTTATAGCTCTCAATGACTATATAAACTAAATGAAATTAAACAATTGAAATTAAACAACTATAAAATATTCAGTCATTTGTAACATCATGAAATATCAGCTGCAATCAGTATTATTGCTTTTCATTTTAATTATAAGCAGTTTGCATTGTTTGTTTCTCTTTCTCTTTTGAGTTTTCATGATATGGAAAAGAAATGCTAAACTGAAGTGGCCATTCTCTTTCCTTCGAATGGATTTTTTCCATTTTCCATTTGGCAATGGCAAAGTAAAAGTCAAAAATATGAGCGAAACGAATTTTTTAACGTTTTCATTTTTATTTTTGTGTTTCTCGACTTTTACGAATTCAATTTGCGCCATTGTGTATTAGAGGGTGTGTGTGTGTGTGTGTGTGACGGGGTATCAACGAATTGCTACAGCATGGCAGTGGGTAGGAGGGAAGGGGGTAGGAGAGCAAGGTGTGGGAGTGGCACACCTCACTTCGCTTGTAGTGTCGCGGCAAATGTCATAAAAATATGCGACATTTCGTTTTTATCGCTTTTGAAAAACTTTATTCTTGGCGCTTTGTATACCACCCGACACTTGGCTCTGTACTCTCTGCTTTCTGCTTTCAGCTTTCTGCTTTCTCGCTTTCTGCTGCTCGAAGCTCCTTGCTCGATTTTTATTCTTTATTTACATTGGCAATTTCTTTGTTTTAAACAAGCAGCGCATTGCCTTTTATTTCTGTAGCTCGATTGGCGATTGGAACGCGCCCGATTGGCTGCGATTTGACTGGACTGGATGGAGGCTCAGCTCTCGCACAGTGGTTTAAAACTGATAAATATTAAAATAACTTTATATGAAGTGTAATGCTGAGCGAATGATAAATTATATTATTGCAAATTATATTATTAATTATATTATATTTTTGAAAATATACATAATTTCTTGAAATAGTTATATAGAAAAGCTGATCATTCATTCATTAAAAATTAGAATATATTACACCTCATACATTTTTCATCAATATTGTCATAATATTGTCATATATATTCTAGATATCGAGATATCCGCTCATGCTCAGAATGACGGAAAGACGACAGACTAACCTAAATTGAGTCTACTATTGATTCACAATGTGCAAATATACATATGTGACAATTATCAGGTATATTATTGTGTTTAATCATTAACATAGGAGAATATAATAATTGAATTCAACTCTATCAAGTTCAGACAACTTAAAAGAACTTTCCTCTCTTTCTGTTCTTAAACTCTTCGCTTCTTGTTGGTGTTGCCAACCTGTTAAGATTATGTAACCAGGATGCCACTCCGCTCGACAACAACTCTATATATGAATATATTGCGAGTTCGACTAGAAGTAGGCATAGCTTCTGTCTCTGTTACATACATGCTTAAAAAAAAACACTTTTTCAATGGGTCTATGCTTGGTTTATTAAATACATCTTAATCTTGAATATATATCCCTAAACATTTAAAAAATAATAAATTATTTATTTTTCCACTATTATATTATAATTGATCATTATTATATAGTATATTATAGTATGTATATAGTGTGATATAGTATTGTATATGTGTATTTTTGTATTCATATATGGTCTTTATACGAATAATATATAGTTTTTATCTCAATGTGTGATCAATATGTGATCAGCTCCAAAAAGGTTTCCCATATATTAATACATGTCTATATGTGATGTTATTCTAAGTTTACTTGCATTTGTGTATAATTTGTAACTTACCAATTTAAATATTTCCTCAATAGTTTCTAAGTAGTTTGGCACACTGTATTGCTTGAATCGCCCCTCCACAGCGATAACGAACTCTCACTCCAGCAACTTAAACATCATCAACAACATGGCTGCCCCTCTTCGAATGGGCACTCGAGGAAAACAGCTTTTTCGCGTCGCCATAAAATGCAAGTGGTCAAAAGAGAGAGAGAGAGAGAGAGAGAGAGAGAGAGAGAGAGTCACTCAGAGAAAGAGAAAAAAGAAAATCAGAAAATGAAAAACGAAGAAAAACAATTAAATGCCAAGCAGCAGTAGCGACAGCAGCAGCAGCAGCGGCAATCGTTGGGTGAAGAAAACAAGCAAATAAACTTGGGAGCTGCATTTGCGACACACGTCGAATGGCGTTCCCGCCAATGGGGCAACTCAGTTTAATTGAAATCAAGTCGAAAGGAAGGATGCGGGCGGGGTATGCGGCCGGCGGGGTCGGGCTTGCAAATCGAATTGAAAAACCCAAAACGTATTCGAAAATCGACAGCAAAAGTAATTGAAATTGTATGAGCAACAATATAAAGTAGGCAGACGGAGAAGGAGGCAGGAGCAGAGCAAAGCCAGCAGCAGCAGCAGTAGCAGCAGCAGCAGTGTCCAATCCCTCCCACAGCACACTGTGCACATAAATTGGCAAGCAGGACGCCATTGCAGCAAAAATCAATGAGTCAACGGTATAGCAGGCAGCTAAGGTACTCTAACAGAGGCAGGGTTCAGAAAGTCAAATAAACGTAATCTAAACTAATACTTATTTGAATTACCTTTTAGATCATTTCATTTTATATAGACATAGTTATTAGTGTAAGATTCTCATCACGTCTTAAACTATTTAAAATTGTGTATTTATTGTATATTCTGTAAGCTCAATTCAAGTGTTCTATTTAGCAGTGTGATCTAGTTCTACACATATTTGAGGACTATAGGGCTTACATTCTAATGTAAAAATTGTAGTTTTCTATGTGGACTCTGCTGAAAATATATATTTTAGCATATATCCTCTACGAAATACGCACAAGTTAACAACTAGCATATAGATTAGCTTACTAAATATATTTAAAATAACATCAATTTATTTTCATATTATTTAAGTATTTCTATAATATTTATTTATTAATTATTATTATTTATTTTTTAGTTAAGTACTTTAAATTTTTTTATTTATATATTCACTAATATAACATTTCAATTTATTGTGAATCCTAATAGTTTGAATTACAAGAAAACAAGGTATTTAGTAAAATAAAAACCTAACTGTTTTTACAAATTAATTTTAAACATTATTTTAAAAATGAATTTTAAAATTTTAAAATTTATTTTAAAAATTTTTAAAATGAATTAAAAAAAATAATTATTTAAATTATAATTAGTAAATTCAAGGTATCATATAATATTTATTTCTTTTTATAATTAATAATTTTGTAATTTATTTCATTTTTAAGTACTTGAAATAGGTTTCAGCTTATTCAACTGATTTCAATCAATTACTTTTATTCAACTTAAAATAAAATAATGTATAATCCGCTTATTGAAAACAAGTTCAATAAATTTCATTACAAAGCCTTTGACAGAGTGAATGAATCCGTTGCGAAAGTGAGGAAAGTAAAAAGTTTTTCAGGCCTTGGCACTTTTTTATGGTTTCCGTTGACGCACCCACACACTCGGTATAAGTAGGAAAATTTATGAGCCATGTTTAAGAAATGAAAATTTTGCTACGGGGAACGGCTCGAGCGATTGCCAGTTTCTTAAGCTGATTAGCTGGCAAACAAAATGATTTTTAATTACTGCGTCAGAAAAACACTTTGCGCTCTCCGTTCAAATTCAAATTGAAATTGTGATTCATTTCAGTTGGCATAGGGGTGCTCGAAGCCATTTGCAAATTGTTTTCTAAGCGCACGAGCACAAAATCGAAAAGTGTCAGCAGAATAAACGCTGACAATAAATAAAAATGGAAAATGATTGAAACATGTGCCGTGCGCTCTCGTCTCTCGTTTGATATGCCATACACGTCGCTGCCTCTGTTCTATATGCGCCTCCCCTCTCCCCCTCCCTCCCACTCACTCTCTTCGTCCATCTTCGACGCATTGTTATTCCCTCTTTACTCGCTGTCAATAGCCAGGAAATGTAAACAAATACAAAAGCAATCAGAGGCGACATTTTTCCCATCTAACGTGAGCGCGCACCAAAGTATGCAATAAAAATATGATTAGAAGTGCAAAGAGGAAGCACTGCAATTGTATCTACGACGATTTCATGTTCGTGTGTATATGTGTGCTGACAAGAGCATATAACGGTTCGGATCTCTTGGATGCAGGCCATCAACTCGCGTACGTCGATAAGAGTGAGTGAAGTTTTATTTGCTTTGATTCTCTTAAAGATTTGCAATATATTTATTTAAGTATTTGTATTTATGTTTATATAAAGCTGTTAAAACATAATTAAAATTTTTAAAAAATCAAAATCATTAATTAAAGTTCAATTAAATTTGGTATTTTCTTAATGATTTATATCTCAATATGTTTAATGTATTTGTTATTTAATTGTTTTCATATAACTAATTAATTTTTAGTTAACTCGATTAATTTACAGTTTTAAATGTAAAGATAAAATAAAATTTATTGTATATTTTAGATTTCAAAATATTCGTAAAACCAAAAATTTGTATTAGTCCTAACTTAAAGCTTTTCATAAAAATAAATAAATATTTGTTTTTAAAAAAATTACTTTATAACGATTCAAACAAACCATTTTCTACTAAATTTATATATTTTAAATATCCAACCATTTTCATTATGGTAATTTTTTTATATGAGATATACATATATATTGAAAACATTTTTAAAAACTTATTTTCGTTTAGATTTAACAAATTTAATATTTATTTTAACAAGCTTCACTTTGTCAAATGTATATTTTACATTTATCATATACATATTTGATGGCATTTTAAATATGTTTTAGCTTTTAAATGCATATAGAGTAAAAACTTAAAATTAATTTGTATTTTCTTGAAGTATTTTTAGTAAGCTATCTATACATATGTATACAGATATCAATATATCTATATACATATGTGTATATACGATTATATGCCCCTACTCTTATGTCCAATTAATATATAAAAATCATTTAAATTTATTTGCACATGTATTTTCCATTTGTTGGATTAGAGCTCATACATACATATTAAAAGTTCTCATGTGGCGCACCCCTGTACGTCTGTCTTCTCATTACAGTTTGCTTAGCTTAGATACAGCATATCGATATCAATGGCCAATATTGATATCATGACAGGCAAAACTAATACCATATTGATTGCTTATCAATAATATAACCCTCTCGTCCTCCACATCACCTTCAGAGCAATCCCAAAGCATTTACACCACATAACTCGGCATCAGTCGTCGGGTCTGTTGAAGTATAAAAGGGTTTTATGACCTGTTGGACAAAGCGTAAAATAAAAAAGGGAAAACGATAAACAATTTATATATATATGTATTTTTCTATACGTTTTTATTTCATTTTTTTTTTAGTTTTTGCGAGTGGGGAGAAAGAAATCCCGAACAAACATTAATTTGTAACGCACGTTCGACCAATTTTGGTTTTACAATTTGCTTTCTTTTGACCATGCTAAACCAACAAAATATACCCCAATGACCGCATAACGAGCCGAAATCAATTTGCCACGTTGATAAGGTTAGGCCCAAACCAAACCAAGCCAAACCCAACCAAACCGAACCAGGCCGAACAACCCTTTCGGGCCACAAATGGGGTAGCCCTGTCATAGCCGGGATTTATAGATATTAAATTAGACAAGATTTTAACGCGCACGTAACTTTGACATACATCAAATCCCGGTAACCCCGAACGACTTAACTTTGAGTAATAACCATTCAAAAAAAAAAAAAAAAAAACAATATATATATATTTATATATAATACTAACAAAAATGCAAATTGCATGCCAAATGTTGAGATTTTCTGTTTGTCTTTCATTTTATTTTTTCTGCTGACCATTCAAATATTGTCGAATGCTCGAATGCTGCACACATGTGACCCATCTTATGCGGAATCTTCTTCTTCTTCTTCTTCGGCTCGCTGTGGTGTGCCCCAATTTCACGTTGAAATCACATTATAATAATACACCACAATAATAATAATAACAATAATAATACTCAGAGACAACAGTTTTGCATGAGGTGCAAAACGAACTTTGTCCGCTTTGGTCAGCGAAAGGTCGATTCGCTGAGAGTCAAGTCGCAGCTGTTTTCTTTTCAACTGCTACAAGCGAATGCAGGCTTTAATTAAAACAGACTTAAATGGTTTATCTTAGTATAAATAAGCTTTGTAGAACTACGGTTTATTCTTATATTGTTGCATGTCTTTTTGACTGTAAATAATTCAACTAGGTTAGAAATGTTATCGTTATTATTTTCTATTTGTTTATCTAATTCTTCATATTTATACTTCTTAGAATCTACCAGAAATAAAACAAATAATCAAGGAAAACTTTTTTGGTCGTAAGTACACAACTTCAAGATACCCTGCACCTCATGAAGAGTTTCGGCTTAACTTTCTTATATGCATGCATTTATGTATGTATGTGTATACACACATTCACTATAATTCTGAAATAAACACACAGACATAAGAGTGTACGCTTATTCTATAATTGATTGTAGAATCGAGGTAATCGAAATTATTATATTAATAATCCTTTTATTCTTAATAAGAGATGCTTTGAACTAAAATTTATGTATTCAAGTTACGGTTCTGAAATAAAGTCTAAATTAAAATTTTTTATCATTATCAAGGAATCTCAACCATATCGTTGCAGTTCCTTGATAAGGGTAATCATTTCCAATTTAGATTTTATTTCATAGCCATCCCGTTACTTTAAAACATATAATGAATAATGGATTTCTAATATATTTCGATTAAAGTAATAATAGAGCAAAGCACTTCAGCATACATATCTGTAACAATAATTTTTGCTGACGTATAATCGTATAATCTAAATGATAATTAGCAAATTCAGCATTCTCTTTATGAACATGTATAATGCAAATATCAACTGTTTTTAGATATTGTAGTTACTGAAAGCGACAAGCTTAGACAGGAAATGGAAGGATATATCTAAGTGTGATTAGTTTCTGAGCATCGTATGTGGAATAAAAGGACATGGTTAAGTCGCATTATTTATTAAGAACTGTATGGTGTCAAGTACGCATCCCTTTTGCCTGTTAAATACAATATACCTTTTGTAACTTGAAAATAATATTCATAGCTAAAACAGAAATTAATCGAGATTTATTATACTGGAGAAAAGCAAATATCAAGACCAAATTACTCAACTCAATTACTCTCGAATATATATTTCCTAACTATCATTATAAGACAAAGCTGTCAGTATTCAATTTTGTTTCTACTCTTTTAAAAATAACTTCTGTTTATTGTTCAGTTCAGCTTTTTTTAACAATTGTCTTCTGAGGAAAAGGGTCATAAATAGCAGAAAATAGTTCTTTATATTCGTCTCCCCTTTGGCAGCTGCAGCATGTCCCACTGTGCGCTCACGGTTTAATGAACTTGCGGCACAGCGAAGCTGACCTGGCCGACAGCATTAGCCATGGCTATTTACCTTTGAGTTGATTTTAGTGCTAACATGTGAAAAAAGAGGCTCACAAATTATTTATTAATTACCCGCTTCTTATTTGTTTTTGTTTGTTTTTTTTTTTTTTAAATCGGCTGAGTGAGTTTAATCAACTTTGGGCCATTTTTGTATTCGAAATTCTCCCGCTCTGGCATGGAGAATGTGCTCAGAGACACATTCTCTGCTTATCGCTGTTGTCATTTCTTTGATTTTGTCTTCTCAGTTTCTTTTTTGCGCAATAAAACAATAAATCAATCACGGCTTGGGTCTATTCAAAGGCCGCCTCGTTTGTGCCATGTTTTGTTATCTATTTCAACTTTTTAGTAGTTTGTTAGATTTTTTATTGTACTCCTGCTCGCAGTTGTGGCTATTTATGAGTGTACGTTCTAAGAGAGAAAAAAAGTTTCGTAATTTTCCGTCTTTTTGTGTTCGAGATCTGTTAAGTGCGATAATCTGTTATGACATTGTTGTATGCATAAATTTATATTGAATTGTAGAGAAGATCACAGTTAGAGATGCTGGGCAAATAAAACAGGGTATGCCTACACATACACACATACATACACTCTCAGATACGTACAGACATAAATAAATGAATGATAAAGTCTATTAAATAGAGAGCGAATAGCAACAGCTGTGGTGAACAAATCTTTTCCTCTACTCACAGTTCGCTCCACTCACCGAAATGATTTTGAGTGGAACTTTGAGCGCAATGAATGCGATGCTCTCGCTGCTCACTCACGACGTGCGACAAACAATGGCGGCCTCAGCTCTTTCTCGCTCTCACTCACACTCTTGTGTTCGTGAGCTCAGAGCGTTCAGTGCGCTTGGTGGGTAGGTGTGGCCTATGCCTCGCTTCCCAATTCCATTGCGTTCCGGTTGAGCGCGTGTTGTTGTTGCGCTCTTGTGTGTGAGTAAATTAAAATTGTGTAGTTTATTATTAAATGAAGCGCATTTTTGTATTTGTATGTGTGTATCTTTGCTATGCGTAGTGTGTGTGTATTGCTATATACGTGTGCATGTATGTATGTATGTACATGCATATGCATGCGAGAATTGTAAATCGTTTCCATTGGAGCAGTCACATAATGATATTGAAATGTTAATTAGCGTATTAATTAAGTTATTTTTTTATTTGTTTTCATTTGTGTACGGAGCAGACAATTAATCTTAAATAAATTCAAGGCTAACATAAATGTAAATTGATGTAAAATAATAATTTAAATATTTATATGTTTATTATTTAATAATTTTTTTGAAATATAATTTATAAAATTTCTATTTCTTTAAAATGAAATTCTGTTCAATTTTAATTTGACTTAATTTTTACACTCTTTTATTTGATTTCTGTTTTTTTTTTTAAATATTTAATTCACATTAATTACATACATTTTATTATGACATTGCACAAAATTTAATTATTTTAATGAATACACTGAGAGTATGACAATGTAAAAAAACCTTTGCTCAATCGCTGCCAGCTACAGCTTCATTTAATATTTATAGCTTTTTAAACAAATAAACAGTATTCACAGTCGGGCCGCGCCTCAAACAGAGGCGGAAGCCGCCCACCAGCAGCAGCAACGGCAACAACAGCGCGAATGCACTCAACCACACACATACATGCATGGGTAACTCTGGCATGTACCACACACATGCACACACACACACACACACACACACACACTCACACTGAAACACAACCAGTCCAGTTCCAGCTCCAATCCAATCCGAAATAGTTGATTTTAATGATGTACATAATAAAATTGCCATTCGTTTTGTGCCAATGCCAATGCGTTCCAGCTTCATTGCATGTTTACACTGATTGTGGAACGCACAGGCACACACACACGCACACTGGCACACACATATACAACTGCCCGCACACTGATTTACACAGGAGCGAATAAGGCAGCTGCTTGTATGGTCTCTGTGTCTTGCTCTCTCGCGCGGGATGCTGCCTGCAAATGAGTGGAAAAGAGCAACCAACGGGCCGGAACAGGGTTGCTCAGACGATTGCGACTGCTGCCGCTGAGATTGCCCAGCCAGCGCTGCGGGTCACCATGTGAAGTGAAGTCGCTCGAGTCAATTTCGAAATCATTCGTTAGTCTTAGGCCTAAACAAGCGGTCACGCGCGCGCGCTCCTCTCAATCGAAGCCCAATTTCGTACATGACCACGAGAAGTTGACAGAAATTACGGAAATTCGTGTTCTCCAATGGAGCCACCTCAAGCCATCGAGTGCTAAGAGTTTTCCAGTGAACTAAGCCCCCGTCAAAGCAAAGCAAGTGCAAAGTTTGAACAGCGAATTCGAGTTTAAGTTTCATTCATTCATTCATTATCCTGTGTGACCGTGAAGACTCCATAGTTAGCCAAGAACAGCTCGCTTAGCTAAACTTCTTCTGAGTGCGCCGCGTCTTCCACGAATACAACAAGCTGGGTAGTCCATTTCTGCACACCACACCCGCGGGTGGCAGTTGCAGCAGCAACAACCCATCGCCCACGCCAGCATCGGCAGCCAAGCAGCTTGCCCAGACCTTCCAGCTGTCGGCCAACTCGGCCTTCAATCTAGCTCTGCCGCCCAGCTTCTACCACCGCCTGCCCACAGACGTGCCCGCTCCGAATCCGGTCAACACAGCGGAGTGCGTGCCCTCGCTCGACTACGTGCACTCCTCGCCCAGCACCGATCCCGAAATGGATCTGATCAATCCCTACATGCGCCATCACAGCTTCGCAGCTGCCTCCCAGAGCAGTCCGCCGTCGGCGGCGCAGCGCCATCACCTGGCCGCAGCCGCCGCAGCGGGACTGAGCAACGGATTCGCCGATGTCCATGCACATGCGATGGCCGCGGCGGACTACCAGCAACAGCTGGCGGACTACCACAGTGCGGCGGCAGCGGCGGCTGCCTATGCCAGTAGCAATAACAGCAACAACAACAACAGTCCGCTGATGCTGCTGAAGGCGGCGCACGGCGGCGCCGTTGGAGCACGGCTGACGGAAGCGAAGTCATCAGCTGAGGACTCGCCCTCGACAACGCCGCCGCCAGCCTCGTCGCGTCTACACTCGGAGTCGTCACCCTCGCCCCGGTACGAGCACAACTCCAGTCCCGGCGTCGACAGTGCCAAGTCCTTTACATTGAGCCAGCGCAGCAGCGGCGGCGAGGAGCACTGCCAGAACAGCGAGTCCAGCCCGCCGCCCTCTGACTACAGCCCCGAGAACTTGACCAGTCGCAAGTATCAGCATCCCAGCAGCGGCCTCAACCCGCTCAGCCTGCACAACAACAACAACAACAGCGGCAATCATCCCAACAACAATAACCACAACAACAATAACAATATGGAGCACAAGCTCCCATTGAGTTTCCTGGGCCCGCCGCTGGCGGCGCTGCATTCCATGACCACAGAAATGAAGACTGCACAAGGCGTCGGCTCCGGCTCCGGCGCCGGCAGCGGCATCGGCTCCGCTGGCAACGGCCTGGTCTACGGCCACAGTCCCAACTCGCATCTGATCAGTGAGCGCGTGACGGGCTCGTCCAGCTCGAGCAGCTCGACGACCACGAATACACAGGGCGCCGCCAATCCGCATGGCATCGATACGATACTATCGAAACCGCCGCCCGTAACATCGGCGGGTCTAAGTGCTTTAACGGGAGGTAAGTGAAAGAATCCCGAGTTTTTTAATGATAAATAATCTAGGAATCAATAGAAATTAAATGTGCATTTTCTATATTTCAATAGCAGCTTTTGATTGTGGCCTGAGATATTAGTTTTGTATTTGTTTTGCATATAACTTGCATATATCACTTTACGCTACTTCAGGATCGTCTAAAAAAAAAAACAAATACTAAACTAATATATAATGCAATCAAGTGATCGAGAAAGGGTTAGATTGAAATTAATATGTGTAATTTTTTGATAATAAACATTAATTTATTCAATGGAATTCACGCCATTAAATTAAATTTATGATTATTATTTAGTAAATAATATTTACATATATTACATTAAGTTATTAAATTGAATAATTATTGCAAATAATTATTATATTATTTTCCTTGCAATTCATTCCATTAAATGAAATTCAAAGTTATTATTATAGAATTACATTAATAAATATATACATATATTTCAATATAACCCTTACATTACACAGACTGAGATAGTATTATTTAGACTGAGATAGTATTATTTAGAATGGGACTTAAAATGATATACATATTTAGAACATGTATTTATTTTTATGACAAATTTAGATATATCATTAACAATTTCTATTCAACTACTTTCATGGTAATTCATGATAGGTTTCAGAAGTAAATTTTTCATTTAAAATTAACTTTAAACTATAGATTAAAAGAACGATGAACTAAAACCTAGTTTAGTTTCAATAACAACTATATTCTCACGTGCTTGTACATTCAATTATTGCATTATTGATTTGATTTAAATAGTTTCGTTACAAAAAATAAATGAAATTTATAATAAATAATAAATAAATTAAAGTTTAATAATAAAATACAAAGTAAAAGAAATTTTCAAAATCCCTGAAAATAACTGATCATACAATATTATTAAATATATCTTATATCAAATTTAAACTATTATAACAAATTTAATCAGCTGAATTATAATAAATATTTTTTGGGATCATTGAGAAATATAATCAATATATGCATAGAATAGTATAATTATACTAATAATTATGAAATCTTTGACATTTGGTTGCATTCGTAAATCTATTTAGGTTCAGCTTTCATTTAACCTATTTGATATTTGAGATATCCTTACGTGAATCTGTCCAAAATGGTCCTTTTTGCTGCTCAATGATGCTCATAGAGCTCAGATTTGATAACCATTAAAAATTCAATAATCAAATATTTATATATTTGTGCATCATTATGCAATGCGAATGTATTGAATTGACATTATGCACGGCCCCAAAAGTTGGTTGAAACGCTTTAGGAGCTGATTCGTTCACAAAAATTCCAGCCACAAATGTTTTTTGCTGCTTGAATCCGGTTTGACGTGATTCCACAATAAAATAGCAATAGCAACAGCAACAACAACAATTGAGAGCAGCCGCAACCCTTTCCCCTCCACAGTTAAGCAGATGGCAGAGTTGAGAGCGTTTTATTGGACACAATTCCCAAAAATCATATAATATCGAAATTGCAAAATGACGCAAAGCGTAATGCGATACTTAAACGTTTAGCAATTAGTTGTCAAATTGTTTGTAATTAAATCAAAATGACACACGAAAAGCAGGGCGGCCGGAGGAGGGAGAGGCACATCCATACATATATACGCCACATATATGACTTTGCCGTTTCACTGAAATGATTTCAATTTTTCGACAGTTAAATGTAGCCCAATTGTGCGCCATGACAGAGCCGAGAGAGTGAGAGCCAGCCAGACCAATAAGGAGTGGGTCAACATTTGTTCGTAATCAAATACAGAGGTGTAGGCGAGTGGAGGCAGCCAGGGGCCAGCAGCTGGCCAAATGGAGTGGGAGGGGGAGGGTGGAGAGGGGGCTCCTATGCGACAGGGCGTTGACAATTTACCATAAAACTTTTAATTAATTTTAACGAGGGCGTTTATATGATTTCATTTCGTTTTGTTGCTAGTTTTCTATTGTTAAAAAAAAACACACACACACAAATCTTTTCATTCTGTTCGTGACAAATTATTTAATAGCATCAAATTAATTCGCTGAAATCGTTTAGATGTTTCGCGTTCTAAGCACAATGAGTTGACAAATGCCTTAGACACATAAGGTTTGAGGTCTTCGGGTTTTGTAAGTTTTATGAATAGTTTCTTATATTTAGAAGGTTACATAAGTTGAATGGTTTTTATATGTTTCGGTAGCCTTATGATATTATATCTATGTAAACATTTTTATGGGATGGGAAAACTAAGCGAGCTACAGATTTAACATCAAGAACTCGAAGATTTGAATGTAATAATAAAATTATATGTTTTTTAAATGTAAACTAAGCAACTTTTTTTCATAGAAATAAAACTATTAATTTAATATATATACAAATAATAATTAGATACATTTAAAGACAATTATAAACAACAAATACAGCCCCTGAACAACAAACATAGATGGTATTGCTTAAATTAGAAATATCATATTACTTCCTTAAATTCAATGAAATTCAATTAATTAATGAAAGGCTATTAAATGCGATTAGGCGAATGAATCCAAATTTCCTCTGATGCAAAAAAAATAAATAAAATAATCAAATATATAAGTTCAGATGGCAAGAAGATGATAGATCTTTATTTCTATACAACTGAGAGTTATAAAATAAAAAAACGATGAACAGTAAAATAATTACTATTGAATTTAAAAATATTGGATTATCCGGAAAGTATATGATTATATAAATAAATGAATTGAAGAATTAATTTTAAGTTTTGTATGCAGATAATATATTTTAAACCATATTGAACTGAATTCAAATCTTTATAGTGTAACGCTTCGATAATTCGTTTTTCTAATTATATAAATTCCTTAAAAAGCTCCGCTATTTCAAATTTTACTTTTAGAAAAGTAAGAATTATAAAAGACCTATTCCATTAATTAATTTTCTTTTAACCACAAATATAATTATAAATAAATTATTACTTAACAATTAATTTAAATATTTGTATTTTTACTAGATTGATTGGCCTTTATATTTTATATTTTCGATAATTATTTCCAATTGGTAATAATATTTTATTAAAATACCAATTCATATTTGAGTTGTTAGAAAAAGTAACACCTAATTAAAATCTGTTCAATAATTCAATATTTTATTTATTATATTTTTTAATATTTTTACACACTTGAGTACACCTACACTCATTTCTTCATAGTTTCGATATTTATTTCCATGACCAAAATATTGTATAACATTTTATTATTTTACTTTCCTTTTATTATTTGGTAAAATATATTAAAGCTTCAATCAATTATTCTGTCTTACAGCTGGCATTCCACGTTTTTCCATAGCCGCTGCTGCGGCGGGCATGGCCCAGTATCTGTCGCAGAGCCAAGGAGCGCCACTGAAGACGCACGCCGGACACATTGTGGATCGCACGCATCTGTACTGGCCGGGACTGCAGGGTCTGGTGGCCAATCCGATAGCGTGGCGCGAGCGTCTATCGAATACAAGTAAGTGAATGAAATCAACATCTGAATGTGTGCACTAATTTGCACACATCAAGCACTTGACGATATGAGGGATCGTGTGTGTGAGTGGAGCTGTTGATCAATTATTCAGTGCATTCAGTGCTACGGTGGCACGTAATTTGGTTACAATTGTGGTGAGGCCAGCGGGCCTGCCCGATGATTTGTCAACAATGAAAGCCACACCTCAAGCTCCATTGAGGCCCGAGCGACTTCCTGTTGATACCGTTAACAAAGCGCAGCGAATGGGGCAGCTGCCCCTAATGATCATGGATCGCTACTCAAGTGATTACCAATGTGACGCGTCCAATGTGCTTAGTGCATGACCCGCGGCCCATGGCGCATTGTCGAACTCATTAAAAGAACTGGCAGCAAAAATAAAAGCAGAAGACTAGAAATACAAATAAAGGGAATCACTTTAACACGATCAGCGATATGCGATCGGCGATCAGTGATCGGAGATGGACGCATCCGACGATCGATCCACACAGCTGACAATGACTGCACATAAAAGAAGAATTTATTTAACTGAAAAGCCATATGAAAAATTAATTTACTCGCCTCTTTCGCTTTCGAGCACCGTTCGGCCTCGTTGGGGCAACGATTCTCTGGATCTGGTTACTTCATTATTACATCTATTTATAAGGTTCCGCTCCCGTTCTCCTCCACACTTCACACCTAAGCTCATTAAGTAATCGCCCAACTCCAGCTTCAACTCGAGCTCGAACTCGTTTTCACATTGTTTATTTATTTAAACGCCCCTTCCCTCTCCCTCTTCTCTCTCTCTCTCTCTCACTCCATCCCTCTCTCTGTCACTCTTGTGGTTAATGATCGTTCGCAATGGCAATTGATTTGATTTGATTTGATTTAGTGTTGTGGCTACTGCCAGGGTATCACACTGAAGCAGTCACTGAGAAGTCAGTGGAGTCAGCTGCTGTTTGGCTTTTAATTGCGCCCGTGACTGTGCACATTTCGGCAGCTGGGCTTATGTCGGAAATTGAACATAATTTTCTTATTGAATTAGTAACGAGATCGCCAGAGAGCGCAGCAGAAGAGAAATGTTTGTCTTGTGTTCGACTCGATTTCTGAAGTGTATCTCGGAATGCTTGGTAGCTGCTGCGATTAAGTAAATATTGTTTCAATTGATTTGCCAAACAGTGTAGAGCTCTAGTCTGAAGAGTGAGATAGGTGGAACAGCCTAGGAAGTGCGGACAGAGCAGATAAAGTAGTTATCTCAATGACCTTATTCCAAAGCAATACGGAATGTAAGCTTAAGATCGTAAATTTATATATAACTCAATTTGAGATTTAATAGAACAGAAGTTGAAGCTAATAACGGGTAGATTGTAACTATATTTTAAGAAATACATAATCGCTTAAAAACACTAGATCTTCGTTCTAATCGCTCCCAATTGCATTCATTATCATAGTGAGCCTCGGGTTGAGTTTTGATAAGAATTTAAAAATTAATATATGAATATATCTAAAATAGTATTACAATATAAAAAATAAATAAAATTTAATAAAACTTAAACATATGGTTAAGATAATCGAAACCCTTCCTCAATGCTCTGGAGAGTATAATCTATTTGGCTCAATCATAATGATTAGTAATTCATGATATCAACTCGATTTTCCTCCCACTTCTTGATATCCCCAGTAATGATAGTTGTATTTACCCCTTAAATAAATCATGATAACTAACCTAACCCATGATATTTCCGTTAGCTTTGCCGAATTGGCTTGCAATATGATTGATAAAATTGATAGCGACATTATTAATATTGTATAATATGATATTATATGAAGCTCTATACCCATGACTGGGTGACTGTTTAAACAACGTGTACCCCTGGCCATAAAAAGCGTAATGAACTCAACGAAACTCACAATTATGCAATGAATTGCATTGCAAATATTAATAAAAAGCGATAAAGGCCAATGAGCATTTATTTCTCATAAAAAAGTGTGACGGGAGAACTCAATTTGTGATAAACCCAATCAATAAATATATGTGTTAAGCATGCAAATTAAAAAACACAATCAAAAAAACTATCAATCAAAATAACTAAATATTTAAAAAACTACAAATAATAATAGCAATAATATATCATTAAAATATTGAATGACTAAACCAAGTCACATGAAAGAATTTTAAATAATTATTACATATATCAAATAATCAGACGATGCGAATATATTAGAATAATACAAAAGTGAAACTTAACTGAATTATCAATCAAAGCATTTAAATGTTAACACATACAACAAATAACAATAAAAAATACAAAATAAAGAAATCATAACAAAGCGCATAGCATACTTTTGTGCGCACATATAAATTCAAATGAGCGAAACTCAACAGCCGCCATTTTTGGTGCGATGTCCTGTGCGCAGCTTTCACATAAAACAACAGACAAACAAACACACACACACATACACAGATACAGCCATATGAACAATCCGCGTACATATAAAGCTTTTGCTGCCTTGTTAACATGACAGCCTACAAGCACATAAACACACACACATCCAGACGCACACACACTCACAGCTGCCCCGTTTTGGCATACTGCTCAGCCTCCATTTGTTGTTGATGTTGTTGTAGGTTCGTCTAGATAATAATGTGGCAACATATTCTTGTAGCGTCTGCGTCTGCCCTTATCTTATGCCTAGCCTCCACCCATGCCATGAAGCTACATACTATATATACCCAACGTTTATATAGAGCAACACACACAAACTTACATACACACACACAGCCATAGACAGCCAGCGATATAACAACACTCACTTTTTCCGGTAAAAGTTTTTCTTTGCTCCCTTCGCTGTGTCTGGCTGAGCAGCTGTCGCCCATTCGTCGACATCGGCGGGCACCCATAATATGTATATACAAATAATAAATAAATAAATATACAATTTTTATGTAAATAATAAACGCACACACAGCCATCATTTTGTGTTTTATGTAAATGTGCCGAAAATGTGGAATATATGACAATGTTTCGGCTTGAAAAATCATGTGAAAACAATGAGGAAAAACCATTGACAAGCAAGTGAAACATGTTTTTGACGGTTTTTATTTTTTATTGAAAAACAAAATCAAAGCGACTGGTAGATAGTAGATAGTTGATAGTAGATAGTAGATAGTAGATAGTAGATAGTAGATAGTAGATAGTAGATAGTAGATAGTAGATAGTAGATAGTAGATAGTAGATAGTAGATAGTAGATAGTAGATAGTAGATAGTAGATAGTAGATAGTAGATAGTAGATAGTAGATAGTAGATAGTAGATAGTAGATAGTAGATAGTAGATAGTAGATAGTAGATAGTAGATAGTAGATAGTAGATAGTAGATAGTAGATAGTAGATAGTAGATAGTAGATAGTAGATAGTAGATAGTAGATAGTAGATAGTAGATAGTAGATAGTAGATAGTAGATAGTAGATAGTAGATAGTAGATAGTAGATAGTAGATAGTAGATAGTAGATAGTAGATAGTAGATAGTAGATAGTAGATAGTAGATAGTAGATAGTAGATAGTAGATAGTAGATAGTAGATAGTAGATAGTAGATAGTAGATAGTAGATAGTAGATAGTAGATAGTAGATAGTAGATAGTAGATAGTAGATAGTAGATAGTAGATAGTAGATATTAGGTAAGAGTACTCGTGTTCCTTTGTTTTCACAAACATTGTCTAAGGTTTCTTTTACCTCAGTCATTCACTCATGTAAAGCGAGTAAAATAATTAACTTGAATACAAAAAGTAAATATGGGGAACAAAATAAAATGCGTTAAAGTATATCATAAAAGGTAGCTGCAACTAAAATTACTGCCAGTTATATAGCTGTCAGATAACCAGCTAGCCATATATAGTCAAAGAGAGCAAAAACCAAGTTAGCATTCGGGCTGACCAGCTAAAGCCGCTGTCGGCATTTGACACAATTCATTAAGCTTAATGAAGACAGCAGCAACGAGGCCCAAATAAAAAGTTACAGCTGCCAGCAAAAGGGAAAAAGGTAAGAGACAGACAGAGAGAGATAGAGACACAGAGAGAGAGAGAGAGAGAGCGAGCGAGCGAGAGACACATAGAGATAGATAGTCAAGGGCTGTGCTTAAAGCTTTTGCTAGTTGTTGCGTTTAATTAAAATTCAAGTGGCGCATTTTGTGTGTCGGTGTCGTCCTCCTAATCGCTACCCAAGGAACTTGTGCTTTACGCATATAATCGCCCATAAAACAGGCAATAAAACAATGCAATGAAGCGAACCCACAATATGCGATGCAGAACGAATCCACCTAATGAGCGACGCTAACTGTGGAGAGGTCTACTCAACAGAAGGATTCATGGACATGTTTACTTTGATAATTGGCACAGATATATTATGAGATTGCCAAAGCGCGTTACATAATAATTAATGTGCATATGCTGGCGGTTGGCTATTATTGAGAATTATAATTGTTATACCCTGTAATTATTGATGTCTGCATTGATATACATAATATAGCGTCCTGCACATATGGCATAAACGTTGATTATTCTCTGAGACTTGTCTTTCAAATGAATATCGGATTTTTATATGAAATCAATAAAAATTAAATTCAGGGGAGATACAGTTCTAAATTGATATTTTAATCTGTAGACTTTAAATTCGAACTATGTGGAGAATAAACATTATATAAGTGTGTATACAAATACATATTCATATATTTAAGCTATAACTAAATATATATATATATTAAATATATATTTTATTCACTATTTGAATGAGTATAATGATTATTCTTTACTCTATCAACAAGCCTTCATTCTTCTTAAATATTTAATAAATTCTGAAGATCTCATATCACTGAAAGAGTTTGACTTAGTCCTAAACTAAGGAAATTGGTATATATAAACACATTCAGCTTGTTTCATTTTGTTCTATTTTATTGTTTGCCTATCAACAGTTGCCATTGTCGCCTCTGCACATGCTCCGGCTCTCACGCGCCCGTAACAAATGGCTTTTTAATATTTTCAATAAGGCAGCGGCTGCAGCAGTTAGCCAAAACATAACACGCCCACCTAGCGCGCCCCTTGCCCAACATTATTAATATCAATAGCGAATAAAAGCAAAATCCCAAACCGAAAATATTAATGCTATAAAAAAAAAGAAACAACAACAACAAAACAAGAAGTAGGCGAAAAATATTTGGACGTGAACAAAGCGACAAAAAATATGAGCAGAAAAGTGCAAATGCAGCGTTGGCAACAGGGTGACTTATGCGATTATAGACAACTGGCACAGGCCAAGGCATTGGCTAGGGGAGCTACGAGGGCTCTAGAAGGCGAGCCTGCTGCCATTGCCATTGCCTTTGGCTTTGCCAGTTCCACTGCCAATTCATTTTCGTTTTGTTGCACTGCGTGAGGGCCCTGACATGAGCAAATAAACGCTTCATATTTGTCGGTTATTTATGAGGGTTCTTGGGACGCAGCTGCAGGGCCAATAGATGGATAAAAAGAGACAGGCAACAAGACAGAGTGAGAGAGGGAGCGAAAGGAAAGCCGAACTCGCGACAAACAGGAAAAATTATTAGTGATAACATTTTCCAATACTCTAGCTAAATCCAATGAGTATAATATCACCAAATTAATAACAAGAAATTCAAAATTTATATTAAAGTTGCGCTACAGGTACTTTTCCCAGTTCATTCTATAGTAGCAAAAACTCTTCTT
This sequence comes from Drosophila meridionalis, assembly GCA_035045145.1. Classification (NCBI taxonomy): domain Eukaryota; kingdom Metazoa; phylum Arthropoda; class Insecta; order Diptera; family Drosophilidae; genus Drosophila; species Drosophila meridionalis. Next base: position 1,730,864 of record JAWNPG010000023.1, read on the forward strand.
ATTCGAAAATTCCTCTGACTTGAATTTCCTTTGGAAACAGTATTCACTATGCCAAACATTTACTCATTCTGCTGCTAGGGATTAGGCTTGTTACGAGTCAGACTTGGCCTGGTTTCTTGGCACCCTCTCTGCAAAAGTTTATTAGGAATGGTTTTTCATAGCTTGTTAAGCTTACAAATTGTCTGTGAAAAAGTATGAAATATATTTTATAGCTCATATTTATATTTTTTACGATTTTATTTAGTTTTTCCTCTGCTTTGCAATTGCTTTGTGCAGTTGCAGCTGAGCAAATCAAATAATGAGTGAAAGCTGTGAATAGATTATTAGAGTCGTTTATCCTGGACGAAAATTGAATGGTGATAAAGATATGGAGTCAGTCAAATAATGTGCAAGATACAGGTGTATTTAAATTTATTAAATAATAAATAATAAATAAGATAAATATGCTAAGAGCTTGTTTCATATTTGAAAATTAAATCTTGTATGCCTATTAGTCATTTATAAAATCAAATGGCTGAAATAAGTATCGGAGCAACTAAAACTGATGGTAGATTGGTTATACTAAAAAAGCAATAACCTACCTTCACATTCTGTGCCCTTCTTGTGGAAATCTCTTACTCAAGATATACATCGAAGTGAACTATAATGAATGTTTTATTTTATTTTAATAATTTAAAGATTTAATCCATTCGAAGTCTAGCTTGAATCTGTCTGGATTATTGCTATGGTTGAGAAGATTGTTATTTATAGAGTAAGATTTCTATTAAATTATTTATATTTAAATCCAAATCATTAGATCTCGTTCATTTTCTCTTTTTTATATCAGCATATTTGATTAAAAGTTCTATTAATAGAACAATTTTAATTAAAATTTTGAGTTTGATTGGCTTCGGATTCAGAGCTGTTTTGCAGTCTTGCTGAATCTTTAACTTTCCACGATATTTCAACCATATCTTGTGCCAAGCCAACTGACACACACACACACATTCGCATCCAAACTGTCATAATTTAAATTAATAATATTAGACAAAATGCACCAAAGTATCATAAAGGGACCCAAGTTTCGGTAGAACTAGTTCAGAGTAAAAAGAGTCCACTCGTATATTTGATGTAAATTTAAGTCTCAAGCGGTGCACACACCAAAAGCAGACCCTTCAACCCTCACACATACACACACACACACAGACACACACAAATGCCACCCACAAGGCTGGTGTACCATTTGGGCATCACCTTTTTACCTAGCGCCAGGCGCGCCCTGTGCATATTTAGTCAAATCATTTCACATAATTAGGGATCATTTAATAATGGGGTGACATTAATTGAAAGCGCACACACACAAAGAGGACGGCATAAGGGCTGCTCAGAGCACCCACCCACTCCCCTAGAGAGCGAACGAGAGAGAGAGAGAGAGAGAGAGAGAGAGCGAGTCAACTGCTGCCGTTTAATTTTATGACCACCACCCAGCCCCTGTCCACTTGAGTGCCTTTACGAGCCTTCCGGGGGGGCGGAAGGACGGACGGGCGTTTGTTCATGCTCAAGTGGAGGGGGCGTGGTCCCTGCTTTTATTGGCCTCTTGTCGTCAGCGTCGTTGTCGTTTTGGCTAATTGATTTTAATGAAAGCCCGAGGCCCCACGGACCCAACGCTTAGTGGCTCCCATAAATTCTGTGGTCAATTTGGGTTTGTTAATTGTCGCAACGTGTGCCCAGGCCCCACGACGTGGGCTACTCTTTAGTTGTGAGCGTAATTAGTGTCTAATTGTTATGCGGAGCTTGCAAAAATGAATTGCCAAAAACAAATTAGATTAGATTTTCCACTGGGCGCAATGTTCTCTATTTAACCTGCTCAATAGCTCCAAGTAAGATGCATATCTATGAATATATATATGTATATATACATATTCATATATATATATATATATATATATATGTATCGAGTGCAATAACAACCCCAATAACCCACAAAAACGGTTGCTCAACCACCGCGCTCCAAAATTCGCAGCTGTCGCCAAACGCGCGCGCCATAAACAATTAATAAATGTCAAAAAACTTTGCCGCAACGACAACGGCCACAACAACAACAACAACAACATCAGCAACAACAACAATTCTCTTACCTTGCCAACTTTATTTTAAGGACATTATAATCTCGATAAATTTCATGAAATTGTTTCATAATTAAATCATTTCAAACTGTCCCAACTTTTGGGAGCTTGTAAACACGACTCTTAAACGTAAATTTAACAAAGTTTTGGAAGCGAAATGTTTTTATGAATTGATTATTATTTAGCTGAAGCGACTTTGGTCTAAAATGAAGGCAACACTTCTGCAATGTTTTAGATGTAAAAGTACTTTAAATATATGTGATAATAAAATATATAAAAATATGCGATTGATTAATGATTATATCAATAAAACATTATACAAGTTTTTATGATTCTTATTCTTATCAATAATTTTACTAAAATAATTTAAGAGAGAGCTGCATTAATTTTTCATCATGCATATACCATAAGTTTTTATTGTAGATTATTATTCTTATATGTTTCATATTCATAAGACAGAGTTTTTTTATTTTTTATATTTCTATGCTGCTCATTCTTATGAACAATTTCACAATTTATGAAAAAATATTTATTATCATACATTATTTTGCCATCATTTAGATACCCAAAATTTTCAGATCAGTCCACATATTTATTTTATTTATTTTGATAAAAGAGAAATAGTCTAACCCAAAACGTTTTTTCTTTTATGAATCTTCTATGATTTTTATTCTTATCAATATATTAACGAATAGTATTTATTTTTTTTTTTCAGTATTTATGTATCCAAAAAATTCTTAAACCAGTCTACATTTAGCATTATTTATTTTGATAAATCAAAGATTGTCTAACTCAGAACTATTTTGCTTTTTTAATCCTTTACAGTGTCTGCTAATTTGTCACAGTCCCATCAGCATCATCCATCCAGCGACAAGGATGGCAAGAAGAAACACACCCGCCCAACATTCAGTGGCCAGCAGATATTTGCGTTGGAGAAGACGTTCGAGCAGACGAAGTATCTGGCTGGACCAGAGCGCGCCAAGCTCGCATATGCCTTAGGAATGTCCGAGTCCCAAGTTAAGGTAAGCAGCGCCTCCCATTTCAGGCATCCAAATTAAATACTCATAAAATGGCGACGGGTCGCCCAACTGCCCAGCTGCCAAAAAACAAGAGAAGAGAAACAAACAAACATGAGGTAAAAGATACGCGCAACCTTCCTGATAGCCCCGCCCACTTTGTATTACTCCGCCCTTTGCTTTTGTGGCAATTTGCATTTTTATTGAAACGCAAAGCTCATGGATTTTTGGTTTATTTTTTGCCGAAACCCGCAAAACAAAATGGCGCCAATGGTCTGCCCCGTCGATGGTGCCCTAAAGGCTTAGTTCACATGTCTCTCCCACCTCGACGATAGTCCGATCCGCCCTAAAAAGACCATTCCATGCGCGACATTTTAAAGTTGTTCCAAAAGGTCGACGGTTTTTTACCCCCCGTAAAATGTTATCAACGTATAAATCCGTTGTGTCGTCAAATTTGTTGAGCGGCGTCGCCATCACCATCTCCATTCCCACCTCCGCCTCCATCTCCATCTCATCTCTACCTCTACCTCCATTGCCAGTTCCATCATCGTTTTTGTAATCCTTACCAGAAACGCACGTGTCATTGCCGTGGTCCGTGAGTCGCGTGTGTGACGCGACTTTCGGATCTCGTGGGGTTTGTCATTTAAATTAGCCTTAAGCCCGGCTAGTTAATTGCTTTTGCGGTGCGCTTTGTTTAGGCAATAGGCGAATAGAACATATGATGGGTTAACTTCACGAAAATGTATATACATACACATATATACAAATGAAATATATAGGAAATTAACTTATATAATTTGAAATATAACATTCTGTTGAATATAATACAAATCCCATTAAAAAGGTATCAGACACAATTAGGCGCTCTCATACTCCACTCTCTACAGAAGGTAAAAAAACCTCGAATATAAGATTTTTAATCAAATTAGTTTTTTTGTATACATAAATAAAGTTTCACATTTAATCAATTTTGGCTTAGTTTTGTTCTTATTTCTATATATTTGTAATGCATTTCTGCTTAAATAAATGCAGAATAGAATATTGAAAAATAAATTTAATTTTTATTTAAATTATATATTTCTTTTCTTTTATATATTAGTAATTTAAAGGCAAAGTATTGAAATGAAAAGAAATTTCTGTAAATTATTCTATTTAAATAAAAAACAAAATTATATAACACAAGTCAGTTAAAGTAGGATTGAAATAAATAAACAGGGGACAATGAGATACGAATGAAGTAGTTACAGTTCCCAAATCTGTGTAAGTCACAAAATTGTTCTTTGATAAAACAATTATGATGAAAAGCTCAGGCTTTATTTTTGCAGTGAAAATCAATGATTGTGCCTTACTTTGATTCTCAGGCATATGGGACAGTAATTTCTAATAAAGAAAAGAAGTATAAGAAAAATATGATTGTAAATATATAAAAATACACAATTCTTGTCTTCAAATATCTAGTTTTCCAAAGGCTTATCGATTTATATCATTTGCAAATTGTGAAGTAAATAGTAAAAGTAAAAAGTAAATAGTAATTAATAGAAGATATTCAAAATATGTCAATCAATATATTCATCTTAAGGCAACCATTTACGTGAAGTATATCATATTAAGAGTTGCACAACTCTTTGCAAACTTTCTCTAATCTACAGTGTGTAAAAAGATTTTAGACTTACAAATTCTTTACTAGTTGGATGGTAACATTTGTCAACCAATTTGGAGAGCTTAATAATTGCAGCCCCTTTACTGAGGCCCGAATAGAACAGCCCTTAAATGTCGCTCGGTCGCAAATTGTGCACAAATCAGGTCCTTGGATTACGAGATAGGCAGAGTGATAAGAAATCACGTTTATGATGAGTAAAATGATTAATTACCAATGAATGAGGCCGTTGGCATTGCGAGGCATACGAAACGAGCAATTTCTATGTAGACCCAGGAAGAGCACCAGAGCAGGGCGCAGGATTGATGGCTTGAGCTGCAGCTAAATATGCGTCATTTGTGCAGGAGCAGAAACAGAGACAGAGATAAAGAGAGAGACAGTTAGAGGAAGAGTAAGAGAGAGTGAGAGAGAGCGAAAGATGGAAAGCGTCTGATGACGAGTACAAATGGTCACAGAGATGGATGAGTGCAGAGCAGGATTGGGTTGGCCTCTGTCTGATAGACATGCCAAATGACTGCATGACTTTTGGGTGAGTGTAAATTAAATTCTGTGCAAGGACGCAACAACGACGACATCAGCTTCATACATATTCAATTAGTGTGCGTGCGTGTCTGTGTGTGGCTGTGTGACTGTGTGTGGGCGGATAGGATAGAGCTGCTCTCCAGATGAAAATGAAAAACAGCCATGACGATGATAGTATGCAAATTGACAAACAAAAACACAAACACAAACACAAACGGAACGGAAGAACTGCACACAGCCCTCCGAAATATGACAGGCACACAAAATGCAAAACAGCCAGAGACTGTCTCTCGCCCCCACTGCATGTGTGTGTGTGGGCGTGGCTGCAACTGGGCGTATGCCAAATGATCTTGACAAGAATAATTGCGCTGTTATCATAATTAAAACCGTTTTTGGACACAACACACACGGACTCATGGGGGACATTTCATTTTGGCAATCATTTAATGCAAATGGTCGCCATTTTGTACGTTCTTATAACGGTACCCCGTCTAACTCTCTCTCTCTCTCGCGCGCTCTGTGAATTATAGCGTCTGCGTCCATTATTAATGACATTCCTGCTCTGCGTCTTTATGGACTTGTGTAGTTAGTACAAGCCATAATATTATTGCATGATTCGTTGTTATAGCTTTTTCGTGATTTAGCTTTTGCATAAATGTATGAGATTTTCCCCAATGATTGCTGAGTGCAGGCATGTAAACACATGCGACAGCCAAATGATTAGGAGGTCGAGTTGTGTGGGTCTGCTTGGCCACACTTTACATATAGAGAAGCCAATAAATAGGGGAAAATCTTAATAGATGTAGAAACTTCAGCTGTGCTTGAGGAGCTATTAATTAGAGAATTAAGATTGATATTTTTCAGATATATATAATATCTAATATATGTATATAATAAACTAAATTTTAGTTAAATTTTGTATTCTTTTTGAAAATATTTGCAATATTATAGTACTTTATGGAAATTCTTGCCCCATAATTAGCACATTTCTATCGAAAGCTTGTGGACCAAATCGATTCGTCGCGTTTGTCAGAAGTGTCAAAGGCAGCGGGCAATGAAACGAAGTTACAAGCCAACAAGTTGACAATGGGACAGGCCGATCATAAAACTTATGACAGATATGTGAAATATTGTCTAATTGATTTTTGGTAATCGTATGGCATATACCAGCTGCCTGCCTAGCCCATTGTTGTCAGCTAATGGATTTGATTGTGTGTTAATGAATGGAATGAAAATTCTATGAAGAACCACCAATAATAGTTGAAAAGAGAGAGAGAGAGAGAGAGAGAGAGAGGGAGAACTAGAGAGGGGGCAGGTCAGCCATTTGAAGCGCTAGCGAAGACTACGCCATTGCTCCACACACACTCAGTTTTTGGGACTCACAATTAGTCAAATAGAAACGGATTTTATGGGCACTGGGACGGCACGTTAATGGCCCACAAAATGCAAATAAATCAGAAACTCACATAAATACCTATACGAATACGGTCATATAAAGGGAAGGGTGAGCCTGTAGTTCGAATTTAAATTTACGAGCCACTTTTAAAGACCAGAACTACAACAACAACAACAAAATGTTTGTTAACCAATAGGAAATAAAACGAGCGCAGCCCCGACTTGTCAGTCGATCAGGGGCGGACGAAGGGCTGAGGGCGTGGAAGGTGTGTGCGCAGCCATGCTGTAAATTTTCATGAGTTTTAAGTACCCATGGCGATCCGATCCGATACGAGACAATACGCAAACGAATCCAGCTCGCACAGGACGTGCGTAAACAAATAAATTTCCAATTTGGCCAGAGTCATATATTTGCCAGCGCCGAGACAAAATGCATAATAGTGGATGTGTCCAGCAGAATAAAAAGGTTTTTGATTTTGACAACCATCCATCCGTTCCTATGAAATTTACATAACGCTTTTCATCCTTATCTGGCCACCGACACCTGACGGATGCCCCGCAGCGGTGCCAAAAACCGAAGAAAAAAAAACAAAAACAAAAACTGAAAAAGATCAGCAGACACCGCCTGACCAAAACATTGGCATATGTTTTATAGCATTGCCTCCTGGCCGTAATAAATAAATCTGTGTGCCCGAAATGCACAAACCCATCCAATATGGCATTCCCACTCCTCCATGCCGCCAGCTATCGAAGCGGAACGCTGCCACCACGTCAAATTGATTGCCACAATATTTGATTGACTTTGACATGTTGGCTGTCATAAATTTCCTAGTGTGCGTGTGTGAGTGTGTGTGTATCTTTCCTTGAATGTTGTACCTCTGTCGTTTCTAAGGCGATCTTGATCTCGCTTGGTGGTCATAATAAAATGTCTGCGCATATCCGTCACAATTTCAGGTGCCAGATCTACTGCACACTATTTATAACTCCAAGAGCCAGAATATATTTCTTTAACTGACTTCAATTTTAGTTAGTTACTATTTTATTCAAAATAGTAGTGCGACTTTTCAGCGAAATAGTAGTGCATATGCCGCTAAATGTTGGATAGTATTGTATTCCAATCTAAAATAAAAGTGGATATATTTTTATCCAAACGTACCTTTTCATTTGGCTTATGCTTTGTACAGTGCAGCAGTACTATTTTCTTATATTTATAATTTTTAAATATTTAAAATCAATTTAACAAATCATCATTTTTATTATTTTTAAAATGTATCACTGACTTTAAAGCTTGAGTGTGGTCCTTAACTGAAATCTCTTTACAAATAAATAAGCATTCTGAATCCCTTATAATACAAATTCATCAAGGAAATGATTTACATATATTTGGTTCTATTAAAAGTTTATTGCAAAAGTTAACAAAAATTAACATAAGCTTCTCGTAAATATCTTTCGTCATATATGATAAGACTGAAAATTGAAGTTGACTGTTCATGAGAATATTAGTATTAAAATAGTTGTAAAACATTAAAATAGTATTAGAACTGTTCATGAGAATAGAAGTGCAATTGTTCATATAAATAGTAGTAATAATGTTCATGGAAATAAATATTGGACAGAACATTATATACCATTCTAAACTAAAGGTAGACACTTTGTATTGGAATACTTTTTTTATTTTTTAAATTTTTTATTTGTATTATTTTTATTTATTTATTTATTGATTTTTTTTATAAGTCTTATAAATGAGTAAATGGGTTTCATTTCAAAAAGGATATTTAAAACATCTGTATGAAATTGACAATGAATGTAAAAAAGCGCTTGTAAGCGATGTTATAATAAATATGGGTTTGCTTTAGAAATTATCTCTTGTTTTTTAAAAGAACCAAAAACAGCTAACTTCTCTTACATTACCAGCAGACATTAACTAAAAAAAGTGTTTTCCATAAAAATAGCTTGAATTAAATGATATTCTGCTTGTTATAAAAACAACTTATGCTGGCTCCTCTTTAAGTTTGAAGGATGTAACTCATGCACCCAGCTAGTGACAAGTCTTGAATTCAACAGTCTGTTGCCTTCCACTTAGAAACTATGCTTTAGTGGGTGCTAGATGACGCATACAACATCGTTATGATGTCGCAAGTGGACAGATGGCAGGGCTACGCATCCCAGCTACGAGCTGACTACACACAAACACAAACACACAGACACACACACGCAGAGCAGAGCATTCACTCAATGCCCCCGAAAAGCGGGCGGAAGTTCACGTTCTGGCCAAGCAAATCCCAAACAACATGGACGCAGCTGTTACCAAAAAATAATGACCATGAAAAGCAGCCTTAATGATGCCAACTAATGTTGTTGCCCGAATGCCAGCCAGCCAGCCTGTCTCTGGCTCTCTCTCTCTCTCTCTCTCTCTCTCTCTCTCTGTCTCAGTCTTTCTCTGTGCCTGCCAAAAAGACGCCCCCAATCTCCAATCTCCAGTCTCCACTCACTCTGGGGCCACACACGAAAAAAAATTAATTGTATTTTTATTTCGCATAATGTTGCAAATAATAATTACACAAATGTGCAAATGAAGCTGTAAATTATGTTGTATCTGGTTTAATTGCACCTTTGGGTCGTGGCGAGCGTTGATTTCTCGCATGCCAGGGCCAGGGCCACGTTAACATCATGGAGCAGCGCTAATTGAGCTGTGCAACTGAATGTTTACTCTACTCTATTAAATCTGTGATTGGGCAGCAATTGCAGAACTTTTGTCAAATAGCCCAAGATTATTTAAGAACATCTTGAACTAGAGGCTGATTAGCCTGATTCGAGCAAAATGCTCCATCATCAAGCAAATGCAGAAATTATGCTCGATTTTGCAGCAGCACACGCCACACGCCACAGACCACAGGCCTAGGCAAAAAACGTGTCTAGGCCTATGCAGAATAATCCCCTGAAGGGGAGGGTGAACGAGGCGAGGGCGAGGGTGGGGCATGCAACATATGTTGCCAGAAGCTCAGGCGCGCGGTTGCAAAATGGAAAATGAAGCGCAACCAAAGATGTTAGTCATGGTTTTGCATAGTTTTTGCTGCTGCTGCTCCTGCTGCTGCCTTTTGTGTAACTGCTGTTGGGCAACAGCAATGGCAATGGGAACACAAACGCTGTCCAGGGCTTAATATTGTCTTAATTGAGGGTTAACCGGCGTTGATGATGCGACTTATGGGCTGTGAGACGGGCATTGTTGAATGGGTGACGGGACGGGCCTCGACTTAATGACTTTGACAATGTGTGCCGCAGTGGGCGCTGCTGCTGCTGCTGGACTCGCTAATTACATACGAAAGTTTGTGCTGCGCTTACTTAAAACTTTAATTGCCTAACCACACACACACACTCACATCTGTACGCACCGAAAGTCTAAAGTTTACCATTTCAATTTGCAGGTTTGGTTTCAGAATCGACGCACCAAATGGCGCAAGCGTCATGCGGCGGAAATGGCAACGGCCAAGCGGAAACAGGACGACATGGGTGGCGACAACGACGGCGACTGCAGCGAGACCATGGACAGCGACAACGAGAGCCTGGACATGGGCGAGGCACCCGCCCAGAGCAAAAGGAGTCGCAGCAGCGGCGGCGGCGGCGGCGGCCAGCAGCACCACCAACAGGATAATTATCGTCATTAAAACGAATTTACCAAAATGGCAAAAGGATAAATATGCAAGAAAACATGAAACATTAAAACAAACAGCAAAAACAACAACTAGAATTGCGCTAGCTAATAAACTCCAATACAGCGAAAGGTTCGCCACATTTGTCGAGCATTTCCCGCACTTCTTATTAGCCAGTTACAACAACAACAACAACAAAAGAAGGTTCTGCCACTTTACAGTCTTCTGAAGACGTCAGTTTTAAGGCTACGCAACTTGATTTCTTCCTCGATTTCGCCCTCTTGTTTCACATATACAAATGTGTGTGTAAATATTTATGTTAATTCTCCAAGTGCATAGATATATAGGACTTAGGTATTTTGTATTTGATAACCGGGCTCTAACTGCTAAGTCGTCTTAAGTCACACGATTTACTGAATTTATTACAAATTGTACATTTAGTTTGATAGTTTTTTGTGACGATCAAAGTTGAAGCAACCCAAAAAAATAAAAAAATAAAAAATGAAAAAAAAAATCAGTTGAAATATGAATATTAAAAAAACCCTAAAATGGTATGCGAGCAACCTTAAATAATAAATATATTATATTGAATATAAAATACTGCAGTAATTTATGTAAAATTTATTTAAATTTAATGCTAATTTTAATTATTTCGAATTGATAAAGAATAAAATTATAAAAAATAAATGATAGAATGTGTTTTATCTCAAAGGGTTTACAGATGGATCAGTCATATATGTATATGTATCTCAGACAGTTCTACACCAAAATCGGCTCAGCAACACCCACAAGAACTAAACAATTGCTGCTCAGGGCTTAGGGCTCATAACAATTACAGACCGGAAATCTGCTTAAGCCCGAGTCAGCAAGTCAGTCAGACAGTCAGGCAATCTGTCAAAGATATTCTCGACTGCAGTCAAAAGGATTAGCCCAAAGAGTTTCAAGGTGCAGACAAAACGGAACCGAAATGAATAGAGAAATGTGTGAAAAGAATCAACGAAAATCCAAAGATTGATTAACTGTCAATCAAGAAATCGCTGAATGAAATCGAAACAGGTTGTTGCAACAATGAGCCGCACCAAATTATGAATGCCTTGACCGAGCTTTGGGCAGATGGGGAATATCTCAAAGAGAACAACAAGTTGAGTCCGTGAGCCACTTTGATGTGGAGGTCTATTCATTGGTCTGAGGCTTGTTAGGATCGTCAGCTAACGACTCTGTTGCCGTGGCTGTGGCTCTGGCTGTTGCAACTACCGAACTCGTTCGCATTGTGTGCTGGCCATGCCTAATGGAGCCACATTTATCATACTTTAAGTTTCCTAGCTATGCGCAAACAATGGGCCCAATGAGTGACCGACTCTGATCTATTCAAAATACCATTAGCATACGGCCGATAATTGCCTCGACGAGCCATTAGCGGACTCGTACGCCCTAAAGTAAACAGCCGCCGTATTACGTTGTGAAATTCCAGATCAAACATCAATTATTAAATGCGACTCTCAACTCACCAGCATCAGAGTCAATCTGCAGAGTCATGCAAAGAGCAGAGAGCACGTTTTACATTGCAGTTCTATTCATGGACAACTTCCGCACACTTCCGCTGCGAGCAGACCTGGTTTGGGTAGTCTGAGATTTGCCTTTGTTTTGCGTACGCGCCCAGAGTCAACTTCCAGCAATTGGCGATCGAGTGTGAATTGCCATTGAATTTGGCATTTCGTTCCAGCTGCGCAGGCGTATATGGAATATGCGGCTACGACGTGTTCGACTCGGGGTTTTCGCTCGGTTCGGATTCGACACCAGGTAAGTCCGCTTAAGCCGCTTATTGAGCCTGAGGTTAATAGAATTGGGAATTTCGGTCGGCCGCTCATACGTGTCCCTAGTGTATATCATTTTTTTGAGTTAGGATCCTTGTTAATCTGCTTGCTGAAAAATTGCAAGCTGCTGCGGGTCTTTTGGCTTGCGAATTCCACTTCTCGGTCTCGGTCTCCTTCTCGTTCTCGGCTCTGCTTTGTTTGTGTCAGGCACGTCAATAAAGTTGATTAATTGTTTAATTGTTGAGCTAACAGATGAATGAAATGAATGGAATTGCATAAAATTTAGATCCGAGATTATTTGAAGAATAAATGCGAACTATTAAATGTCAGAGAAGTCAGAGAACTTGGCATTGCATTCCAGAACATCGAATTTATTGCATTTCAAGTTGGAATAAAAATATGTGAAATAAAAAATTCTTTATTTTTGTCTAGTTGAATTATTATCAATTATAATAAATAAATTTTAATGACCTGCAAACATTTATTTGTCCAATAACTGCAGGCAAATCAATAATACATTTAAGGTAGGTGTCAAGTCTTCTCTACTGACTAATCTAAGCCGATCTTATATGCGTTTCCAAATATACCATATATTATTATTTTTATTTCATTCTCACCACTATTTTTATAGCACATTAACTACGCATCTTTGTTATCCATTTCATTAGTTCTAATCAGAGCTCGCAAATATAAGTCAAAAATTTGAAATACTCTGCAAATAACCTTTTTTCACTGACACTTTGAGAAATAATTAACGAGCAACCGATTGCAGCGATCGCCGAACGAATTCGCTAGCGCTCAGACGGAAACTTTTCCTTTAAGTTTTTTTCGCTCTGGTTATTTCGGGACTTTTTCGATGAAAATAAAAGTCTTTTGCGTACGCATGCATTGACATGCATTGACATGCATGCGAGGGTTGCTTTCGCTAAGCAGATCAATTACGCTTGCAAGTGGAAACTTGTCAAGATCTATACTGATGTGTAAGACTTCTACTTTATGCAAATTTCTACTTGATATTTGCCATTAAATGTAAATATATTAGACTTTTTTAATAATTTGATGCTAAAATTAGCCAAACCAACAACGCAAGAGTCAGTGTCTAAATTCTTTTAATCTACTATAGTCTTTAGTTTGGCTTCATCGACAGTTTTAGCCAAGTAGCTCCTTCCTTCTGTCCGCCTACTGCATTACACTTAAAGAATATGCGCCCTACGACGTCCATTGCGTTTTCATAATAAATGCAGCTGTATTAAGCAGTTTTCCCCATCTTATGTAGATACTTTCTAAAGTGACAATTAGCAAAGCGAATTTGTGAAAGATAAAAGGACATTTAACCATGCTGTCTATTTAGCCAAAGCTCAATACTTAGGTTTGCAAATTGATATACACACTTATAAATAAATATACACTTATTCCCGTGGTCCGTTTACTGAGTTTGCTCAACCTATTCTGCAAAAATAAAAAAAATATATAAAACCACCTTCACTTTCCATTTGCGACAAGCGCCAAATAAAGCATTTGGTGGACAACGATCCGCCCACGTTCTTCTACAGTTATTTCTTTGCGGGCCATTTTTATGACGAAATTTGTAAATTATGTCCAACACAAGTAATTCGCACCAAGTATCATTAATTTTGAAGACATTGCACACATGTTTCGAAAATCCCCGTTAGTTCTAAAGAGAACATTGGCGCCAGACAGCGCAGAGCAAGCAAGAGTACGGTGACTTTTGTGGAGTCGAAAATGTGAATATTTTTGGTTTTTTAGTTATAATATTAGACAAAAATAAAATGTCACTATTATTAAAATTCTATTGTGTAGTTAATAGATCACTTTATCAACCGCCATCAAAACTTTTTTTTTCTATATAAAATTGACGAAGTTACAGCGTGTTGTGTGAAAACGAACAGGGGGTACGGTGACTTAAGTGGTACACTGTATATATCTAGATAATTTTTAAATATTACTAATTATTTCATCTATGACAATTAAATAAAATATAAGCAAATATTCTTATCTTACATACACTGATCTCTAACTTGCATACAGTGGTTGATACTGATCAAGAATTCCTAAAGCTCAGCAAATACTTTAGCATTTAGCAATACTTATCTATGATGTTTAGTTAGTTATCATATAAAATGAATAAGAATATGAATATCTCCATATACCATTAGTACCATTACTGCCACATTCCACATAAAACAATTATTAACTCTAAATAGTATCTAGTAGATACTAGTCTACAGCATGTTAATGCAAATGTTAATGTTGATTTCCTGTAGGCTAGTATCTACTATATACTCTTTAGAGTTCATAATTGTGGTATGTGGTAATAATGGTAATAATGGTATGTGGAGATATTCATATTCTAATTATATGATATTCTTATTCTTATTATATGATAACTAACTAACTAAACATTATAGCTTTAACTCAACTTGACTTTACATATTAAGCCTAAAGACTCCATGTCGACTTCTTGCTAAATGCTCAATATTTATTTTGTTGCAACTTGCAACTGATTAATCTGCTTTCACTCCATGATCTAATTTCGCAGCTTCATTTACCACTCGCACTGCGATCAATAAATAGCCAGAGCTGGAGCTCGTTGGGGAATCGCGAAGGATGCCGTGCACAAGGATATGTGATAGCCATAAATAGCAGCATAGACTCGTTAGTCGTCTGCGGAGCCCAGCCCACAATGGACTCCTGCTCCGCTGTCGAGGGCATTTAGGCTGACAGTGACAGGCCGGGGCAGCTCTACCAATCTGCCAATGCCAAAAACACAGCCAGTCAGCCAGTGAGTGGAGTTGGCCATCAAATTGTTTGGACTGCAGGCCGCCTATTCAACTGACACCTCATGAATGTCCGGGAGAGAGACAGCCACACACATAGACAGCTATGCAGTTGGTATGGGATCTACTAAATTGTCCCTCGACACAAATTCGAAATCGATAAATGATAAAAATCAACAGAAACTTCATGGATGGTCTATCGCCTGCTCGCTCCCACACACAGTGGCAAACGACAAATGGCGGCAATGGCGCTTCATGAAGCTTTTATTGTCTGTCTATTTCTAAGCTTTGTACATGGACTTCCCAAAATGTATTGCTGTCCCGCTCGAAGGATTAGACTCTCTCCCACTTACTCACTCGCACAAATACATGCACACACACACACACACATACACAGACTCAGTCGCTTGTGCAGCAAATTTTCGAAAACTTACCAAATTGTTTTCGTTGTTAGGGTTTGCTGGGTGGATTCCAATGCTGATATACGAGCATTGCAAGTTGCTTCTGTCTATATTGGGGATGTCTATATACATGTGAGTCTCTCCCTCTGTGTATGTGTGCGTGTGTGTGTGTGTGGAGCTCTCTCGCTCTTGGTGTTTTTTGCAGACAGACGACATTGATTATGCTGTGTTTTTTGCTTGTTTCTTTTTATCTTCTTTTTTCCTATTTACATTAAATTGAATTATTGTTTATGTTTATAGCTAAACAATGTATCTATGTGCTTTTAATGAGCATCGACTTCATATATGAACGCTGCTTAAAGGAAACTAATAGACCTTGTCAGTTAAATTATATTGTGGAAAAATAATTTTAGAAAGAATTTCTTTTATTACATATAAGTTGGATTTCCTTTGCAGTCAATTGAAACAACTACTTGTATATATTTATATACATCTTTTTCAATTTAATTATAATTTTAGATCATCAAAGTTAAGCCTTAAATATGTTTCACATTTATTTATGCAGCTTACAATTTTTAATTAAAAATCTGAAGAAATTCAATCAACTCGGACTGTTAATGAGCTGCCTTGAAGCATTCGGTAGCCTATTAAAAATGCAACAAACACGTCGCCAGCGGAACGGAAACCAAACATTTGCCAAAAACAAAACCGAAGAAAAAACATAGAGAAGGTCAAAATGTAGTCAAACCCAAGGCAAAGAGCTCAGCACAGCTCATTATCTTCACCACACGCGCTCAAGTTGAGTGAGTCTTTGAGTGAGAGCTGCAAGTGGCTGGCCACGCCCCGCAATGGAAGTGAGTCATGCGCAGGGTTGGAACCAAAATGGCCATGCCACTGGTTTCCTCTGTTCGATTCCATTTCGTTCATAGAAACTGCGCATAAGATAAACACACTAACAGTGGGACAGAGAGCCAGATACAGCAAAGCGAGAGAGCAAGAGCGAGAGCGAGATCAAAATGCCAGTGAGTGAGTGGTGGGGAGCTAGCTTTTTAACGCGCTCGACATGAAAATGAGCAACGAAACGTGCGACAAGCGACGGAGTCCATTTTGAGTTTATTGTTTGATGATTTGAACATTTTATACATACACATATACATATACGAACAAATATATATATATTTATGTATATATATTGCATGCGTGTGTAGTTGTATCTCTTTTAGTTGTATCTTTGTTGTTCCTTTTGTAATTGCTTGATGTGCGCTACTTACTTAGCTCTAGCGTATATCCTTCTACTCTTCTTCATGCTTTCCCAAAGTAGATTATAGACAGAACGCGAATCATTGCACTCTTCATTGTCTCTCTGTCCCTCTATCTCTCTCTTTCTCTTTTACTCTGCTAGTCTGTTATTTATAAGCCAACAATATTCTCTTTCGCTGCGATGCTCTACTCATTCATTGGCGTTCAGCCTCCAGCTGCTAAATTTATTGCTCTTTGATTGACAATTTGGCAGCGCGGGGAGTACAATTAATTTGCCATATAATGCATGCGTTACAGGATCTCATCAATTTCTATTGTTTAAACGTTTGTCACCTCGTCCGATGAGCTACGACACAGTTTATTAATTGTCCATTTTTATGCCTCGAATCGGTAGCAGGCAGACATCTATTGTTATTAATAGGCGTGACGGTTTTAAATATGACTATAACGAATCGAGTTCTCGTTATGCCCTGTACCCTGTACCCTGACCATACTATTGTGCAACAGGCAAACGAAGGCATATCTGATCCTATCAAGTCATCAAACTATATTGCGAAAACAGATTGTTGTATATAAATGAATAAACTTCAAGGTTTCAGGACAAGGGAATTGATGAAACACTGAATTTCATTATTATTTTACAATGTATTGAAATACCTTAAGTGATATAGTTAGGCACTCTAATGTACATACTTCTATACTATTTATGAAATATATTATTTATATTCCCAATAACATAAGCATTATATTCTTAGTTCTTATTTGCGATGACCTCGAATATAATTGTTACAATAAACTGATAAATTTAATTTGAAGCATAACTAGCAAATAATTGTTAACCATTTTGAATTACTCTACAAATAATCTTTTCTCACTGAGCCTTTGGAAAACTCAGCTAGCAACCGATTGCAGACAAAAACTTTTTTCTTTGAGTTTTTTCATTTCGGTTGATTCGGGACTTTTTCAATGCGCTCGCTGAAAATAAAAGTCTTTTGCGTATGCATACATGGACATGCATTGACATGCGTGCGAGGGTTGCTTTCGCTAAGCAGATGAATTGCGTTATTGCACAAGTGCAAGTTGAAGCTTGTCAAGATCTATGCAGATGAAAAAATCTTCTATTTAATGGAAAATTCTACTTGTAGTTTGCCATTAACTGTAGATATATTAGACTTTTTTAATAATTTGTCGCTAAAATTGGCCCGAAGCGACGCTCGCGCAAAGAGAGAAACGCGAAAGGCTCAACGCAAAACGATCGAAAACCGAAACGACAGAAAAATAAAAGTTTTGCTCAGAGTGAGAGCGATTGTGTGTGCAAATGGTTAACAGTTATTTCCGAGCTATGATCTGAAGTAAAATTACATGAAGTGATAGGACTTATTTTTCATTTCCAATTAAACATTATTATTATAAAATTATTTTTATTTAACTATATATTCTTATTTCATATTAATTATTTATTATTTATATTAAATATTATTAATTATTATTATTCAAATATTGTTAAATATATTATATTACCATTATTATACTTTAATATTTTTCAAAATTATTTTATTGTATTATTTTATATTGTATTCCAGTCAAAGGTTGCATTTTATAATTGCTCTCCCAATAGAGATCTATGCCGTAAGACTAAATATTAAGATAAAAGCAGTACACATTTTTTATATAAGAGAAATATTAATTTATAAATAATAATGTATATATACAGATTATTCATATATGCACCAACAGATTCAAGCAAATTAATTCATTGTTATCCACATCAGCAATTATTATTTTCTTGAAACAATTAATAATATCCTGTATTAAATGCATTTCAATAATAATTCAATTTATCCATAAATAACTTTAAAGAAATTATTATGCGATAATTCGAACATTTCAAGAAACTTTGTGGAGATGTAAGGAAGCCGAACGTAATCAATGAAAAACTCATAAAATAGTTACGGAACTCAATAAAGTGGCCAACAAAGGCCAGAAGACAATCAATAAGAGTCGATGCAATTCACACTGCCTGCGAAAATCTTCAACTGACATTAAAGCCAACTAATTTATGGCCTTTTAATTTAATGGGTTGGGCTGGGCCGTTCTGGGCTGGCAACTGTCCCTCATTTAGCAGCAAGTAACTCAATTTCGGGTGGGTTGTCTTCTTCTTGCAGAAGCAAACTCATAAAATTCAGCCACATGTTCTACCTCTCTCTGTCTCTCCCGCTCTCTATCTGTCTCTATCTCTTTTCCACAAGGACATTTGTGCTACTGCTACCAATTCAAGTTCATAATCTATCACATATGAGGGTTGCGAGCGACCCAAGCTAAAAAGAGCAAATCGAAATAATCGAATAAATTGTCCTACAAATGTTGCTGCTTCGCAAATATTTCAGTCCTTCCTTCATTTTTTTGATGCTTATGTGGAAAATTTTTAATCTATAAATATCTATAAAAATCAATTTCGTGTTCACGCGAGAGTTCAGCCCGTAAATGCCATTTCGGGTTCAAAGCAGAAATCGGCGAAGAGACAGCCGGATTAATTGCAGATGTTATGATTTTTTGTGGAAATACATTCGATTTTTCACTACAATTTTTTCCACACCATTTGCTCTGCCTGCATGGCTGAATGCGAATACGCCAAGGTTAAGTTTTCCCATCTCCAATATTTGGCACACAGCAGTGACGTCACTGAGAAATATCCGCTGAGAATCTGCAGCTGCTGATAAGAATCAACATATCAGAGGAGCAGCACAAAGGGAATCAATTAATAAACAACAAACAAGGAGACGATAACAGATTATATCAATCCACACTCATATCCCCGTTCCGTGCTCGACTTCAGTTTTGCGTACCGTTCAAAAACCCATATATCACACTCTATACACCGATCGGGTGTATCGTTTTGCTTGTAATACGCTGGCAAGCTGCGCAATTAAAGATCATCCGAGCTGATAGCAGCGAACGCAATTCAAAAGACCCATTGAGCTGCGAAATTAGCAAGGATAATGGCAGCGGTGACAACACACACACACACACACAGGCAGGACCACTGGCTGCCTGGCATTGAGGCCTACTGCATGGGGAGAGTCCAGGTCGTGCCAAAAGTCAACTCAGCTGCGTCGCATTGCTTCCGTTTTAATGCCAGGAGGGGTGCAGGGCCCTGGCCAGCCAAATGCACAATCTGGTTCAGGTACTCGGCGCGCAGGCAAACCGGAAATCGGTTCATTGAGTTCAATTTCAGGTTTACAGGCGACTGTTGCTTTGACAATGTCCCGACGCCCAAAGAGAGACTCTCTCTCTCTCTCTGTCTCTGTCTCGCGCTCTCTCTCTCACTCTCTCTCTTTCTTTTCATTGTTTTTGATTGATCACCGTCACCCAATTAGTGTAAATGCGATTATGTATATGAGTGTGAGGATATAAACAATTGCAATTTCTCTGCAGCGAATGCGTTGGAAATATTGACTTACACTGTAAAAAATATTCTATATTATGCTAGAAAGGTAATAAAATAAAAAAAAAATATGAGTATGTAAATATTAACTATAATTATTGAAGTATCTAAATTATTCTGGTTAGTTTGTTTAATCAATGCTTATATATGAATGAGATTTTTATTTGAGTAAATAAATTTATTCAAAAATAATAATTTATAATAATAATTTTTGTTCTGATTAAATTTGAATGTATTAATTTTAATTTTAAATATTTATATAGACTAAAATAAATATGCTGGCTCCATTTTTCAACTAATTTATAAAAAACCTTAATCAATTATTAATTTAATTAAATTAATTAATTTAAATATATTTATGAATTTGCCGTTCCTCATGTGTTATAATTTATAACTTATAAAGTTAATAATAATTTTAGTTTATACCAAAAATACCATATTCAAATATAAATTTAGTTTTAATATATTTTTTTTATACTTTTTTAAGAATAAATAAGCAAAACATTACTTGTTTTATTATTATTGGGAATTTAAAATTTCTTTCTTTCTTTCAGTGTATTTTATTTATCACACACAGTCGCCTTATTAGTGCACAAATTACTTTTCACAGCCACTGTCAGTCCCTCATCAAAAACGTGGCAAAACACTCGGCTGAATGGAGAATACAAAAGGATTTGAACCAAATTAATTATTCTCAATTGACTTTTGGATATACAAAAAGTCAACCCCTGACGACAACGATGATCGTTGGCTCCCTTTCTCTACCACCCTCCCTCCCTCCCTCTGTCTCTTTCTCTCTGTCATTGTGTCTCTCGCTGCTCATTCTTTATGTTATCATTAACCGATCATATTTAGGGTAAGCACATAATTAGGGGTAGCTTTTCATGTGACTCCGTGAGGCTTTTTAAAAATTTGTGTGAATTGAATTGAATGTGCGAAGCGGAACTTAGAATCGGTTCTATTAACGCCGCTGCACTTCAAATGGATTTTCCAGCGAGTAAATCACATTCGATGTCGAATTCAAATTCTGCGCCACATTTAAATTGCAATTAATTCTGCTAGAGCTCAGCTGAGTCACATATGAAAATTAATAAGGGACGCTAATGATGCGCAGCACTAATTAAACCATCTACTGAACGCTCTCCTACCCAGCGCCTGCGAGAGGAAATGTAATTAGCGAAATCCTCTCATGTCGTAATCTACGAAATCGTAAAAATATGTTCAACGACAAAGTCGCACGTTATTATTATTGCAGCAGATTCCGGGCGGATTCCGAGCAGAGCGCTAAGCGGGGCACCTAAAAACATTTAAGCAAATTAGCTGGCAATGCAAATGTATAAATGACGACGACGCCAAGGATGCTACCAGTTAAATTTAACAACCCTCTGGGACACACATGTCATACCCTCCAAATATGTGTGTGTGTGTGTATGTATGTGTATGTGCGTGTGTTTCTGCTTTTGTAATCCACACAAAAACCATCTTGAGAAATAATTAAGATGTATGTAAATGGAGAAAATGCTAAAATTGTTAAAAGCATAATATTTCTTTGGCTACAGCCCCAGCCCCAGCCCCAGCCCCAGCCCAACCCCAAGCCCAACCTCAACCTCTACTCCAGCTGGAAACCAGTCCAAATGATGTCGCACATGTGTTGTATTTTTTGTTTCAGCAAAGTTATGGCCAAGAGCTTCTGCTTCTATGCGTGTGTGAGTGTGTGTGTGTGAGACGCCATATTCTAATTCAATTATCACTTGGGCAGCCATGGGCGGTCCTTGGCATAGGGGAAAGCATTCACAGAATTGCTTCAAGTGACACTAAAAGCTTTGTCAGCGACTTTAGCCACGGCAAGTTGTGGTAATGCATGGATACGTCAGTTCGTCTGATATATGGTCCTACTTAGAATTTCGCACAGCGGAATGTTACTTAGTAGATGGTCGGATGATATATACTCGATCATAAGTTGAGTTGAGTTCAGTTGAGCTAAGAGCGACATGGCATAAATCAGAGACATATTTCTAGCAAATGTTGCCAATTTAAATGGTTTATGATGAATGTCGAACAATGAACCCGTAAAGGATTACATAAATATAATTTAATATTTATAAATACAAGTAAGATAATATATATACTAATATTCAAATATTTTTATGAATAACGAAATAGAATTGTAAACTGTTCTTTAATAATAAAACTTGTTTTTAATTTTAGTTGAGCAAGAAAGTATTTAAATATAATTAGTAAACTATAATATATCTCAACTAATTATATTATCTAGATTAAACCCAATTTTAGTGTTTTGGGTATTATCAGTTTAAGTTAAAACTTTTAACCGAATATTACATAGGCCAACAAGATTTGTTAGATCTACAAAGAAACAAAAATAATTTAATTTAAAAAAAAATTTATTTAATAGGAATTTTATAATAAATTATAAAGCTTTTAGTCAAAGTCAGCATTTTGAAAATTCTTTAGATTAAGATTACGGAAATCTAAAATATTCTCAATAATGTTATACATATATATACATATATAATTGGAGTATTAAAGTCTACATCTTAGTTACTAAACATGATCATATTTCATTTTTGGCCTGTGTTGTATAGTCCTAATCGGAACATAGAAAAGCTCTTTCTGTGGAAAAAGTTCTCCTTTTGAAAATTAGCAATATAAATGGATGGCTAGAATATTTAACATCTCTAATATACTATTATCTAAAATTCTTAATAAAATTCTTAATATAATTCTTAATAAAATAAAAAGAAAGGCAAACTCTGTGTCAGCACTGCGCAATAATATAACGAGAGAAACTCCAAATAATACCCTATGTAAACATCTTCAACATAAATTCAGGGTGAAGAGTTTATTTCCGCAGATGTAACATGTTATAATTTACTACTAAAAAATTATTCATATCGTTTATATCGTTTTACCAATTAGCAGATTGGACTACTGCAATATATCAAAATGTCATAAGTGTTCAGTCATTTTGGCCCTGTCCGATCCCTTTCTGAATATTTTTCTTGCCCGCTGCATGAGAGTAAACCGCAAATGTCTAAAGTTTGCTTTTGCAAAAATATGCCAAAAGGCTACCCACATCCATAAATTCCGAAACTTGGCTCAGATCTTTGGGCAAACGACACCGCAAAGTAAACAAATTAAGTAAATCAGTTTCTAATTGCAATTAGTTGACGCCGTTTCCACAAAAGATAGAGAGCGATGCGTAAATTGCGTTTGTTTGTTTCTTTGCGGTTCATAAAGAAACTTTTGTGCCAGACTCGAGCAAAATAGGCAAATAAATAGAACTGGACTGAATACGCACTACGACAATTTCCAAAAGAGAGTTTGGAGTATGAGTTGGATACTGTTTTTATATAAATAGTATATGTATATGTATGTGTGGAATATATAGCATTGGACACTCGAGGTGTAACCTATATAAAACCTGATAAATTTGTTTTAATTTGATTTATTTGATGCCAAAGTATAGCAAGGGCTTAAATTAGTCTTTAACAGACTGTTAGCCTAAGCATTGACTAAATAAATAATAATATTAAATAATAATAATAATAATATAACCACAGACTATGCTTTAAGTTTGCTTCGCAAAGAATTAAAACCTTTTTTACAAAATGTGATGCAGTCCGTCGTATTGCTTAGCAGTGTATCACTCACATTAGCTCTCTCTTTCTATCTCTCTCTCTCTCTCTCTTTATCTCTCCCTCACTCTCTTTCTTTCTTTCTTTCTCTCTCTCTCTCTCTCTCTCCCTTTCTCTCTCTCTCTCTCTCTCCTTCTCTCTGTCTCTCTCTCTCTCTCTCCCTCTTTCTCTCCTGTTCTCTCTCTCTCTCTCTCTCTTCTCTATAGCTCAATTAGTCCACAACTATATCAAATTAATCTGACCCGGCCATAAAGCACTTTTAATGTGCCTCGCATAAGGCGCAAAAGTAGCGCAAGTCATATGAGATGTTAACCAATATTTTTGAATGGAACAACATTACGGAGAACTATGTTTAATTTTGTGCTTACGAATGGGAAGCATTTGATTTTTCTAAATAATGGCCTCATATGCGCATGTGTTAACGGCCATAAAGGCAAAATGCAATGCACACACAAAATTTCTAATTCTAATTACAAACAATAAAGCGAAAGCCTTATAAATGGCCCGGCCAGCAGCATTCGAGAGCATGCGAGAGAGAGTTCATAATCCAATTCGGCCGGATACGACTACGGCGAGGCGAAATTAATATTCAGATTTATGTATTAATAACATTACATGGACACGAATCTACTGTACGCCCTGCCATTGCTTGGGCTGCCCCATCTGGAGGTCAATTTGTGCTTATCGCATAATTAGAGAGAAACCCCAACCACCACCCCATCCCCATCCCCTTCCCGCTCATCATCGTCGTCAGCAACCACATGCGACCCCCATGACTGAAAATCTGTGTGCGCGGCAAATATGTAGCAAAAGTCGCATAATTAATCTGCTTATGTGCTGGCCCAATGAGTCAAGTAGCAGGACGGGTTCCGGGTGTGACTAAGTAATTGCAAGCAATACTCGTAAAGCTTATTGTTATTAAAAACAATTTCATTTCATGTCCGACCCCTGAATGTTATTGGCAGCCGCTTCAAATGTAAATGGCCTTGCTGCCCGAAGATCGGAGTTAGGGAATGCCTTGGACGGAAGTAAAATTCTGCAATATGGGATATACTAAGCACAATGAGACGCATGTTAGATGTGTGGTATTCGTAGCCCTTACCCCTTACCCTTACTTACTTACCACATAATTGGAGCCAATAATACGTAAATTTTAAAACAGAATATATAGATTTTTCAAATTGGTTCAGTTGGTTATTAAACATGATTTAAATATTGAAAAATGATTACCGATTCTTAAGATATTCTTGCTATTGCGTCGGCTATACCCTAAAATATATCTTTAAATTTTCAAACATTTATACATATATAAAAATGTATTTTCAATATATATTCTTTTAGTTAATTAAAATTTTAAATGCCCTAAAAATCTCTTAGCGCACATTAACCTGTAACTTTTAAAATAATATTATAAAACCCTATATTATTCAGCTGAAATAATATTTTTTAAATTTACTCAACACAGAAATAATTTTTTTATATAAGTAAATATTTTCTATACATTTAAAAATAATTTTAAAATAATTCGTAATATAAACTATCAATCTTTTAAATAAATATTATAATAATAAAAAATAAATAAAAAATGATAATCTATAATAAATAATATAATATAATTTGAATAATTTATTTATAATCAAATTTAAATGTAGTGGAAATTTAAGACAACGTGTCAATAAATGTTTTTCTATTTGGCGTTTTCTAAATATACATAAATTAAAAACAACAAAAAATCCTTGCCTTTTAAAAATCTGTACATATAAATATACAACCAAATTCTGTCATTATAAATTTAGCACAGCCTACCAAATCTATTTGAACTACTTTTTTGCCATATATATTTATTTATTTGCATTTGTTTTAAAACCTCATTAAACTGCCTAAACCACTGGCTGAAGTGAACTTTTTGGCAATCGCTTCATCGCGCATAAATCATACGCAAAAACAAGAGCAAAACGAGCCAGTGGAGCAGCAAAGGCAGAAGGACTATCACACAAGTTATACGAATTGGCAAGCTACACGGCGTCAATAAATAAACAAAAGGCATTCGTGTTCGGCATTTGCCATTTTGCATTGCCGGGCTCTCCAAGGACACCACTAGCCGCCCACTGCACGCCACGCCCACACTTATATTTATGGGCAGCCGCCGAGCTGTATTTGCATTTACAGCGCCTGGGGAACAGGCTGAGCAAATGACCGGTACTGCCTCCTATGTGTGTGTGTTTTTTTTTCAGTGTATCCAAATTTCATGGGATATCGAAGGAATGGGAGACTTTCGCGCAATCAAAGGCCGTCTAGCGATTTGCCATTTTCATACACATGAGCGTCGAGCGACGCATCCGCCATTTTTTGTGAGTCGAATAGGATGGGGAATGCTGGGGGCGTGATGGGGACATGGGACAGTGGGGGGTTGCTCAGCATTCAACATTCAACATTTATCATTGTCTGGCCGAAATGGGTAGACCAAAGCCGAATGCAACCTATTCCAGCAAAGTCCAAGCGAATCGAGCGTATTCAAGCGAGTCCTGCGAATCCACAGCGAAGCAACCTGCCGTCGTTTTCTGATTTATGATGCTATTTAGATTTCACGTGATTCGTTTTCAATGTGCGCGTCCAGCGCGCAAAGATAGAAAAAATTGCGCACAATAAATCGCGGCCCGCAGCGAAAGAATCTAAAAATGAATAAAAAACAGAAAAGAAGCGAAATAAAACTGAAAAAAAAGAAACTATGAATATAGAATCTATGCTAAAAATTACAACACACAGCTGCGTGTGCATAAATCTCGGCACAGTTCTGACAATGCATTTTTTACGAAAAATTAAAAAAGTCTGATGCATAGCCAAGAGCTCAAGCCACCCACTCAAAGTGCAATAAAGAGGGCAATCCTTAGAAATGAAGACCTTTTATATTACTTTTATAGCTATATTTATTTGCTTATTTATGTATATGCATAGTGCTGTTATATACTGATTAATTAGAATTAATTAACTAGCAGAATGTTTGAAAAGTTGGAATTGTTTATTGCAGAACGAAGGAGCTGATCCTCACTGAATGCCTGATCTATACTTATACTAATACTGAAGAAAAAGAAAATTTGGTATCAATAATCGAACACCTCTAAATGCTAAATCCGAATAATGTTTCAATCATTTCAATTATGTAATCCATTTAGCTTCTAGTCAATGTAGTATCTAATGAGGCAACTGATAAACCTATATTCTGATATCCGTGAAACACAATCTCGAATGCATTTTTGTAACTTAAAAGCAAATGAAAATATTTTACTCATGCGATACCGATTTCATAATACTCATTCAAAAATCATTGTAAATCTCTTAAAGGAAGAATCCTACAGAACCTTTTTTTTGCGGTCTAGCTTAAAAACTTTTTCGCTTTCAAGAAACACTTGTATATATATATATAATTTTGACTTTGACATCCTATATCAGTTTTAGTAAATCAATATCGGACTTCAGGCGGATTTAGTTTGGATTTCCAATGGTAAAACTACAAAATATACAGTTTTCTTTAATTTGGCAAGCTGCAAGCTACATCCGTACATCATCTTTAGTATAACCTTAGAAGGATTTCTATGGATTGATTTCTAAATTTCTAAGACTCTAAAATTATGAAAAACCAAGGGTATTTTCGATGTGCCGCCTTCCTAATTAGGTATAAGAATTATTTTGGTGCGTTCAAAGAGCATATCAACAGTAAATATTTAGTATTCCATCCCAGGATAGAATGATCGGAAATAATGTCTTCTATGCTGTAGAGGTAGAAGGTTGCTAAAATACGCAATACATAATATAAATATATATAAATATTACAAACGTCTTTGCTTTTTGCTTTTAAATATATAAGACATAAGCCGCTATATTCGCCAATTGCAACAAATTATTTTGAATATTTTAATAACAAATCTACTTACTTCCCAAATTGATGGCATACTTAGGGACCACTCGGCGAGGGTAAGCCATTTCCTTGCAGCCACAGCTTGAATTTGCATCTTGGTCGCGGCCTGTTCGGCGGCGGCCTTATCAACTATTAAACGCAAATGGCGACATATTTAGCATGAAATTGGCCAAAATGAAAATCGTATCGATATTCAGTGGGCCGCGCCCCGCTCCGTTGCCAATTTCGCGTTTTAGTGATTCGCATTCGATTTGCATTTTGTGCGTGCGGCATGAATAATCGCGACTCAAACCCCGATCTATGAAGCGCTATGCGAACCCCTGGCGATAAGTTCATGAGTTCCGCCAATTGACTTTGAATATTAGCTGGGACAGGGGGCAGCGACAGGGGGCAGGAGCAATTCGCGGTAGGCAAGGGGCGGGGCAGTTATCCGCCAGCTGTAATTGACATGCAAGTTAAGCGCATTTTGGGCGCTGATTTGATTTTCCAGTTGTTGCTGTAAATGGAACGCATGTGATTACCGAAACTTATGCATTTGATTTGATTAATTATTGTACAACAACGACTTGACTTATTGTGCGTGTGTGTGAGTGTGTGTGTGTGCGTATATCTGTGCATGTAATACAAATTAATTAATCTGCGCATATTGCGCACAACATTTGAGAATAGCCCGCGCTGGAGATTGATTGCGCTGAGTAAACCACTGCAGCATTCCACATTGAAATTGATCCTAGGATCTGGGCTTTACGCTTTGCTATACGATAAATACTTATCAATTAATGAAGTGTTCCGGATCATAATGTAAGACGTGTTGCCCAAGTGAAGAGAGTATATGTAAATAGTTTTTCCGATATAGGTTAATATAAAACATATATTAAATAAGATATGATTAACATTTTTATAGTAATATATAAGATTATAGAGAAGTATTAACAACTGGAATATTTAATTGATTGACTAAATCATGAATTAACATCAAATCCAATTCCCATTAATTTCCAATAATAAATGCTACAACTTTTTCTTAGAATTGTAGGAAACAGGTGTCTAACCTCATTCCCCATAATAAATGACTACCAGACATGACTCCGCACAGTGACTAATACGTAAATTATCATAAACAAATTAAAAAAGTTCGTGATGTGTCAGTGGGTCGGCTCGAGCAATTACAAGAACAACACGAGCCTAGCAGAGTGTAAGAGTGTAAGAGTTTAATGTTTTTAAAAGCAATAAGCAAATCCTCGTGGGTGGTCTGACGAGTCACCAAAAAGCCCAACCCAGCAGAGCTCAGCCCAGCGGCCCGGCAGCCCAACAAATCCACGAGCCCATCAAAGCCACCAACGCTGAACCACCCTGGTGGGCCTCTAAGCGCAAACATAAATCCAATTGGAGCGCACTGAGTGGGTCTCAAGTGTTGAAATAGAAACACCCACTGGGAGGAGTATGTAGACGAGGGACTGGCTGACTGACTGACTGACTGGTACGGGTACCAGGGCTTAGCATTTTAAATATAATTTATTTGGTCGCCCCCAAAGGGCTGGCTTAAGTGAATCTCAGCAGGCGGCCCGAGGCCGACGAGAGTGTGAGAGTGTGAGAGAGAGAGAGAGGGAGATAGAAGGAGAGGGTGCCGTGCGAAAACAATCACTCAACATTTTGGCAACTTGACTTACGGACGCTCTCATATTATTTTCATAATTTGATTACATTAAAAGATACAAGCATTAGAAGTAGAAAAAAAAACAAGAAATAGCTCAATGCGACGTGTGTATACCCTTTTGGAGGTGTGAATTCATGGCATAATTCCGATTAACTGAATAAACACATATGAATTAGTTTTCTGGTATGTGTCTTCATATACTCTCAATATATTTAATCTTTGGAGTGTTCACTAAGTTGTATACATTTTTATACTAAAGTCGTAAAACTTGTTTGAATTATTTGACTGCTTACTAAGAGATGAAGCTTGTCATTTTGCATATTAATATAATGGGGATTTTTAACTATAAACTTTTAAAATTAACAACTGATAAAGTAGATCATTTTTTCGAATCTATCCAAAATCATATTTGGTTTTATGAATATCAATTAACTCAATTTTTTTGTATACATGAATACTTAATTTCAGTTTTATTGTTGAAAAACTTTATAATCTTTAGAAGCCGATTTAAAGTTAAAAACTTAAAGCAAAGACTCACATCAATAAGAATAAAATCAAGCTTTTTAAATTTTTGTAAGTATCGCATTTTTTTAAAAGGGGTTTAAAGGGGGTTTTGATACAATTAAAATATATTATTATATTATGCGAAAGCATTTATATACTAGAATAAATATAAAATAAATAAAATAATTATATATTATTTAACTATAATAAAAAAACATTATATTTATAAATATGAATCATTTTATGTTTAAAATGTAAATTTGTTTTCTGTTTAAATGAAATATAAATAAATTGATCAATTTTAAATGAAATATGTAAATGAAAATAATTTGTTTTCCACATAAAAAAACAGGGAATTCGACTAATATTTCCAATTAACTTTAACATTTTTTTTTTTTTTTTTTTTTTATTAAATGATATGATATATGATACATATATACTTATAATAAATTTAGAAACTTATATAATTACAATTGTCCGTCATTCCTATATTTACTACAACCGGCAACTGCTTTACTTAGCTATAACGACCATTTGCAGGGTAGAGCAGAGTTTGGCAGACAGAGTAACTTGTAGCATTTTGTTTGTGGCCGAATTGACGACACGTGACCTGGTCACGTGGCCGAGACGCCCTAGCAAAGCGGCCCTAGCCAAGCGACAGAGCGGCAAAACAGCGTGTCAACTCGCATGTAATCACAACAAAACATGTGGCCGTGACTCGCTTTGGCTATCGGGCAACTAATATCTGGCCGTACAATGAAATTGCCATTAGCCGTTTAATAGTTGCCTGTTGGCACATCCCACGGCTCGCCGGAGGCACAAGGCGAAGGGTGGAGGGCGGAAGGCGTAAGGCCTGACAAGGGGGCGGGGCACTGTTGCTGGATATCTGCGGTTGGCCGCGTGCCGACGCCTCATCATTCATGTGGATGTCGCTGTTTGCTGCTCGTTTAATGTTCATGTAAATTATGCGCCAAAAATTTAAATTCTAAGCATTAGAGATAACGTTTTACAGAGTTTACAAGCCGTGGGATTTGTTTTGCGGCAACACCCATTAAAAAAGTGGGCAAAACAAAGCGCGGGTTGTTCTAACCCCCGTGCAGGAAAGAGGCGATTCTTTCTTTGGGGTGTCAACCCAAACACGTGCTATCAATTTGATGATGTTGAGTTGATATCTTATAACATCGACCTTACAAGCGAGCATTACAAATTTGTTGATATGAGCTTTAAATATATATCGAAAAAATCGTCTAGAACAGCTTACGAAAAATATAAAATAATAACTAGTGGCCATTCATCCAAATTACCTTTAATAATAGATATTTTGTATCACTTATCAGTAACTATCTATAAATATATACCATTCCTGAAAGAAAAGAGTACTCTAGTCAAGAATTTGATACTCAGCCTAATCAGGATAACACGAAAACTCGCCTGTAACAGCTCAAGAAAATAGAAAATAATAATTATATTAAGATTTTAATCCAAATTGCTTTTTAATAATCATAGACTTTCTGTATCAATTGTCAGTAAATATTTTTAAGTATCTCTGGCCATCTCTAAAATTAACCTTGAGCCATTTTGTAAAGAGGACAGTTTTATCTTCATTCAGAGTTCATATACCCTGCGCGACAGCATGTCTTCACATTATTGCAAAATAAGGCATATTTTTTTATATTATTCTAGCATAAACAAACAATATTATTTGTTAAAGGACTCTATTTAATTCTTGTTAATAAGTGAACAAAATTACTTAATAAGAAAATAATCATTACAGCAATTAATTGAAACTTTGAAGAGAGTTAAAAAAAGTTTATGAAAATTGGTTATGCGACTAGTGAACCCAAATCAAAATGTCATCATTAAGAAAAGCTATGCTATATAAATATATATAGGAATGAAGGAAAAATAAAACAAGTAAGAATGCTCTAGTCGAGACTGCTCGACTAGGAGATACCCTGACCCCTGTGAAGAGCGACATATCAAATCATTTCACATTTTTTGTATTCATACATACAAGCAACATATACACACACACATATTGAGGCTCGGGCTGTAATGTGGGCATTACTATGGGAACTTAATTGTTTAATTGTGTGTAATTGCCAAAGCACAAGTGTCTAGTATTTGATTTGCGCTTATTAAATAAAGGGAGATTGGGGGCGAATGGGGTGTGGCATCCAAAACCTAAAGAGTACGTAATCTCCGTATTCATTACACGCAATTACACAGCAAACAACAAACAAACTACGCCTTAAAACGTATTTTCGATAAGCATTAAAATCGATAACATTACAACAAAAATAATTATCGTTCATACGAAGCAAACTTGACCTGCGCGTGCTATACACGGACCTATAAAAAATTCAGGTCTCTAGCTCGTCTACGCTCTGAGATCGACGCGTTCAAACATACGGACAGGGCTAAATCGGCTCAGCTCGTCGCCCTGATCAAGAATATATATACTTTGTGGGGTCTGCCACGCCTCCTTCTTCCTGTTACATTTAATTAAACCATTATACCCTGATTTCCCATTTTCAATGGGCTCAGGATATAAAAAAAATTCATCGCACTCTGATTCACAACTTTCAGAAGCAGAAAAAAAAAAAAATCTATTATTTATTTTCATTCATTGTCATTTGGACTAATTGGCGGAAGGGATAGATAATGCACAGGAAATCATCAAATTAGCAATACTTGTCTTCAGATATCCAGAAAAGAACTGGAGTTGAAACGACGTCAAAGACATTCAATTTCAACTTTTAAAATAAGTTTTGAAAGTAATGAAATTAATTTGTAACTCTCCATATTCATACCTAACATCAAACATTCATATCAAGTATAATGAAAGCAATGGATTCACCTGACATATTAGATTGTGAAGCATCGATAATTTGGAAAAATTTGACAACATTAACTTCCCCTATAATTTCTTTATATAGTATTACAGATAAGAACGAATTATTCGAACACAAGTTACCTCCTTCAGAACTTTTCCATCTGATTTTCTTCTGCTAATTTTTTCTGCCTACTCCTTCAAGCCCCTTTGCACTCTTCCTGCTCTTTAAAAAATGCGCAACAACAGGCGGAGAATATATGTATTTAATACAAAACAACGGCAAATGCAGCTTTGATAATCAAACTGGGTCGACATATTGTAAAACTATAAAAATATATATATAATTCGTGCAAATCTCGAATCGTAAAAATTGCGCAAATTTCGCCAATGTCGAAAAACCGCAACAAATTGCGGTCCAGCCGAAGCTCGAGGGGGCGGTTTTGAGGCGGGGAGTGGCAAATTAGTGGCGAAAACACACGCGAGTAAGCAACATAAAAATGCGACATAATGTGGCAAGAGGGCTGCAGGGCCTGCCCTGTACCTTCTACTCGTTGTGGCTGGGCCCGATCCCAGACCGGCCGGTGTCGCAGGGAAAACTCATAAAAAATTATAGATTTTCATCTTTTTGCATATTTAACTTTTATCGCAGGCCGTTCTCATGTGTTGCCGTATGCGTCCGCCGCCTGAAGTAGGCATAAAACAAATGTCATACTCAGGAGGCGGTAAGAAATCATATGTCGCACTGCCAGGCCCTTGCCCGCAAATCCGACTCAGCCATAAAGGTGTATTGTGGATTTTTGCATAATCGTCAATTCCTGATTTTAAAATTTGAGCGTATCCACGCCCTGCCATGGTCAACAATAAAAATTCATTTTTACAATCTTTACATGTGTTGCCAGGCCCAACAACAATAAATATTTATTACTATTTTACGATTGATTTTAGTTGAGGTTCAGGTATTGAGCTATTTCGCAAATAATGTCATTAAACTGGTCGGGGACTTGAGATTTATGCTGTAAATGTATATTTTATATAAATATATTTATTTATGTATTTTCATTTCTCGGATACGTCTAATAAGATATTCCATTATATAACATTTAGATATACCTTGGCTAGACTAAATACTGAAGACTTTTAGCCCCGCATTCATTGAAATATAATTCAAGATAATTGTCTATTGATTGTAATTTATTTACGAACCATTAGCCTAATATTTGCCAATATTGTTAGCAACAGCGATTGCAGCAGTTATTTGGGGCCAGCCAGCTGAACCAAGCTGGATCCAAGCATGACTCACTGCATGGCCCGCACAATGTTTCTTGGTATAATCCACAGCAGGTAAACCAGTGCTTCGATGATCCAGATGAGCACCGTCCACATGGTCCCCAACACGCGCTCGGCACTGGAATTCCACAACCAAAACAACAAAGTTTCATACGCATCGTAATCAGCTGCTGATTGCAAAGATTTGCAGGACTATCGTAAACAATTTGTGTGAAGTCGAGTTTTGCAGAACTCAGTTTTCAGCTTATAATGCTAACACTCATCATTAACCTAGAGAAAGCAAAGAGTGATTAATAATGGACTCAAAGACCTGTTCGGGTGTGGAAAACTTCACTTACATTTTAAACTGAAAAAAGGTCCTCCAACACAGACAAACAATTTTAATAAATAAATATTGAAAACAATAACAAAGCTAACTTGAATTCATACACAGAGAAACGGAACGAATATTACATTCATATTTTAATATTATTAAAATATTCCATACTCCACACACCAGTCTATATTCTACATTCTATATTCTATATTCTGTATTCTGTATTCTGTATTCTGTATTCTATATTCTATATTCTATATTCTATATTCTATATTCTATATTCTATATTCTATATTCGATATTCGATATTCTATATTCTATATTCTATATTCTATATTCTATATTCTATATTCTATATTCTATATTCTATATTCTATATTCTATATTCTATATTCTATATTCTATATTCTATATTCTATATTCTATATTCTATATTCTATATTCTATATTCTATATTCTATATTCTATATTCTATATTCTATATTCTATATTCTATATTCTATATTCTATATTCGATATTCGATATTCTATATTCTATATTCTGTATTCTTTATTCTATATTCTATATTCTATATTATATATTCTTTATTCTATATTCTATATTCTATATTCTATATTCTATATTCTATATTCTATATTCTATATTATATATTCTTTATTCTATATTCTATATTCTATATTCAATATTCTATATTCTATATTCAATATTCTATATTCTATATTCTATATTCTATATTCTATATTCTATATTCTATATTCTATATTCTATATTCTATATTCTATATTCTATATTCTATATTCTATATTCTATATTCTATATTCTATATTCTATATTCTATATTCTATATTCTATATTCTATATTCTATATTCTATATTCTATATTCTATATTCTATATTCTATATTCTATATTCTATATTCTATATTCTATATTCTATATTCTATATTCTATATTCTATATTCTATATTCTATATTCTATATTCTATATTCTATATTCTATATTCTATATTCTATATTCTATATTCTATATTCTATATTCTATATTCTACATTCTATATTCTATATTCTGTATTCTGTATTCTGTATTCTGTATTCTATATTCTATATTATATATTCTTTATTCTATATTCTATATTCTATATTCTATATTCTATATTCAATATTCTATATTCTATATTCAATATTCTATATTCTATATTCTATATTCTATATTCTATATTCTATATTCTATATTCTATATTCTATATTCTATATTATATATTCTTTATTCTATATTCTATATTCTATATTCTATATTCTATATTCAATATTCTATATTCTATATTCAATATTCTATATTCTATATTCTATATTCTATATTCTATATTCTATATTCTATATTCTATATTCTATATTCTATATTCTATATTCTATATTCTATATTCTATATTCTACATTCTATATTCTATATTCTGTATTCTGTATTCTGTATTCTGTATTCTGTATTCTATATTCTATATTATATATTCTTTATTCTATATTCTATATTCTATATTCTACATTCTATATTCAATATTCTATATTCTATATTCTATATTCAATATTCTATATTCTATATTCTATATTCTATATTCTATATTCTATATTCTATATTCTATATTCTATATTCTATATTCTATATTCTATATTCTATATTCTATATTCTATATTCTATATTCTATATTCTATATTCTATATTCTATATTATATATTCTTTATTCTATATTCTATATTCTATATTCTATATTCAATATTCTATATTCTATATTCAATATTCTATATTCTATATTCTATATTCTATATTCTATATTCTATATTCTATATTCTATATTCTATATTCTATATTCTATATTCTATATTCTATATTCTATATTCTATATTCTATATTCTATATTCTATATTCTATATTCTATATTCTATATTCTATATTCTATATTCTATATTCTATATTCTATATTCTATATTCTATATTCTATATTCTATATTCTATATTCTATATTCTATATTCTATATTCTATATTATATATTCTATATTCTATATTATATATTCTATATTCTATATTCTATATTCTATATTCTATATTCTATATTCTATATTCTATATTCTATATTCTATATTCTATATTCTATATTCTATATTCTATATTCTATATTCTATATTCTATATTCTACATTCTATATTCTATATTCTGTATTCTGTATTCTATATTCTATATTCTATATTCTATATTCTATATTCTATATTCTATATTCTATATTCTATATTCTATATTCTATATTCTATATTCTATATTCTATATTCTATATTCTATATTCTATATTCTATATTCTATATTCTATATTCTATATTCTATATTCTATATTCTATATTCTACATTCTATATTCTATATTCTGTATTCTGTATTCTGTATTCTGTATTCTATATTCTATATTATATATTCTTTATTCTATATTCTATATTCTATATTCTATATTCTATATTCAATATTCTATATTCTATATTCAATATTCTATATTCTATATTCTATATTCTATATTCTATATTCTATATTCTATATTCTATATTCTATATTCTATATTCTATATTCTATATTCTATATTATATATTCTTTATTCTATATTCTATATTCTATATTCTATATTCTATATTCAATATTCTATATTCTATATTCAATATTCTATATTCTATATTCTATATTCTATATTCTATATTCTATATTCTATATTCTATATTCTATATTCTATATTCTATATTCTATATTCTACATTCTATATTCTATATTCTGTATTCTGTATTCTGTATTCTGTATTCTGTATTCTATATTCTATATTATATATTCTTTATTCTATATTCTATATTCTATATTCTACATTCTATATTCAATATTCTATATTCTATATTCTATATTCAATATTCTATATTCTATATTCTATATTCTATATTCTATATTCTATATTCTATATTCTATATTCTATATTCTATATTCTATATTCTATATTCTATATTCTATATTCTATATTCTATATTCTATATTCTATATTATATATTCTTTATTCTATATTCTATATTCTATATTCTATATTCAATATTCTATATTCTATATTCAATATTCTATATTCTATATTCTATATTCTATATTCTATATTCTATATTCTATATTCTATATTCTATATTCTATATTCTATATTCTATATTCTATATTCTATATTCTATATTCTATATTCTATATTCTATATTCTATATTCTATATTCTATATTCTATATTCTATATTCTATATTCTATATTCTATATTCTATATTCTATATTCTATATTCTATATTCTATATTCTATATTATATATTCTATATTCTATATTCTATATTCTATATTCTATATTCTATATTCTATATTCTATATTCTATATTCTATATTCTATATTCTGTATTCTGTATTCTGTATTCTGTATTCTATATTCTATATTCTATATTCTATATTCTATATTCTATATTCTATATTCTACATTCTATATTCTATATTCTGTATTCTGTATTCTGTATTCTGTATTCTACATTCTATATTATATATTCTTTATTCTATATTCTATATTCTATATTCTATATTCTATATTCAATATTCTATATTCTATATTCAATATTCTATATTCTATATTCTATATTCTATATTCTATATTCTATATTCTATATTCTATATTCTATATTCTATATTCTATATTCTATATTCTATATTCTATATTCTATATTCTATATTCTATATTATATATTCTTTATTCTATATTCTATATTCTATATTCTATATTCTATATTCAATATTCTATATTCTATATTCAATATTCTATATTCTATATTCTATATTCTATATTCTATATTCTATATTCTATATTCTATATTCAATATTCTATATTCTATATTCTATATTCTATATTCTATATTCTATATTCTATATTCTACATTCTATATTCTATATTCTGTATTCTGTATTCTGTATTCTGTATTCTATATTCTATATTATATATTCTTTATTCTATATTCTATATTCTATATTCTACATTCTATATTCAATATTCTATATTCTATATTCTATATTCAATATTCTATATTCTATATTCTATATTCTATATTCTATATTCTATATTCTATATTCTATATTCTATATTCTATATTCTATATTCTATATTCTATATTCTATATTATATATTCTTTATTCTATATTCTATATTCTATATTCTATATTCTATATTCTATATTCAATATTCTATATTCTATATTCAATATTCTATATTCTATATTCTATATTCTATATTCTATATTCTATATTCTATATTCTATATTCTATATTCTATATTCTATATTCTATATTCTATATTCTATATTCTATATTCTATATTCTATATTCTATATTCTATATTCTATATTCTATATTCTATATTCTATATTCTATATTCTATATTCTATATTATATATTCTATATTCTATATTCTATATTCTATATTCTATATTCTATATTCTATATTCTATATTCTATATTCTATATTCTATATTCTATATTCTATATTCTATATTCTATATTCTATATTCTATATTCTATATTCTATATTCTATATTCTATATTCTATATTCTATATTCTATATTCTATATTCTATATTCTATATTCTATATTCTATATTCTATATTCTATATTCTATATTCTATATTCTATATTCTATATTCTATATTCTATATTCTATATTCTATATTCTATATTCTATATTCTATATTCTATATTCTATATTCTATATTCTATATTCTATATTCTATATTCTATATTCTATATTCTATATTCTATATTCTATATTCTATATTCTATATTATATATTATATATTATATATTATATATTATATATTATATATTATATATTATATATTATATATTATATATTATATATTATATATTATATATTATATATTATATATTATATATTATATATTCTATATTATATATTCTATATTCTATATTCTATATTCTATATTCTATATTCTATATTCTATATTCTATATTCTATATTCTATATTCTATATTCTATATTCTATATTCTATATTCTATATTCTATATTCTATATTCTATATTCTATATTCTATATTCTATATTCTATATTATATATTATATATTATATATTATATATTATATATTATATATTATATATTATATATTATATATTATATATTATATATTATATATTATATATTATATATTATATATTATATATTATATATTATATATTATATATTATATATTATATATTATATATTATATATTCTATATTATATATTCTATATTCTATATTCTATATTCTATATTCTATACTCTATATTCTATATTCCCTCTAATTGGAGAATAGTTTTATTGTAATATCTCACACCTATTTGCAGATGTAGCTACAATTTAAGTAATGAAATCATAAATTAAGACGACAACATTGATTTACTCGCGATGACAAGAAAAACAACATTAAATAAAGTGAAACAGCGTGGATAACCCTACTGGACCCACAGACCATGGCGAACCCACTTAAAAATTCGCTCAGCCTGCGCAGCGAAGCGTGAAGAGTATGAGGCCGAGGCTGAGGCTAAGGATGAGTAGAAGTGGAAGAGCTAGTGTGTGGGTAAGTGGAATGGCGCATTTGCAGCGCCCTGGGTGAGTGAGGTCCAGCAAATGCGCAATAGCAAACATGGAAAGCTGACACTGAACTGAAATGGAAGCTCACTCCTGCTGCCCGGAGCAGGACACAAATGTGATCAAGGCGCCCGAATCCAATCAGCAATCGGCATCGCCAATCAGCAATTGGCAATCGGATGAACATACAGCAATTAGTGTAGTTCAGCGTGCTCAACGCGTTGGTCGAGATGCCTCCACCCCTATTTGAAGGTGCCCGCAGGTGTGGCGCTTGGCATTAAAATGGCATTCAACGCAACCCATAAAGTGGCAATTAAAATCTTATTTTCGCTTATTATATTTCGACTTTTCCTCGGTCTTGGGCTTCGCGTGCGGAGCGCAGCTGCAGGCGCCGCCAATAAACACGTCTACAAATTTTACCCATGCCCAACTTGAATTCTAAAAAATTTGTCGCCTGAGTTGCCACCTGTTTCCATTTCATTTTTTTTTTTTTTTTTTTTGAGTTGGGGCGGGAGTTGGAGGTTGTCGCGTAATTGAATCATTTTAGCGCCATTTATTTTGTTGCTGCGCCACCTCCACCACCGCGCCTTGGTGCGAGGCGTGACATTTGTAAAACAATTTCTATTTCGAAATGAAATCCGTGGCAATCACAACAATAACAGCAACAACAACAACAGCAACTACGTTGAGAGCAGGCACATAAATAATAATGCGTTAAATTTATGCGTTGATTAATGCGAAGCAGTCGATCAACAGAGGCGCATGGAGAAGGCAACGCAAACGTAACATTTTTATGCTCAGGTGTTTGCAGCATCCAGCACAACAAGTTCATATTAATATTAAGCTGGGCAATAAGAGAACTTTAAGTGTGCAATAAAGTACAGCTAGATTTTAATATATCTATTAAAAGTTGGATAAGATTTTCAGCATATTCCTAAAACTATAAGAGATTGTTGTTTTCAGGTATCTCTTAGGTGATGAACCCGTCCGTTAGGTTCTTACTTATTTAACCAGTCTTAATTATTATAAATTAATAAAAAACAAAAATTTTTGAACAATTAATGAACATTTTTAACTATATTATGCAATCTCACTCTCTTACTCTCGAGAAATCGATCTCATATACTGCAAAGTGCATTAAGTCGAATTTTAATGTCGTTTAACTGGTTCCAGAACAGATTAAGGCGATCAAAATGGTCTATTGTCATGTGAGCTTATTGTGAGGGCTACTACAGAGACAATACGTGGCAGATAACATCGAAAGCCAGCTAATTTAATTGAGGAGAACTATATCCTACGTCTTAGCTATATTTGTCTATATTCTGCTTACGATGACTTCCTGAAAAACAGTGAAGATCTACTTCATTAATCAGTTTACAAGAAGTGTAGGTTCGGAGAAGGGCAATACCTAGTTACCTCGATAAATGGTATGATAAAAAGATACTCGAGAGGCATTTCCGAAATAGGAATAAAACCGGTGGTCGACATAATTGACACAACTCTAGCTGACAAATCTAATGAACCAAGGCTTTGAAAAAACAACCATATCAAGTGTGGAGCGCTTCGGTAAGAATCCTATAGCAAATCAGATAACAATTTCAGAACGTATTTCCTCTTTTGAGCAAAAGGAATGGTCCCGTTTTGGATTGTTCACATAAATCTCAGCGGCGAATAAAAATCGGAATTACAGAATATGTTCTACATAGAGCACTAGTATTCCAAAATAATAAGCGATCTTCAATTATCGTTGGATTAAAATCTGCAATGAATAAGAACCAGTTATATTAGAAACATTTGCCAGTGTCTTCATAGACACTATCAAAGATACGTTCGATGATGATCTCTTTCCACCAAATGATATAGAACCCTGAAGAGGTTTATTTGTTAAGCCCAATTTCATTATAATATTGTTAAGTAATTAACTAAGCATAGTAAATTGATTTAAAAATAAATTGTGTCATTCCAGTC
The DNA here is from genome assembly GCA_035045145.1 of Drosophila meridionalis. Classification (NCBI taxonomy): domain Eukaryota; kingdom Metazoa; phylum Arthropoda; class Insecta; order Diptera; family Drosophilidae; genus Drosophila; species Drosophila meridionalis. The sequence continues at coordinate 1,772,739 of JAWNPG010000023.1, forward strand.
TGTCGTTTTTTGATTATTGATTATGAATGCCTTTTTAATTTAATTGTAAAATAAATTAAGTTTTATTGAAAAAGAAGAACAACAATATCTTGTTAGTCTATTTAAGTATCTTCATATATCTTTCAGATTTCTCGTACCCACAGAAATCCTGAAAAGCTCATCAAATTAAACGATTCGCAGCCCCAGGCCCACGCCAAATACGCAGGCATTTAGCGAAACGTTTATTTCATATTACGCATGAGGGGGAAAACATCCGCAGCACTCATTGCATTGGCAGTGGCCCTGCGCAAAAGTCAAATTGAAAAAGTCAGAAATGTTTCGGGTACGCCAAACAAAAGCTTGAAGGGTGACTAAAGTGGCCCACCCACGGGGGTGGTATCGTGGCTAAAGTAAAACCCGTAACGGAAGTACTAGCAACAAAACAACCAGGAAGCCCACCACCGAACACCCCGTCGAGCGGCTCACTCAGCCCAAGAGAACAGCAAAATATAAATAAACCCTCACCAAAACAGCAGGCTAACAAGTAACAACTATCTGCCTCGGCAGCCCAACTAGAAGATACCCTGTAAATAGCATTTACTCTTGCTGCTCGACAAACTATGGAAATATATTGAACACCTTTATTCAATTTTTATCGATTTTTATGCAGATTGACAAATTATAATACAAATATATAATAAATAATAAGTAATTATAATAATATTAATAATAATAATAATAATAATAATTATAATAATAATAAAAATAATAATAATAATAATAAAAATAATAATAATAATAATAATATATTCCTCTAAATTTCATTGCTAAATAATTCAAAGAAATTTGAATATTATTTCTGTATAGAAATATGCTAATATTTACTTATATAAATATCTATAGTATTATAAATTATTTTTAGTTCGTTCAGCCTTTCCGCTCACTGCACATTTACAGGGTATAAATAGGCTGACACTTGTGCTGGGTGTCAACCCCTCGGCGAGTCGACCTCAAATCACATGCATAAGGTTTTTAAGTTTTGTGCTTTGTCATATAAGTGCGTGGAGGACGATCTGTAGATACAGTTGTAAAGATATGGTAACAGCCGCGTAATGTGACAGCACTTCCAGTTACAGCAAAGAGACAGCAGCAAGAGAGAAAGAGAAGGAGAGAGAGACAGTTAGATGAAGGGTACACATGTTTAGGCGTTCCCAGCGCCTGATTAAAATTTATCTAGGGTGGGGGCTATGACGTAGCTCTTCTTGCATATATGCTAAGACCGTGGCCGGAAAGAAAGACAGTTAAATTTGTTAAATATATAAATATGTATACAAGAATAACTATAATTAATAATTAAATATGATACCATAATTCGAAATCCATTTGTAAAATATGTTTGTATAATATATATGTATGTATAATATATATATATATATATATATATATATATATATATATATATGTATAACATCTGTGGAAATATTTATAACTGTATCTGTATAAAAAGTATTCAAATATATCTCATATTAGTTACATATTCGACTACATTTTCTTTTTCTTTTGAATAAGAAATAGAGCATGAAATATATATCATAAATTAAAAAGAAATATATTTCAATTTCGTATTTATAATATACTTTATACAACATAAAATATATACATTTAATTTTTTTTAATATTTTTTTTTATAAAAAGTATTTTTATCGAACTTTAAGTATTGGTTGACAACATAGCAACATACTGATTTTTTTTTTAACAATATTTAAATGTATATATATTTGTTCATTCGTGTACTTTTCTATATAGTATCATATAAATGGTCCAACGTTCATAGTAGAAATTCTTTTTACCGCCCACTGTATCTCACAGTTTGGCAGGCATCGGATAAATTGTGGTTACGTACACCCACTTGTAACACTCGAACGAGTGTTACGTGCCCAATTTGTTTGCATTGCCGCCCTATTTACATTTACTTGCCGCCCATTCAAAAGACAGCGCCGCCAATGTTTAGATATCACTTTTCGCAAATAGCGACAACTATGGCAAATAGTTGCCCCAGTAATTGGCGCACTTATTTACCTATGGGAAACATAAAGCTCGACTGATGATAGTTCATCAGAAATGCTCCAGCTGAAATTTAATTAAGGCGTCCAGGTGACAGTGCTGCAAGTTGCCCAGGCATATCATAAATCAAAGTGGGAGAGGGACAGCGTGAGGGAGATTGAGAGAGAGAGAGAGAGAGAGAGAGAGAGAGAGAGAGAGAGAGAGCGCGTAGAGGGCGACCAGCGATTGCTGCAAGTGTCGGCAACATGTGGCAGTCAAGAGAAAAAATTGAGCTAAAGAAATAAGCAGTGCGCCGCAATCAAACTGAAATGGCGACAAGTAAGATTGCTCTGGTCGGAAGTGCCTGACTAGAAGATATCCTATAGAGCACTTATTTGAAAATGGAGAGGTGAAGCGGAGGTATTCAATGAGAATAATTGTAAATGTTTAAGGAGTAGTTATATGTAGTTTAAATAAAAGTGTATAGATGAGACGAAGGTAATCAGTATATATATTTCTAAATATTTTATAATAATTCATAGACTGAATTTGTTGAATACAAATTTTTAAAGTTTAAATTACGTACATTTATTATCGATCTAAATTGATCGTGTTTAATCTACAAAGCCTATATTTGTTATCGGTTTTTCTGTTTAGGTTTATCGATGATTTAAAAGGAACTTTCATTTTAGTCGCAGTCTAACCTAGTTCATGGATTAAAATTCGTTTTGGAAACAGATTTTTATACTATATATAATATGTATGTATAAAATGAGAACCGTTCATCATGTACAGCCAGATGGACAGACACAAAAAATATATAAAATGAATATGTTTCTGCTGCATACTTTTTTAATAAAATCTATATACACCGAATTGAAATGTTCTTAGGGTATTAAAATGTCAAGAAGTTCGCGACTTTTTTCGCTGTTTGACATGGTCAAGTTTAATTGAAAAAATAAATATATATATATTTAATATAATAAGAGAAGAAGAAAAAATCAACAATTCAAATGTTGAGCGCGACATTTGATGCTGCGCAGCTGCTCATAATTAGAATTGGAAGCAGTAAAAAATAAAAAAAATCGAGAATAAAAAATTAAAAGCAATATTAATTTATTCCTTTTGGCGTTGTTTTAATTGAAATTTCTTTTCATTTTTATTTTTTACTCTCGTTTTGCTTCTCTTTTTAGCTGCTGCAGATAATTTTAATAACCCGCCCTGTCCGGCGGATGCGCCGGTAATTGCCGTGGAAAACCGGATGATAAGGCCGAGACCAAATGGAGAGCAGAAGTAGAAGAAGAAGAATTAAGGTTACATTTTTGGGGGTAAAAGGGTTCACTTTTTGCCCATCTTTTTATTAACAAATTTCACTTTATTCACGCCGCACGTTACGTTATTATAATTAATAATTGGGCGAAGGTAGCTAGAGAGCTCCATGGCGCAGGTTGCTGCACGCCAGTTGATTAAATTTGACACAGTTTATGATGAAGGGGGCGTGGCAGTCTGCTCAGGTCGGGCCAAAGGGTTTAAATTGTGGTTGATTTTTGGTGACATTTACGAGTGTAATTTATATGAGAGCAGGCGATAACACAGCGAGTTTTTTTTTTTTGTTCAAATGTGAATTGAATTTCTAAAAGTAAGCTAAAAATTTAATTTGAAAGGCACATACATATGTGTATGTATTTGTAGAGATCTAAATTCTTAAAGAATACATTAGTTTATAAATTCCATATTTAGGACATTTATACAAAATATATATAAAGTAATACATGATAACAACAATTTTATACTTCTATCTGAAAAACTTATTAGAATTACATATATTGAAAAACACATGAATAAAACGTATAAAACATCGGAAATTAATGTAAAATTATTAAAAGCTTATTTGTTTTTATTTTGCTAATTTTCGGTTAAGTTATAAATCTTTAGCCTTGTAGTTTGAAGTAAATTTATTTTAAAATGAAATTAAAAAATATGTGAGTAAAAATTGTAATGGACGGAGTTTAATATCATTCCTTTTCAAAAATGAATAAAAATTATTCAAAACTAAATTGATCTCATTACACAATATTATAATTACATTTTTAAAATTTATAGTTTTTAGTTTTATAGTTTTCAAATTCTAAAAATTATTATTAATAAGTCAAAACTTTTTAGTTACAATTTGAAAGTTATTTTAATTTTTAACATTTTTAAGCTGAGCCTCTTCCTTAACAGAATTTGTAATCCTCCTTTAACATATTTTCAACATGTTAACAACGAAAAGCGATTCAATGATTGGCAACGCTAGCGAAGACACAACCCAAGTCATAGCTAATATAGCAACCATTTCAATTTCGAAAATTCGGTTGGTTGAGAAACCAAATAGAAAATCTGTTTTATACAGAGCTCGCAAATAACTGTTAAACAATGCGCTCATGAAGGCGACCGAAAAATTGTACTCAAACTCGCTCTCGCTCTGAGCAAGACTTTTATTTTTCTGTCGTTCCGGGAAAGAAAATGAAATTTCGTATTTTTTATGCTACGTAAATGTTTATTAAATGTTACACGTTAAGCTTAATCAACAACAATGAATTCATATTTTCGCCGCTTAGAGGGCGTCTTTTATTACTTAAAATAAAATTTAGAGCCGAAAATGCCAGTTCGACCGAGCATTGAGTTTCCGGTGTAGCTCGAACAACATGTGCGAGCACAGTCAAATGTGGGAATTCCAGCTGTATATTATGATAGAATTCTAAAATATTTGCATTAATTGGTAAGCGGCTATACATTGAATTGAAACGTTCTATGTCAGCATAGACATAGGCAAGCCCTGCAGACAGTGACTCTTCAATGCTTTCTGACACTGTCTGTAAGTTATCCAAATATGCCGAAAGCAGCGAAGATGCGTTTGAAACTGTTGAAGAGTTCTCCTGTTCAAGTACAAGAGTTTCAAGAGCTGGAACATTTTGCGTTACATTAACCTTAAAAATAATTGGATTATAAATTTAGCATTTTTCCTTAATTTTCGTTTAGTACAAGTATTAGTTTTTGACGAAGACAATGTTATTAGTTTTAAATTCTACAACCACCAAATATCCCAAAACATTAAGCAACACACATAAATGCGACAGGGCCGCATTATCAACCATACTACAACTTACTTGTTTCAATTGAAATAAACCATATGCAATTTCCTTTAAATTTTGCTTTGCAAGCAATCAATATGCAATCCACCCGAGCATCCATGTAAATAGCCGCTAACAATGCTTCATTTTCAAGAAATTTTTTTTCTCCTACTTTCATCGTTGACAAAGGCAGCTTTTTAATAACATTATTACTATTTTCACACTTTAATTTTAGTTTCATCCATATGATGAAAAACTCGCTGTAAACTAAATTTTTCTGTTGCAGCTTTAATGTCGCTTTATACGTGTCTTTGAACGCGTCAACGTATATCTCCATCCAATCCCAATCGGGGTTAACATCAATATGAGAGTGTGTGTTCAGAAATTCTTTTAGCTCATATAATTTTCCATCTTGTGACAATATCGAGCGGTGGTATGTTTCTATTATTCTCAATTAAAAAACGTCTGCGCAGATTATTGATATATGAATATATATACATATTTAAAATAAATGAAAAATATATATTTTACTTACCTATGACTTCCTGAACGCAACGATTTGCACAATAAGCGGCAAGATCTAATCTGATCGTTGATCTCGTTCAGCTCGTTTACATCTAAGACGCACAATTGCAGGGACGCACAATTGTGCAATCTGCACACCTCACAAGCCGAATATTTCCCAATTCAATGGAATCTAGCTCTTTCATAAAATTTCCACCTGCCGTGTCATCGTCAAGAAGAGAATCCTCTGTGGCGGCGTTTCTCCCATTATCAGACGTTATGCTGTGTTCATAAATATTAGATAAATGTTATACAGATAAATGCTGCAATTTGGTACAATTTAATTTTCAGTGTTTACCTGAATACTTGACCGAGGGTAATTTCGTAGTCATTTAGAATGTCTAATATTTTTATACCCTGAGCCCATTGAAAATGGGAAATCAGGGTATAATGGTTTTGTGAAAATGTATGTAACAGGCAGAAGGAGGCGTGCCACACCCCATAAAGTATATATATTCTTGATCAGCGCGACAAGACGAGTCGATATAGCCCTGTCCGTCTGTCCGTCCGTCCGTCCGTCCGTCCGTCCGTCCGTCCGTCCGTCCGTCTGTCCGTCCGTCCGTCCGTCCGTCCGTGTGAACGCTGAGATATTTTTAAGTACGCAACGTAGAGACTTGAAATTTTACATGAATACTCGATAATACCATACGCTGCACAAGTTTATAAAATTTTTCCGATAACTCATTCCATTTCGATTTTATGAGCATTTATCGATAATTTTAATGTGTTTTTAAGGCGTGGTTTGTACATCGCTTGAGCTAGAGACTTCAAATTTGCTGTGTAGTTGCGTGTAATGAATACGGAGAAAACGCTATCTTTAGATTTTGGATGGCACGCCCCATTCGCCCCCAATAGCCCCCTATTTGTAAAAAGCGCAAATCAAATACTAGAGACTTGTGCTTTGGCACATACACACATATGAATGTCATAAATAAGTTGTGAAAGTTTGATGCACTTAGTCCACCGCTAAGAAAAGTTATTAAACAATTAAGTTTCCATAGGAATGCCCACATTGCAGCCCAAGCGCAGTCGCTGCGTCAACTGCGCAGTTGGCAGAGCGCGCGCATATTCGTGCGTGCATATGTGTGTGTATGTGTTGTTTGTATGTATGCATAAAAAAAAACGTTGAATGATTTGATATTTGGCTCTTCACAGGGCTCAGGGTATCCCCTAGTCGAGCAGTCTCGACTAGAGCACTCTTACTTGTTTCTTTTTCTTTCATGTATATGCCCGTGTGTGATTCGGCTAGCTGGATCATGCCCATGGTTTTTACAACTATCTCAGCTTGGTAAAAGCTTTCTTGGATAATTTGCAAATGTACACCTAGAATGGCTTTGTCCATTCTAGTGGCGACATCTACTTTGAGCGACACTAACTTTCCTTTTACAAATGCTCTTACTTTGTCATTGATGGAACGCTCTTTAATTGACACAAAGTTCATAATATTCCGTGATGTTATTGGATTCATGCCAAGTGATTTATAAATAGGAGCCATGATGTTAGTAAACCCTTTACTGTCCAGAAAGAGAAATGCTATTCCATCCATAGTAAACATTTGAATTATTGAAGAAACGATTTCCACTTCACTCGTGCGGTAAGATATTATTGTTTGTCTTTCATTTTTTGACGCTTCGCATCCTTCTAATTGGGCAACCAATTCGTTGAAAATGTCCGCATGTTTCGTTATTAAATGTCTTTTTTAATTTATAGCATATGAGCCTGACAATTTTAAGCCGCATACATTAGACACTGATTTATTTTCGTCTGGATTAAATTTAAAAAAAATTATGCACTTTTTTATTCGTCTTTCTTCCATTTTTACAAAGATTGTTGACAACCGCACACACAGAATGCATATACGCAATTGATCTGCTGAGCGGAAAAAAACCCACGCAGGCATATCAAAGCATACACAAAAGACTTTAATTTTCGGCGACTGCGACAAACGGTTTCTAGCTGAGTTTTTTTCAGAACTCGCAAATAACTGTAAACTGTTTGCACTCATGCGATCCTCTCATGAACAGTGTTGCCACTTTAGCTATTTAATAGCAAATCCAGATATTTTTCAAAGCCATATACTATACAAATTTTGAAAATTCTTATCTTACAACTTATCAGTAAATAAACCTACTATATTGCCAATTCTTGAATAAAAATATGCAAAAATATTGTAAATATTTTATGCCAATTTGAGAAAATACATCTTGTAAAGTGGCACAATAGTTCAGATGTCAGTGGTGTTCCAATTTTCAACAATAATCCCGAAGAGGATGTCAACGATATTGTAACGTTGTTTGAAAAAATTAATAAAAACATAAAAGCTAGCTAGCCATTTTTTCAACTGTTTTTTTTTTTTTAAGCTCTTTTCATAGTTAGTTTTGCTATTTTTTTGTTTTAAAATGTGGCAACACTGCTCATGAGATCAACCGAAAAATGCACACACACTCGCTTTCGCTATGTTTGATCGTTTTGCCTTGAGCCTTTCGCGTTTCTCTCTTTGCGTGAGCGTCGCTACGGGACCGCAACGTTTTTTGCGCAATTCTGCTCAGCAAGTGAGAGAAAAAAAATGAAAGTCTTCTCAAACGGTCTTTGCATGAATTTCGCTTATAAGGAAAATGAAATAATGTCTAATTTTTTATGTTTTTTGATTATACATATAAGTTGTAATATGTTTATTATATATTATAGACTAAATATAATTAATAAGTAGTAAATATTTTCATCGCTTTAAGAAATTATTAATTCGAAAATGCCCGTTCGACTGACACTTGAGTTGTCAGTGTAGCCGAATTTATCGTCAAATTATTAAAAAGTCTAATATATGTATTTACATTTAATGGTTATCATTAATCAGAAGTTTTAATCATCAGCATAGATCTTGACATGTTGCAACTTGCAAGCGCAAGTGATCAGCTTAGCGAAAACAAACCTCGCGCTCATGTCCATGCATGCATATGTACTTAAAAGACTTTTATTTTCTGCGACTGCATTATAAAAATCACGACGCAACCGAAACGAAAAAACCCAAAATAAACGGCTTCTGTCTGAGCGCGAGCGAAATCGTTTGGCGACCGATGCGATGGGTTTCTCTCAGCGAAAGAGGTTATTTGCAGAGCTCTGGTTTTATATGAAATAATATTTATTAAATAAATAAAATATTTAAAGCTTGTGAAATTTTATAATATACATATAACACGGAAATATGTATAACATAAATCACCATAGCTCACACAATGAACTTACAATTAGTTATAAAATGGGAAAAGAAGAAAATGGAAATTAATAATATGAGAATGAGAATACAATGAACTGATTTTTAAGAAATTTATTATTCAACATAAATGCTTAAACAATTACTTAATTATATGATTTGCACAACAAATAATTGCCAGCGAGGTTAATGAAGAGTTGTGCAGGTAGTTGCAATAGACAACTGCAAGACAGTTTAAAGTAGTTCCCAGTTCTACTTCGCTCTACCCCTAATTCTACTTATTTCTATCCACTTTCCTTATTTTCGTACTTTAGCATAATATCACGAGCCAATTTCATTTCGTCAAGCAGCGCACCCAACTGCGCACATTCAATATTCACTATGTGCGTGGTATCCTTAGGCAATCCATCGACCAATTCCTGCGAGATTTTCAGTTCCAACGTGGCACAGTTTGGAGGTGTATCGCCAGGTGAGGTAACATTTCGTATGCTTTGCAGCTCATTAACTGAAAGACAAAGGACAGAGAGAAGTTATAATAAGTATATAATATATAACGATTTATATACAGAAATATACTCGGATGGAAAATGGAAATAATTTTGAATAAGTGGCAAATATGCCTATTGTATTTAAATATAACTTCGGTTGGATGATATAGGATTGTATATGAGAGTATATGGAATATGGGAATAGAGGTATTTAATGAGCACCTAAAATGATCATACATGATACATCATGATACATCAAAGATTTCACATAATGATCATATATGGGAATATCTTTATATAGATGACATTTCTAATAAGATATGAAAATCCTCTAGGATGGGTATCAGACATAATTATCATATACAAACATTACTTAAATTCGATTGCATATAGAATAGTAACGATTCATATGTGAGATTAACATGGTGATGGTAATGATAGCTGGTATACAAATATCATATATGAATATACTTTAACAAATCATATATAGACTAACTATCGGTTGATTGGCCTACAAAGATGATATTAGTATATCAAAAATTTCAAGTAATGATCACATATGGAAATACCTTCATAGAGATGGCAAATCTAATGAGACATATCTTACTCATCATTATTTTTTTTGTTACTATTAAATATGATTATAGTAACCTGCCATATTTTTATATCATTATATCTGATACTTATCATAGAGTATTTCCATAAAATACTCTAGGATGAGTACAAGATATAATGATCATATCAAATATTATGATCATATATGATAGCAACAAGAAACATAATGATTATTTATGAAAGCACTTTAACAAATCATATATAGAATAACTATCGGATGGATGTATTACAATAATCACACATGATACATCACAGTTTTCACACAATGATCATATACGCAACACCTACTTCTAAATGCCTTATCTATAAGCTGTTGCCGTATAGCCATCGCATTGGCTTGCAGCACACGACACATGGCCTTTGCATGATCCTTGGGCAGACCCAGCTGTTGTATTTCCTCATTGAAGATAGCCTCTGTGCAGCTGTAGCGCGCCGCGTTAGTGAGCATGTAGTGCACGCAAGCCACAGCTGTTTTGCCATCATTTGTGGCAGTCGAGGTTAGAGACCTGATAGCCGCTTCCTATAAGTGAATATTTGGTAAATGTAATCGATTATATGGATATAGCTCAACTACTTACTTCGAAGGGCTCACCGCAGATGCGCTTGGCCACTAGCTGCGCCAGTTTCTCCACATTGTCGACGCTCAGATTCGAGAGCGTCGATATGATTTCGGCCAGAACCCAATCAGGACAGTCGCCATCGCCGCAGAAGCGAAATTTCTGCAGGCAATTGAAAATTATTATATGGAATACAGATATGTTTGAGGCCTTATAAAAAGACTAAGCACAGCCCTACAACTAGCTACTTGTTTGCCTTTGCTTCACGCCTACGCAGCATTCGTCATGTGCCAAGTAAATTAAAGACCAAGCGTCCAAGTAGGAAATGCGAGTGTGAGCCGAGGCGAGTGCAGAAAGAAATGCGTAGAGTGTAGCGCACACTCGTATTTGCATATGATTAATTTCATACGCTTGCCTGCTAATCAGCGAGCAATTTGTACAACTGCCTGACAGGGCTGTCGCCGAAAGGGGTGCACAATTTGCAGCGGGGATGGAGGAGGGTGGATGGCGTGTGCTGCAGGCTGCCCGCAAGCTAATGAGCAGCTTGTGACATATAAAGGCAACAACTGGCAACAGGCGAGTAGCAAGTGGCGCCTCGGCTTCAAGTGGATGTCACGTTTATCTATGGCCAGAATTAATAAATTTTCAGCGTGGGAGAGCTTAATAAAGGAAGAAAAAAAAAAAAAACAAATGAGCAGCCGTTAGCAGCTTAAGAGTACGCCGTAAATTTATGACACTTGTTGCTGAACGAAGCGCGCCTCCCTCTCCGGGCCATCTGCTTATTAGGACGCGCTCTTTAGCCGTGTGTAACGGTTTAGAAATGTAAACGAGAAACGTTTTATAATTATTTTATGAACTTCAAAGTTCGCCGTCGCCTGTCGCAGAGTGGGGCAGGACTACCTCGCTGCTGCTGCTGGCTGCCTGGCTGGTTGGTATATAAAGCCACTGAAAGTGGCCATCGAGCGCACAGTTGCTCATCTTGCCCATCTGCGAACACACGCGCGCTTCACTTGCAGAGGGATTAGCCATCGAGCACATCGAGTCCAAGCATGTTCTCCACCTGGCGTCTGCTGCTGTTGCTCCTCGGCACTTGTAGCCAGCTCTATGCTCTGCCCACACACACGGCTACCGATCTGGAGCTGAGCACCTGTGAGCTGCAGCTGGGCAAGTACCGTCGCTTCATACTGCAGGCCATACTCAGCTTCGAAGATGTGTGTGATGCCTACAACTCACGACGCCTGGCTCCAGATGATGGCCCCAGCACCTCCGAGACCTGGCTATTCGATCAGTATGCACCGCCGCCCACGTCGCAGCGTGGCGAGATTTGGGCTTTCTTCAAGCTGCTCATGGCACAGTTCAATGACCTGGAGTTTGCCTCCATCATCAGGGATGCGGTCATCGAGCGCTGTCGCCTCAAGGTTCAGCGCGACGACAAACGCAATTCGGTTGTTCTCGGCAAGAAGCAGCGCTTCCACTCCTGGGGCGGCAAGCGCTCCCCGGACCAGGCCTCCACGCTTACACTGTCCGAAGCCGTCGCCGGCGCAGGCATGGAACACAATTTCTATTAATCAGAAAGGTTTCTTGTAATCAGCTCTTGTTCGCCCATCTACAACTTCGTTCCAGATATGTATGAAAGGTCACTCTATCAATTAATTACTGCACTAGCTCTAAATATTTAACAACCATAACAATAAAAATAACGCTGAGAGAGGTTACTCACCATCCTTGTGTGATGTTTTAATCAATTTTGAAGTATTCAAGATTTTTGTTTATTCTTATGAGAAACTATACGCAACTATCGACTACCGCCTCAAATGTATCGATTTACAGAGCTGCCACTTATTAGCCGGCAACATTGCGTGCAAGCTTGATTCGTTACGATATATCGATATACGGTATGGCGGTTTATTTAAAGTTGCCAATAGACTGCAATATAATACACCATTTTGTCACATTTTTTACGGCATTTGGAAATTAACTATATATAAACATTTTAACTTGATTAAATGCAGTTTAATTTATGTTTATGCTATTGAAAGATTCATATATCACATCTTTGTTATGTTAGCTAAACGACTCGACTTCAATCTATTGCAAACTTTTCATAAAATCACGCCCATTTCTGATTGATTGCTGTCTTAAAATATTCGATCTAAAAATAAATACAATTATTTGTATATAGCTTAAGCGCACTATGGCAATCGCGATAAGGATGCCTCCAAATGATGATAGACAGAGTCCAAAACGGATTGAAGGTGCTTTGGTCGTCGACACGACACACCAACCCGTAAACCTTGTCTATTAATACCCACATACTGTGTAGTAATGTGTATACCTAGAGGCGGGAATAGATGAGATGAAATGCAACTGTCACTCACGTTGCATGTGCGTTAAATTATCTCGCGTGGGTTCTGAGGTTCAGCGCGAAAGCCTTTGGCTCTGGGAACACGCTCAAAACAAATGTTAACTAATCGCACTTGGGCCATGCCACAAATCTGAATTTGTAAAAATCATTAAACCAACTGATAATCGAAAAAATAAAACTACAGGCAAATGAGTTACAACGTATACGTTTTCCTATCCCCTGTTCAATTTTATTTATTGCTGATTTAATTAGACTGCGCAAATGTCAAGATGCGAGATCCGAGATGTTAGACGCCAGCCTGGGCAGCTGTTGTGAAAGCTTGGGTATTTTCTTGGACGTTAAGTGCTGATTACAGGTGAATTATTATGATTAGGTGGGCGGCTTTTCAATAACAAGTGCTTATCTATATGCACACTAAATATATTGAACTGTTTTCCGGATTGATTGACTTATTGCTGATCAATAATAATAATACAACAATATTTGTTACTCCAATTATCACTTGAGATACTCCTTTCGTCTATAGATAACCCACCTGCCAAATAGATTATGAGTTGTGTTCGACAGTGATTTTCCTCCTTTCACATATTTGACCCGTTAATTCAAATTGAAATGTTTACAAAACTGTAAACATCTGAAACTTATAATAGAGACTCGAAATATAATAGTTTTATTAAAGTTGATTTATAAAAATAGCACTTGAACCCATGAACTCGGCTTATTCGAGCCTTTCAAGTGTGGCAATCTAATTGCGGAACTGAGTCGCAGTCTAATCAAATCTAATCAGGTCGTTTGCATTCCCGCAGCAGCTTTTTTCCAGCTTTCCTGCATAACGTTCTCCCATGTCCCCCCCAAAGGCCCGTAATCCCGTAATTGAGTCAAGACCCGGGCATGGGCTATCTGCCACTCATTAGACAAATGTATGTATGCAGGCAAGACCTGAGCGCCTTTTTGCTTAATTTTTTAATGCGCCATTAATCAAATCACCCAAAAAAATTTGCTTATCAATTTTTACCAAATAAACTCAAATGAAATTTCAAATAAAATTTTAAGTGGGGTCCTCTTGACCGATGGTTCGAGTACTAAAACGATTCGAAAATATATCAAATTTATATAAATTATTTTAAAACACGTATTTCAACATTTTAATTAGGATATTAAAATAAATATTTTATAGACACCAAATTTGTATAATACATTTGATAATTCGGAATTCATTAAGAAACTGATGGGTCTAAAATCAATGCGGGTCTTTTATTTTACGATGTGTAGCTAAAAGCGCATTACGTTGCATACACTTATGCATGCATTCAGAAAAATAATTCAAATGACAAAAGAAATCAGATACAAAGAAAAATACCGACAAACATTTCGAATGAGAAACGAAAACCGAAAATGATTCATAAATAAGAGTTAACATTTCAGAGAACGTCTTAGATTGGGTAGGGGAAGTGTCTTGCAGTACGATAAGAAACAAGTTAGATTGACCAACTGGAAGGTAGCCAACTAGTAGATACCCTATGTATTTATGGATATGATATTTTTAATTGTAAAATCATAGCACCTATATAATTTATATATAAAAAACCATTAGTTTCTTATGTATTTATACTTTTGTTTTAACCATGCATCTTTATATGCTTATCGCTCGGCTTTGCATCTTTGAAACCCGCGAGTTTGGCCATCACATCAAATTTCAAAACTAGGGCAACATGCTGATAACAAATTTTCAGAGCAGCTGATTAAATATAGTCAAAAAAAAAAAAAAAAAAAACTAAATACAATATATATAATCCAACTAACGGATACCCTATAACACTTCGGATGCTGTAACAATCATAACACTATTATGTATTCTAACAAATATACATATACATTATACATTATACTATGTATATGTATGAACCTGATATATACAAGTTAATAGAAAATATTGTAAGTTCTTATTATAGAAACATGTTGCAGGAATACTCTAATATATATATATATATATATATATATATATATATATATATATATATATATATATATATATATATATATATATATATATATATATATATATATATATATATATATATAAAACAAAAAACAAATCTGTTTTCTAATCAATTTATTTTGCATCTTATAAAATTCTAAATATTTGTTGTTTATTTTCTAATGTCGACAGTGTACTATAATCTATATATGTTTATATATTTATATATAATTATATAAAACATCGCCCGGGAGCGGCAACAACAAAAAATCACGTTTAAATTTAGTCATTGAACTTAACATTGGAAGAGGAAGCAGGTGAATGGCCAACCATAAAACATATATAGTATGTAGTGCTCTAGTCGCGCGACTGGCTAGCAACAACAATATTTTATACATAAAACAAAAATATAAAATATATAAATAACCCAGAAGACCCCACATAACATTTCTCTGATAAGGCATGCATATGTACTTGATAAGCTAACGATTAGATATAATATTTAAGCAATGGAAAACTTTTCACAAATTATCTTTGATTCAAATGGCATCTATCGAATTGAACTTTTGTTTTTAAATACTCGATTTTATTTTGATAGTTGATCGAGATAGTGAGGATTACATACATATGTTGTTGGGCTAACTATTGCCCATTAATTATTAATTGTAACATAGATTACTAAACATGTTTAGAATTTTATTTAAACTGAAAATATAAAAAGGATAATACATTATTCCAGATGAGCATTATTTAAAACTGTTTCATTTAAATTATTCAACTCAGAACTTGGTTAGAACTAAGAGCTTTACTAAATTGCTCTTCATTATTATGTACTATACTATATACACCACATGCCTTAACTTACAATCATGCCTATTGGGAATGCACTACACCTACAAATATTTCTGTTATTCCTACACGTTGCTGTCAATCACAGACTTTGAGTCTGTTCAATTGGCGTCACAAAGGCAAATAATACAATATTTCACTATAATTTGTAACAGTTAGCAGATAAGAGTGCTAAGCCCTAACTAATTTCAGTCAAATGGACTTATATCTCAAAGGAATATTCAGTTGACTGTTGACAGATTGATCGATTACCAGAATCCAATATCTATTCAATACTCTTTGTCTTCACTGAGTGACTGTTTCTCTGATTGATAATCAATGTAAAGATTATAGAAATGTATGTATATTTTCCATATAAAATTTTCGTTTTCATAAATGAGGTTTACAATGCAGCGTCAAAATATTATTTAAAAAAAAATTTGTATCAAGATAAATTATCAGGATGAAGGACATAAGGACTTCCGTACTTGATCGAGTAACAAATCGAAAATAATTGATTTCGAACTAAATTTAACCCCTTATAGACCGAAAACAATTTATATATAGTCACATTGACTTGACATTTGACTGCAACATTCTATGCATAGGTAATCAATCATCTAATCACCTAATAAAAAATTTCTGATACAAAAATAAACAGTTATCGCTTAAGGATCTATAAATTTCTATTATTAATTTAATAATAAAATGATTTATAAACAGCTTAAAATAACAAAAAATAAAAAATCCAAACCCCACCATTTGTCTTCAAGAAGATTCTACCATAGATGTTTCTATTCAAGATCGTAATTTATTTCATTTTGCTCTTAATTCGTTTTTAATGATAATGGAATGAATTGAAAAGAAGGAAATTTGCAATCGTATCGGTAGTTATTTATAAACGTTTTTATTAAGACTGCAATATAATGATAATCAGCTTTATTGGCCCTGATAAGCCAAAAGGTGACCCAGTTGAGACGAATGGGTGCTACAAAAAGAGCCATCTATAAGGAAAGAGTGGAGGGGAATCACAAGGTTTAGACTGCGGATACTCTATGTATGCGACGATATATTATAGGACATCAAAAACTGATGATGTTTATTATGCAGGTGTATCTTTTAATAACAGTTCAACAAAGGCAAACAAATAAGAATAGGTTCAATCGACTATATTTATAATACGCTGTCACTGCTCAAAAACAGCATCGGTTATACATAAGAGTATATCAATGAAAATGAAAGATATATTCTCTAGACTAGCTCAGAGTCTAATTAATGAATGTACAGAGAAAATTCAGATGTTTCTGATCGTAGTCCTTGAATAAATTTCTCTGTAAAAGAAATTAAAACAATTTTTAATATGATTTCACTGTCTGGCTGTAAATTTTTTGCGTGCAAGTTATTTTTGGAATTATATTTAAGCAATTTCTTCGAAAGCTTTCAAAATTTTTAAATGCAATATGAGAAATAGACCATTAATTATAGTGGATGTAATGTTATAATATTTTTGGACTCCCGCAGCAATAATGATGCAAAATAGGCATCATTCCCGCAAGCCACTATTTCAAATTGTAAAATGCCACATCTAGCGGGAAAATAGCCAAATTTGCCACACGGAATGCAGTCTCCAGTGGGTGTATCCATGCAACGTTAACACTTTGTAAAACAAGATTAGACACGCCCACATAGCCAGCTCAAGTCTGCATTTGAGACTGGAAGTAAGACGGACAATGTACAGAGCTAATATGCCCATTTCATGAACGAGCATATCACCAGCATTCAAATAAACAATTAAGTTTGCCAATCATGAAAAAAAAAACGAGAAATAAACAAGCCAACTGCAAGCTCCTCTATGAAACCCATCTACTAATAGAGTTCAATGAACTACGCAAATTGCCACGATATTATATTTAATGCTCAGACATAGCACAGATACAACTTAAGGTTAATGTTTTATTCAGTTCATATGAATATTTGCAAGTTGAGTAAATCAAATGCAAAATACATACAAGTCTATGAGTGTGTGTGTGTGTGTGTGTAAACTTATTTACCTGCCCGACACGCTTTGTATATTGTTTACACGAGTGACGCATTGGAGAGTCTAGTCTACGCGCTTCTAGCATTCGCCAGCTCTCAGATACATTTGTATCTTTGTATCTGTGCGGTGCATTGCACGGATTTAGCATTGAATGCAATGCTCAAACATGTTTTATTTCTCTCATTTGTTGTCTCGTTCGTTTTTATGTTAATGTCCCATAAAACCGGAACCGGAATGAAACTCGAAACGTAAACTTATGCTATGCATATTTTTTTACAAATAGTCAAAACTATCTTTCACGATCGTAGTTGCGATTGTTTTTTAGGAAAGTAGGAAGTGATCGAGCAATTTTAATTTATTTTTAACTGATTTTGAATCATAATAAATCGTTTATTATTTTTAAATAAAAAATAAAAATCAATTTCAAAATTAATTAAAATCTAGATCAAATCAGATTCGTTCCTTTAAACCTTCTCCAAAAAAGTGGAACAAATCTGCTATACTGGTTTCAGCGAGAAGAAAGTCTTAGGTAGAAATAAAATAAAATATTAATAATACTAATATGGGTAAACCTGTTTACTACTTGAACTTAGTATGTATTTAATCTGAGCAAACAAAACTTAAAAACTCAATTTGCGATCCGCCACTGTCAATAGCTAAGCAAACAGATTTCAGACATATAGGCAAACATTGTGGCTAGTCTCGTCTCATTTGTTGCAGACTATAATTAGACCCTCATACCAAAAAAAAAAAAACACGCATATATATGTGTATGTAGTAAATATTATTTCAATAGTTTGTCTATTGATAAGGCGACGAACTGTTCGTTCGCTTCTGAACATGACGTGCAGAAGAGTTTGTTTTTTTTTAGGTCTCGGCTGTTACATAGTTCGAAGAGGAGTCGGCTCGCTTATCAGCGAACACAATGGGCTGCTACGAGCGATATCATAATTACGGGCAGACGTCGCGTCTATGCGATGTCAATGAAACAGATTTTTCAGATTTTCAAACTCAAACTACTTGCTCTGGGCGCTTACTTAGACGTTACTCTGCTCCACTCGATCGAGGGTGTCGATCGAGCACAAGTGAAAAACGTGATCAGCTCGTGTTCGTGGCTTCGACCAAACCACAAACAAGGCCCGCGTCTTTAAATAGATGTAGACTTGCGACGCTTAATTGTATATATACATAGACATATGGACGTATATATTTGCATAATAAATCGCATAATTAAGTTTCGAGCGAGAGCTACAATGGAAAATTACGCGGCAATATTACGCGATGCAAAACAGAAAAAAACTGCAAAAAATAACACACATTTTAATCGATCGACGATTATATTTTCTAAGCGCCTATTCCATTGACCCTCACACCGACGATAACCGTTTTTGAAATGATTACAAGCGTTATATATACGACTTTAATGAAGTGCAGTCGTAACCCGTTCCTTTTGCTCTTCAGTTCGTTTTCCCCCACTGCGAGAGAGAGGGCGATCTGTTGCCAAATAATTGATCACGCCGCGATCAGGTGCTCTAGGTCAGTTACGGCATGATTTTCGCCAGCCAAAAATAAATGCTGCTATATTTATGAGTTCTCTGTTTAGTTTATGCTGCGCAGTTTATCAGCTACCCTTGCGGCCGCCCCAGCTCAACCTCAGATCGCTTTGCCTGCATTGATAAGAGTTGATAAGAGTCAAGTCACACGCCTCGCTTCTAAATTTAAACTTTCGGGCGGGCTTCGAGTATAGGTTAGAGCTTTCCACTTTTCCAGCTAAACAAGCTCTAGGTACGCCCATTTTTTTTTATAGACTACATAATCACTGATAATCTTCTCACTAATGGCGCCGCTGATTTTGCTGATATTCGCAGCTCGGCTGATTTCATCAGCGTGTTGTTGGGCCTTCGGGTCTAGACCCTCTGCCAGACAACGTGGACATTATTTTTTTCTATATAGTGAAATTATATTGGCTCTGTCCAGGGCACAACGTGGTTTTTGTTTTGATTCCAGTGAAGAAATGTGTGTTAGCATCGGTTATTAATTGCCATTCACGCACTCAGGGAGTGAAACTTGGCTTGAAATATGATCATGTATTAATATCAAAGTACAATGGAGTTCTACGTATAGCCCTATATCTGATACAGATATAGATATCTTACAATATACAATTGCATTCCCAGCCTTCAATCGATCTATGCATTGTTTAATTATAATGAAAGGATTACTATAGGCATTTACCCTCTCAAAGTGGGTTCGGAATAACTTTCTTCTTCCTTACCTCCTGTTAGAAAGCTTCAATAATAACAGCATTTAAACTAGTTTCAAGCTAATATCATGTGCACTATGGCATATCAAGTGGATCTGTGTCCCACACGCAGGCCAAAAATGGAAAGTCGCCGATTAAATAATGCATCACATCCGCAGTGCGGCTAAGAGTCTTTCCACATATAACAGAAATAGACAGCCAGCTGGCAATATATTACACAGTGTATGTGATATTTGCAGAGCTTCAAGTGTACTCCATAATCGAGACAGCCGTAGGCTGCCACATGGCCAACGCTTCAAAGGGCACTGCACCAGAAGAGCGAGAGAGAGAGAGAAAGAGAGAGATAGGAGAGAAAGGTGAGGAGATGAAGATCGGCCTGCATCTATATGCATGGTATATAGGCGAATGCTGATGAAGTGGCCGGCAAAAATGCGACATGCGACTCCAGAAACGATGCATCGTTAAACCGGCTCCCAGCCAAGGCGATCGGCTGGTGGTCAGGAAGGAGGGGAGACTAGGTGAACAAGTGCCAGCAAGATAGCTAGCTTGCCAGCCAGCCGGCCGGCTTGTGCACTCTGAAACCAGACTGTTGATGCTGTGGGGCTCGAAAGCAAATAAGTTACTTGGACCTGGAGCGGCGTGTGCGACACCCCACGAAAGTGGCACAGTGGTTACAGATCGATCGAAACACTTGAACAAATAACTTGTTAGGCCCTCACCCAAAGACTGCATTATCATTAGAGACTTGAAAGATCACGCATCGTGAGAGCATTTTCGTCGACTACCTAGGCACGACTAAGACCTAGGCCGCCATTTTTGAATGTCAACGAGTCACGCACGCCACACACCAAATATACTCACATACACACAGTCACACACTCACACAATGACGCACACACACACTCAGTCACTTTCTATGCATTGCAACAAGAAATAGATTCAGTCCCCGACGATGCGTGGCAGAGAACGTCGAACATTTCACAGAGTTGTCGTCGTCATCTACATATGCATCGAATGATGTGGGTACTTTAAATGACAAGATGAAACGCGCCTAAGTCACTTTAAATGGGATTTTAATGAAAGTACTGGACAATTGTGAATCAACAGTTAGCTCTTGTGAACAAAAGGAAGAGGTATTTGTAATGAAGTGACACATTTTATTTAATTTAGAAATTCAATTTTTACAAACCAAAATTTAAATTTTAAATTGAATGACAAAACTTTAGTAATAGTAATAGTTTTTTTTAACTACTATTTCTTTGGCTGTTTAAATTGTGTGCTTATTGCATCCTAAGTACATTTCTCAATCATTCAACAGTTGTCTCGTGCACGTAGCACAATCAATATGCCAGCTGCATTTAAAGGTAGCGCATGAGAAAGTCGATGAAAAGACGAGATTACGAGGCGACAACTTTTACACAATTGCCTCCAAAAAGCATAATTGATTTAGAGCTGTCGAGTCGGCAGAGACAACGTAAAACAAACATAAATTGCATAGAGAAAAGCGTAGGCTGGAAAGGTGTTCGGGTTCGGGTTACACGATTGCAGCCACCTAAATATAATCCCCCAGACCTTACAAAGGAAATCCACTCGAACCATTGGAACGCCAGCAAGTTGTGGTGGGCACTCAAACGATTGAGTGGGTACTCGTTGGGTGACTTTTGGTTTGTTTTTATTTTACATTTTATTTATCGGCCTGGGAAAGGATGGAAGAGCAAGGCAAACAAAGCGGATTCAAGAAGAGAGCGAAACAGCTGGCCGAAATTGCAGACGTAGGCACTGTTGATCATATGGAAAGTTGTTTGACATAACCACTAAATGTGTTGAGATGTGTGTGAATAGTTGCACGAGTATTCGCATTTATTAATAAAACAAAAATTTCGAAAACGAGCGCACGAGCTAATGATCGTTGCTGCTCGCTGATCATGTCCATTCAGCCTGACAGATCGAGTGAGTGACTTTGGCTCTGAGGCGGCGCCTAAACCTAACGAAAAGCGCCGTCAAACCAAACGAACGAACCTAAACTAAACTAAACTAAACGGAACGCCAGCAACAACAACAACAACAAAAATTATTGCTGCACTATCATTTAAATGCAGCCACACGCTCACAGCGAGAATAACGGACAAAGTGAGAGAGGGCGACAGAGGCAGAGGCAGAGTCTGACGCTGAAACAGAAACAGAGAGTTAATGAGAGCGAGAGAGAGTGAGTGCTTTCCAGAGCATACTATAACAGCGCTCTCTGGGATCGCAGTGGTTGGTTGAGTCGGCCCAACCGCCAGTCTTGGCGGCGGGTTGCTCTAGCAACATCAGTTATTCGTCTCTGAGTCGTCGAGGCGAACGGTACTCACAGTCGGAGTGCAACTGGCAACAACAAAACGCGATGCGGTCCTAATTGTTCGTGTCGTCGAAACCACAAATAAATTACTAAAAATAACATAACATCATATATAACTTAGAAGAAAAACGCGCGAATTCTTACTTCCAAAGAATAGGGAAAATAATTCAATAATTTTAAATTATTGCTAATCCGTGTCGTCAGTTTGTCGTTTTGTTTTGTGCGGTGCTGCCAAAATTGTGTGTGCCAGTGTATTTAAAATTTGAAATTTTTAACAAAAATACAAAATTTTAATCTTTACACAACCCAAAATTCATTGTCTGACGCGCGTTGCCAAAACCCATGAACAGCGCGTGTGATGCACATATGAAAAGAAATCTCTAAGAAGAAGTTGGGCTAAAAAAGAAAAGTGATACCAGAAAAGTTCCTTAATACACAGAGATTGAGATATATACATATATAAAGGGAGAGCAAGAGAAGACACAGAGAGAGAGCGCATAAAAGAGAGAGAAGGAACGAGAGCGCAACACACAACAAAGTCATAAAAAGCAACGGTTAGTTTGCGGAGCGATTCCAATGTTGATCAGCTCACATAAACATAAACAAAACGTAAAATAAATATACAGATATTGCTATAAAATAATATTTTTCCATTGCAATCCTAATTAGCATCGTTTTTTATAAACATTCGCATTCAAGCATTTCGTTTATAGCGAATTCCAATTAACATTTTACGCCTCGCTTAAGATTCGAAACAATTTCGCTTACCTTATCAATTTCTGTTCTAATTTTACAGGCCCTGCTGCTAATTACAATCAATCAGAGTTCCTTGTTAGAGATCTATAGAGAAAAGCCATCTATAAAATGATTTCGCACAGTCCACCCATATTCAGTCACAGTCCACCCGTTAGTTTCCTAGCGGACTACATGAGCGGACATCAGCGTCAAACCCTGAAGTAAGTTTCCAATAAAACCAAATATATTTTCGGACTATGAAAAGAAATTGGGTTGACTAATTGAATTCAATTGAATGCGCGAGATTCGGCAACGAATCAAAATTCAATTGTTTTTAATTATATTTTATTTATTCTTTATTTTTATTTTTATTTATTTTTTATTTATTTTATTTTTTTTTTTTTTTGTTATTTGAATAAGATACGAATACCTAAATTTAACTCTAGTTTTATTTAAAAGTTACGAGCGAAGACTTTCTCCATCTTCAAGTTAGCCTTATATCTTAAATATAAATTCTGGAATTTTTCTTATCATTAGATAGCGCGTAGTATTGTCTGATATACTCCGAAACTTACCTACATACGTGTTTTACGGAAAAAAACTGAATTTTTTTGTTAAACTGATTAAGTAAATCTCTGATAAATTGTGTATTACAAAATAAAAACTCATTTCTTTTCAAGACAAGAATAATAATTGAATTATATAACGAACACTAATCAATGATGAATCGGAAAAAATGCGATATTATTTATGACACCAATAAGACCTACCATAAAAAAGTAATGCCCACGGAAAAACATTTTTAAGATAATATAAACAAAAATGCAAGGAAATCTATCTATATATATAGAAATATTTTTTTCAATAATCTTAAATGCAAAATTGACTAAAAGCTTGACGTATCAATTTTGACAGACTCAATAAAGCCGTTACAGAATGCCTTCATTCCAAAAATACTATATAAACAGTGAATGCGATTGCGTTATAAATTTAGTGTAAATATGGATGTTTACCTTTTAGTCTGTGTCTGATTATTCATATGGATCAATATTGATATATCTCTTATGCAATACATAGAAGTACTACTAAGGTCGCATCAACGACAGACGACAATTCGCCTTATGTCATAAGGTATTGCAACAGGTTAAACGGGTTAATGAAATCCCCTTCACATAGATAGGACTCAGTACAAACGTACAGAAAAAAAAAATAATAATAAAAATAAAAATAAAAATATGTTTAGCTCGCTTCGGTTGACAACAGCATTTAAAAAAGCATTCAATATCAAGGCAAATGCCATAATCAAAACAAACTTTTATTTTTTTGCCTAGATGTCGAAAGCAAAAGTTGACAGCGAGAATTTCACTCGGAGGAAAGAAATAACAGTTTTATGAGCGAGAAATTTGGTTGTTCACGTCTCTTGGTGGGGTCTGTGGAAGCAATTGCTTAAACATCATGCTCGATTCGTCGACTACGAGCTTTATTTGCTGCGCAGACACTTACTGCATCAATCAGCTGACCAGTTCTTTAGTGGATATATAGAAATATATATCAGAAGACATTTTCGCTAAAAATATGAATAATAAAAATTCTAAAAACGTCCGCAAAAACATATAGTTAATAATATAAATAGAACCTGGTCTAATAAAACCTACGCAGTTACTGAAAATATAAATTTGTTTATCTTCGTCGAACTATTAGAATTGATATTCTGCCAAATCATTTATGTACTTTGAACTCACGAAAAAATAGTATTGGTATTATTATTATGACTTTCAATAGTTTCTAGCTAGATCTGTCAATATTATAATTTTTTTATTTAATTCTAATGAATATTTACACTCTTTTATTTATTTATTTTTATTCAATATTAATATTATTAGGGTTTATATTATTTTAATGTATATTAACATAATTTTTTATAAATTTCTTTATTATTAATATCATTATTATTATATCATTAGTTTTTTCATTTAATTTCTTAATTGCGGTATTCATGTCAGTTAAATTATTGAACTATTCAATTTTTAATATTATTTTATAAGATTTATTATATAAGTATCATTACCATTGGTATTATAATTATATCTATATTATTATTATTATTATTATCATTATTACTATAGTTGCTATTAGAATTATTATTAATATTATTATTCAGTAATGCTTGATCGCCTTTCCACAAAGATTGGATCAGCTTGATTGTCTCATAATTCTTAGCCACCATTATAAATTTAACCATATCATTAATTGGCACTAAAAATACATTAATTATCACCTGTAACACGGATGATAACAAACTCTAACTAACAAACAGCCAATTTAAATTAAGCTTCATAAATGATGAACAAATTTAAAGAGCTGGCTTATCAGGCATTGACTTTATAGTTTGCCTATGTCTAGCCGAAATACAATTTTTGATATGAATCAGCAAAAAAAAAAAATTCACAAAAGGAATTGCAAACAGTTTTGATTCTATCCCATGGTATTTCCAAAATTAGAACTCTACGATGAATCATGACAGACAGAGAGTAAAACAAATTTGAATAGACGCAAACATATGTAAATATGTGCGTACATATTTGTGAACATATATAGAAGTGTATGTGTATGGGAATATGTATATAGACAAAAACCTATCCACGGGGTACTATTCAAATCAAGTGCAGAGGTCGTGCGTAATAGATTCAACAACTTTTGCGCTTATCAATAATAGCAGAAGCCTGGCGCTATTTCTTATAGATAGTATAGTATATGTATGTATACATATATATAAGCATGTACATGTGTATATAAGAGTACTTGGCCACCGAACAATGCCATGCTATTATCTCACTGAAATAAAAGACAGACCCAGAATAAAGACAAGCTTATCAGGCTGATAAAAAGAAAGTAAACGTGAGCGCCGCGTGGCCTCAAGCTCGTACGATTGCCGCTACAATGCGCAGATTATTCAAGAGCCGAAACCGATATTTATATATAGTACATATACATATATATTTACATGCATAGCAGAGATACTCATGTAAGAATTCCTGATCTTTGTTCTGCTTGCAGCTACAATGACGAGCCCAACAGCTTAAGCGCGCGCTATTGCCGCCCTCAAGCCGTCACTCTGGCCTCCAAAGCCATGGTCAACAACGCCTCCAATGCTGCCCAGGGTCAGCAGCTGCCCGCCAAAACAGGTGGCACGCCCCTCGGCGTGGGCAGTCGCTCCGGCCGCAGTTACCTGGAGCGCATGGTCTCTGCCCCGTCGCTCAACACACAGCCCAAGTCGTGCCTCAGCCGCAAATCCTGCCTGCACAAAGCCAACCAAGTCGCCAGCATCCCCAGCTCAGATGCGGCGCCCACGGAGAACGCCGATCCCACAGACGCTAGCAGCGACTCGGATGGATTGGGCAACTGCAAGCAAAGGTAAGCTCACTATATACATACATATATACAGATTGCATAATGGCTCGGTAATCCGAGTCACGATCCCTTTGACGTCACATCGCAATGGCGCCGCCGACTTTTGACGCCCTCGACCGCAAGTTGAACTAGATTGCGGTTGAGAGCATGTGAACTGCGAGTCTGATCAAAAGTGAAATTCAATAGGATGAATAAAAGTAGACCCTGCCAAATCATTTGCACCAAATTTGGCCAGAACTCAAGAACCCCAACACAAATCGAAACAAATCGAAATATTACGTTTGGCACTCGCCTTATAGATCCCATAGACGTCATAGTGACCGCATGACGCTCAGATAAAGTACAGAAAAAAGTAGATATACTAAACGACAAGATACGGGCAATGTATATGCAAATAAACTCAAATATGTACTCGAGATCTCTGACAATAAAATATCAGATGAGATAAGAAACGGAAGAGAGTTTGCCAATCTAGTCATTCCCATTTTTAATCGTCGTTTGTTATGTTTTTATTTTGACTTAAAAAATTAAAATTTCGCTTTCCATTCGCAATGCACTTGAATTTGGCATTTCGAAAACTGGCTAAAAATACAAAGTGGACGCCGCAGCCACACAGCAGCTAGAGCGCATTTTATAGACTTTATTTTTGGTGAGGCCACGTCTAGACGAGGCTAAACACCAGCTGATATCGCCTAAAAGCTATGGCGACATACACACACAGATACAGGCACAGTCAAACACACATGGCTATTATCAATGTAAACCAGACACACACACACACAGACGAGTTAGTAATATTTGTATGTGTGTGTGAGTGTGACTGTGATTGCGTAGTGCACTAATTGCAGCCACTGCTAGGCGAGAGTATGTGACTGGCAAATACCCTGTCCAATAAAATTAACTGTTAAATGTCCTTGATTTTAATAAATACTGCCAAATCTATGTTTATCGATCGTATTCATGTCATGAAAAAACTCTGTAGTATTTCTATTTCAATTCTGCTTTTCTTAATATAGGATATTGATATGTAGTGAACCTTACAAGATCAAATCTATATTTCTCAATCGTTTTATAAAATCGATACAGATTGATCGTTTTCTGTCATAGAAAAGCTGTGAAGTATTTGTAGATCCTTTCAGCTTGGTATATTTCTTGCTTGCAATATAGATATTTCCATATGTATCTCCGTAAAAATCGATATTTATCAATCGATCTTATTTCATGGAAAAGTTGAGCGGCCTCTCTAGGTCGTTTCAGCTGGGCATATTTCTTACCTTCAATGTGAATCTCCCTTGCAGATCGTCCACATCACTTTGCCGAACTTACTTCAAGCATAGCGAGACGTTGTAGGCAAGTAAATGTCATAAAAAATCATTAACAGAAATTTACGTTTTTGTATAAATATATTTGTAATGTCAAAAGATTATTATTGATTATTGCTGTTGAAAGCTCTTAAAATATTTCGATTCCTTTACTCGTTAATTATTCTGTCATTTAGCAATCAACAATTGCGCTTCCTTCCACAAATCTGTCAAGAGCTGCCACACTTTTAATTAGTTCACTATAACAGACACGGGCCAGGTCAAGCCAAGGCCAACGAATAGGCGACAGAATCCACAAACTAAAAATGCGATAATTGCGCTCTGTCGGGTTTTCGGCTATACACAAAAAGCATATTTCAAAATACACACACACACTTATATATAAATAAATTACATGCCTGTAAGATGTAGATGTACGCAGTGAATATTTATAGACAGATTGTGCATGCGCCCATCACGTGTTGAGATGTGCTACAGCATCGAAAAGATTTCGAAAACGAAATCTGTAAGTGTGTGTTATGAATGTAACACACAGCTATATAAATATATAATATGTATATGCATATATATTTATGATTTCGACTAATTATTGTGTCACCCACGTAAATTCTAATTCTGTGCGCTCTCTGCAAACTTTGAGCAGATTTCGTATGTAAAAGTAAGATAGAGAGTGCAAAGACGGAACCGCCTTGTCGTAATTATGAGTTCAAGACACAGACAAGGCTGTATGTAAAGGTCACCAGAATGACCATCACTCGCAATATTTGACGAGGTCAAATTCATACAAATGTCTGTTTTAGGCGAATTAAGGATTATTGCGAGAGAGAGAGAGAGAGAGCTTCACCTGAAATACCTGTCTTATCATTTTCTACAATTTGAAGTGCTTTTGTAATCCCTTTTATTTTCATTGGACAGGGGGAAACTTGTTTCTTTTACAGCATTTTGTGCAGTGCATATTAATTTTATTGTGCCTGGGCTCAAACCGGACCCATATGCATTTATTTTGTTTTTATTTTTGGGGTAATTCGAACATACATATGGATATGTAAATGAGTGCAGCCGAGGAGACAGAAGAAAAAGAGAAGAAGGCGAAGAAAACGAGAAAGGAATGTAAACCCGTTCAAGTTTTCAATGCTTCCTCCAGCCAAGCTGGCCTATAAAACCGTCGCAGCTGGAGCCAACCCAGCAACAGCATGGAAAATGCACTGAAAAATCGGAAAAATTATAATCTATTAAATTTGATATGCGACAACGCCATAGCCACAAATTCAGCAGTTGACGCCGGCAACGCGTAAAAAACGAGACATGATTTCGAGGCGGGCCCACACACTAGATCGAGGCGATCGAACGATCGAATCGATTGCCCGAACATCGAATGAAAAAAATTCAAAAAGCAAAAAAAAAAATCCAAACCTGTTGAAGAAAATGCAGCAGGCGGCTAGTGCACACGCCTTCAACGCGTGATCAGCGATCGGCGATCGGCGAACGGCAAACGGCGTTCAGCGCGCGATCGGCAAACGTTGGCAGTTCGAACAGCCGGCTGTTTGATATTGGCGTCAGACTAATAAACTCAGCCAACTTAGCAAATAGCCACAATTGTTGGCCACATTTACTATAGAAAGCAAACACAGAGAAAGAAAGAGAGAGAGAAAGAGGTAGAGAGAGAGGGGCAAACAAACATATTCCTACCATATTACTCTATTTGCTATTCATTAAAGAAGAAATATGTTTAATTGCCTTTCAGCATATTGTGTGAAATGCACTTCTCCCACAACTCTTTCAATTCTATGGGGCTTGTCGGCGCAATTAGCTCTTAGGTCATATTTGCTCTATGACAATCTTTGAAATAACAAAACAAATGCCTAACAAATTGCTTGATAAATATTAATCTTATCATGGCAATAGACATGCCTTTTTTTTCTTAATATATATATTCCATATATATTATATTATAAAGGAGCTTTAGTAGCAAATACTCTCTCATACACTTAAGAATTTTGGCAGCGCTTACCTCTTGGGGTATACGAAAAAAGGGGCTGTGTTGCCTGTGTTACTTACCCCCAAATATAGCGCAAATATTTTGACTTCCAGCCATAAAATAAGATATTTTAATGCATTTGCTAGACATGTTCGATAGGCTCTCTCCCGTCTTCAATCTTTGGGCGTGTATTATTTAATTTATTTGTTTTCTTTTTTTTGCCTGGATAAAAATCGGTACGTGTCAACGAAAATAGCACAATATATATATACATTCACATACATATATATATATATATATATATATATATATATATATATATATATGTATATATAGACATATATTTTGTGTGCGCCTACAAAATTGTGACGCAAAAATAATGTAAAAAAAACACACACAAATAAAATAAAAATACAATAAAATAAAAATCGAATTTCTCTCTACATTGTGCAACGGAAAGCAATACAAATAATCTTAATAGAGCCCAAAACAAGCAGACCTGGTTTGTTTAGTATACAAGACTGCCACAAAGATTATACATTCAAATCTCTTCTTTTTTTTTTGTTAAAATAGGGAAAGAAACGAAATGTTTAAATGCCAATTTACTGGCAATGGGCGGTGACAGCTTCCGATTAGCTCGATTCCCTGCCAACGCGGGTCACAATGTACCCAAAAAATATCTGAATTGGCTTTGTTTTTGTCAAATATAAACATCGATTTGCTAAAAATAAAAATAAAAAATAAATAAAAAGCAAATACCAAAAAGAAACATGCAACGGCGCAATTTCAATATGAAATCCAAAAAAGACAATAAACTTTAATGCATAAAAGTAAAAATAACAATCGTAAAAGACTGGGGGTCCGAATCACGGGAGCTGATAAGCAGAGGTTCAAGGCTGAAATGCAGCCAATCTCTCATTCTCTCTCTCGCTCTCTCATATAATTAGTTCAGTATTTGAGATCATTGGCTGCAGCCTAACTTACTCTCTTAATCACTCTCTTTAATCGAATTCTCTATTATTGTTTTTCAGCCACTTGCGCAAAAAGCATGTGATCTTTGCTGACGATGAGGGTCTGTCCCTGACGGAGGTGCGCGTCATGTCCGAGCCCTCGAATGTGCCGCCATACTGGAGCATGAAGTTTTTGGAGCAGATCACACAGGGACTAGTCAGTCCGCATCCGCCGGATCAGTGGACCGTGGACTTCAAGCAGCCCGCATCCGACTATTTGACATTTAGGTAATAGAGCAACCCGCTGTCAATGAAGACAAATCAATTAACAATTGTTTCCAAATATTAATCAACAGGCAAAAGATCGAACGCGACTTTGTCTCGCTGGAGAATGTCATTGTCAAGGATGAGGAATCGATTGTGGTGGGCACCATCAAGGTCAGGAACATTGACTTTGCCAAGGAAGTCATTGTGCGCGTCACCTGGGACAACTGGAAGAGCCAGCAGGACATATTTTGCACATTTGCCAGGGCCTACGGCCCCGCCACTTGCGCCCACGTTGTCTTCGATACATTCTCATTCAAGATCACGCTGCCGCCATCCTCCAAGCGTCTGGAATTCTGCATTTGCTATCGGTCAAATGATAAAGAGTTCTGGGACAATAATGATGTAAGTGCCTCGAACTAAACCATCATTATAAAAAACTAACTATATCTATTTCTATTTCTCAACAGGGTAAAAACTATACCATCAGCAAACGGTCGCCTTTCTACTACAACGCCCTGTCGCCCTATGATAAGGGACAGAATCGCAGCTCCAGCCAGCAAATGCGATCCACCTTAACCGATGCACTTGCCAAAGCCCAACAGAAGAACAGCTGGAGCCAGGAGCCAAATACGCCATATTGGTAGAACAAATATATATAGTTAAATATAGTATGGGATGTCAAGCTAATTGTATAGCTGAGCAGGTCTGTGGCTGGATCGGACATTGGGATCGATTGTGATTCCCCCGATTGTTCAGTTGCGCGTGGGATTTGATTTGTGTCTGAGCCGAACAGCACTACATCCAAGAATTTGCCTCTGAGCGTTGCGTCCTATAATCACGAGGGGGACATTCGTAATTTTTTATCGTACCACACCACACACACTTTCTTAAGCCAGAATCTGGTAAGGTGCCATTGACTTGAGGTTTTATCTACGTACAATCAAACCGAAACTACTTTTACTTTAAGCAAAATGAGCTTTGCAACAAAAAGAGGAATAAGTGAGAGAAGAAGAGCTCATTGAATTTCAAGATCCATATCCTTATAACCCATATACATATCTCCAAAATATTTGTTGTAGTACGTTTGATTGTGTCACGATATCGATATCAATTTTTATTTTCTGTACTCTATGTTTACCTGTATGCCTGTGTGATTGTCTACCATCTAAACTGATATTAGCTTAAAAACAAAACAGCTCAAGTAAAAATAAATTAAAAACAAAAAACAAAAAATGAAGAAGAACTATAAAGAAAAGCGTGAGTTATCCTAGCAAACCATTGTTTCGAAATTCTCTTTATATACAAATAAAGAAACAAAAAACAAAACTCTGAAAGAATATATGAAAATTTAGTAATTAAGTTTTTGCACGGAAAATTTTATAGAATTTTTTTTTTATTTTTGTTAATTATTATTTTGGTTATTTGAAACTCTAAGACTGAAATGGCTTGTTATGGAAAACACGTCCTCATATACAAAATAAAATAATAATATACAAAATAAATAATATAAACAAAACATGATTCAAAACATCACACATAATAAATGATCTATGTCTCTAAATGTTTTTATGCGTGTCAACCCGACTTTGAAACTTAGAAATTAAGCGATTTGTACATAGAACGTATATGTATATATACCATATGCATATTTAAACATACGTTATGCATATACAATATACAATATATAGATAAATCATGCACCAGAAAATTGCCTGTTAAATACATTTATACATTACCTACGCGTTTAGTTTTGTAAAAATATTTAGCTATAGTGCTTAGAGGTTATTTAATTATAAGTCCCCAAAACCCCTTCCGGCTTCTAAATAGCTGTCGCGAAAAACTAACTCTCTGCTATAAAACTTAATGATTATTTAGTTTTTAACAGACGCCAACTACAACCCAATATATATGTACACAGTGAAATTATGATACAACGACCCAATATGTTACATTATTACTTTCATTGATTAAAGATAATTTAAAAATACAAATGTGTTAAATTTATTTAAAACGATATGCTATTTCTGGATTTTATCTATAGTCGTTGATCAATATTTATATTGATTCATATGTATAAATTCCTTTTCAAAATTGTCTAGAAATTTAAATGTGTAATCTGAAAATTCACAGAACAAATATGCTATACACAGGTAAAGTATTATCAAAAGTTCTAATCCATGTCATGTCACAGCTTAAAAATGTTTACAATCGCAATTTAATATCTAATGTTTATCATATTAATTCAAGAACAGTCAAGTATATATAGCCATTCAGGTATACCTATATCCGAATACAATTCATATTAATAAATATATGCGTATCCATTATTCTAGTATATCTCTTGAAGAATTACTGGAAATTATTATCATCAAATTTGATAAATATATCTTTTGAGTTGCAAACAATCTTTAACGCTTCTAAATATATGCCCAAATGTGTTGTCTGTATTATTACATAGGTCGATGCCTTGAATTTTTGAAATTGTATTCTATCAGACAATTTTTGTTTTATTTTTATTTTTCCTTAACTATGTTAACAACTAGTATACTATACTAGACTGTAATGGAACAGATTAAATAACTCATTTTTCATTTAAGTTTAAACTGAAATCGTTGCATCCAATAAAACAAGTTAATGTATCAGCCATATTTTTGTTAGGTTCAAGGGTTATCTGAAAAGGGGAATTGTCTAATATAGACACAAAACTCATAACTGCAAAGTACGTAAGTAAAAACAGAAACAATACGCAAATATTTATTGTTGTTTGTTTTATTTTTAATTAAGTTAATCAATGTCTGTGGAATTCTCTATGCGGCAATTAAGCGTTCAATTATGTTATCTATTACATACCATATTCTGAGACCTGTAGATCAGTAATTATCATAGAGTTTGGAAGAACAACATACAGAAATATATATAAAATACAAAAGACATTTCAGAGTATATGTACGCTTCTCGGCATAGGCATACATATAACAACGAATAGTATGAATGTAAAGTTTAGAAATGGAATACATTAAGTTTAGATAAATAATTAGTTTTCTTTAAATCATGAAAAATCTACAATTAGCAACATCGGAATGCATAGTAGCCGAAAGTCGGTTATAAGTAAAATGCGATTCGAATACACACGCATTATAAATGTAAAGAATGTAAAGTATGTTATCTTCGCCAACTCATTAATTTAGATTTGCCGTCCCGTTTTATACTATTGGGTTGATCTTGAATTTGAATTAGCCTTAATTCAAAAATTTTGCTGTTTGCTTTCATTAATTTCGGTAACGCTGAGCCACTTATTTGCTCTTCTCCTTGGCCTTCAGGCTAGCGGGCATCTCTGGTGGTGGTGGGCGAGGAATACCCAGAGCTACCTTGACGCCATCATATATGAACCATTGCAGGGCAGTGAGCGTACCAATCATAATGATACGTGGTGTCAATCCATTCCACATTCCCATGAAGCCCAGCGACTTGACAACGCTGCCAGCGCTGGCACCCTTGCTCTGGTTCAGCTTGGAGACCACCACATCAGCTGGATGCGAGACAACAGCACAGAAGACGCCAGCAATATAACCAGCCGCAAAGGTGACCACCAATTGCTCGCCCTTAGAGCACTCTGTACGTGGCTTGGGCACCACATATCTGAAAGATAAAACAAGTGTGTAAATTCAGAAAAATTCACAACATTCAGATTTTCCCACTCACTTGTAGAGCAGCTCCACAGTGCGCTCGAAACATGCAAACTTCATCATGGTGTATGGAATTTGACGCATCCACAATGGCACCAAACCCTTGTAGAAAGCTCCGATACCCTCATCCGCCATCATCTTTGGTACTGCTTCACGGAATGTGTTAGCAAAGCCGGGAACTGTCTGAATCTTAACCTTGGCTGCCTCAAACGGAGCCAATGCAATATCAGCGAATACCTCAGCAGATGCCGAAGCGGCCAGATAGATGTAGGTGCGATACAAATACGCATTCTCCTCGCCCAGGATGTCAGCATACTTAATTTTGAACAACTCATAGAAGCCGAACTTGCAAAGGCCCTGAAACATGCACGAGAACGATTAAAAGATTGTGAATGGATTGTTATGTAAGCGCCGAGTCACTTACTTGCATCGAGTAACCAATCAAAGTTGGGAACCAGCCCTTTGCCAGACCAACAGCACCTTCCTCGGCTACCGTGACCTTGAAGCCATGAACCAAATTCTTGTACTTGGCTGGGTCCACCTGCAAGCGACACTTGACCAAATCCAATGGCACCACAAAGGTGTGCGTGGTACCACAACTCAGAATGCCACCGATACCGCACAGTGCCAAATATTTGTTGCTGCCAAACTCACACGAGTCCGTTGACGATGATGCTGCTGCTGCAGCCGCGATCTCGCGTCCAACAACGGGGCCAGGATTCTGGCCTACCGCTGGATAAGCCGACAACTGGCCGACAGGCTTGGCCTCATCGCACTGCGCTTGGCTGAATGGTGTCTTGAATGGTGAATTCTTTGCGGCTTGAAAAAAAGACGAGAACATGATGTCTTTTTTTGTGTCTACTTTTGTGTCCGAGCTGCAAAGAACAGGAGAAAGAGCAGAATTAGAAGAGGCTTTTATAATTAAATCTGCTTCTGCGCGATTTGCGAATTTTCACACTGCGTTCACCGTTCACATCTGAGTTACATAATGTGTCATGCACATCTATGTAAGTCTCAACGGTTGCTTATTGGGGACTATTGGCTTACATTTTCTCAATTCAATGAAAACTACGAATTTTAACACAAATATCCTATCTAATTGAGCATGTGATTTGTTTCTCTTACGCAATTATTTTTCGATTTTATTTTCTTACTTACGTAGTGGCCGTCCGTGGCGTGGCGAGGAATTAGATTCAAAGAATGATTCGTAGTGTGACCGCACACTGCAACGCCAAATATACCACAAGGCCGTTAAGAAAAATACCAAACTAAGACTTTTCAGGGGTTAAAACGGGCGAAGGGAACCAGCTGTAGGTCAGTGACAAATAAAATATAGGACAGTAGGACAAGTATGGATTATCCAATAGTTCACTCCACAGTGAACAAGAAGAAACCGGACATAAATTCCAGGTCATGAGTGAGGGTTGTTAATTAACATAAATAGAATTTTGTATTGCAGGCATGCACGCTCTACGCCCCGTGACAAGCTACAAATGGAAAAGCAAAGACATACGAGTACAACATGGATATCAATACATATCGATATCATAAAACGATGAATGCTTGACGACTTACGCGCGCAACAGTGTATCTTTTAAAATTAATATGCATCCGAGAGTTGGATGCACATACAGAGATCGACACGGCTGGCGACTGAGATGACAAAAAATTCTATAATTTCTCTGATATATTTTACAATCACTATCATTACGAATAAATTTTAATGCAGCGGTTTTTCTACATACAAAGTACCAGCTGTGAAGAGCGGTGGAACTTGTTCGTTCATTGCTTTAAGCATTTATAACAGACGGTATTTTTTACTCAAAATATACTAGATTTAATCCAGCCCATCAAACTTTATTAATGTTAATATAGCATAGCTGCATCGTTGTTTAAAATATAAAGCACAGTTTACGACTTTTTGCTATACAAACATATATTCTTAATATAATATCAATATAATATATAAGAGGTCAACTTGAATTTATTCCTGAAATACACAAATTAAATGTTAATAATTATTTTAATAAAAAGTGTTTGCTATAAAGCGCCTTATATACGGGTAGTAAGATACCTACAGAGATATTTATTTAGTTTTAAAAAGTATACAACAGAACCCGTTGAAAGCTTCGTCAACATTGAGTAATACAAGCTTTCAAATAACAGCGCTGTCCATTAACAGTTGCCTTGCTGCGCTGTTAACAGGTGGTTCGACTTCGTGAATGTTAACAGGCCGCTGAGATAAAACGATTTATTTGATTAAGCAGACATTTTAAATGTGCGTCTAACACGTCGCCAAACAAACGCTAGCATCAAATATAAAGATGATGTCAGTACTTAAACAAATGCTGGACATCATTTACCATTAGGAACAGCCCGTGGGCCGCTCCTGAACAATTGCTTGTTGCTTCAAATACTGCCGCCTGTGTTGTCTTTGTCGTCATCTTTGTCGTCGTTGTTTGGTTGTCGGCGTGCGAAACGCCGAGCGGCCATTCAGTAGCCGTTAGAACGCGTCGCAGTGCGGCAGGAAGTTGAGTATACGACGCGTTGCCTCGTCGCCAGAGTTCAACTCAAATAACTTTGAAGTCTGCTTGCCAGAGCGAAGCGCGCCTTTTTGAAGTTTGCCTTTCTGTGGCGTCGCAAGGTGTTAATTGGCTACAATTCAATTTATTTCAAAGAATTTATAAATAATGTCGACGGTGCATGCAGGATCTCTGCCGAAATATTGTGCGCGTGTTATCTGCGACACCTAATCGGAGTTCAAATTGTCTGCAGAATTATACAAATAATGTTGATGAGTGGAGTGTTGACAAATTGAATTAGAAACTAATTATCTGTCCGGTTAAGAGGCTTGTCGAAAACACAGTTAATTAATCACACAAAATGAAGTAAATATATGAAATTGAATTTAAGTGCAGTGTGAAATATAAAATAAAAAATAAATATAAATCAAATTTAAAAATACTCATAAAAATATTAAAGTAATTGTATGCAAAAATATTGTTAAATTAATGAAATAAAATATGATACTATTCTCATGTTATAGTGTAGTTTATTACATAAATAAATATATATACTCATTAAACGTATAATAATAGTTATATGAAAATAAAATTTAATCAGTTGCCATACGGAATTATAGCACCCGCATATAATATGGATTCAAAGTATGTATTTTATTTATAAATTATAAATGTATACAAATTTCTAAAATACAGCGAGTATTCTGTACTCTGAGACCTTTCCAATTCTATAGCAAAGCGCAAAGTTTGATTAACCTAAAAACCATAAAAAGTAAACAGTTTTCAACACGAACTTGCAGATAAATTTGTTTGCCAAAAATTCGGGCGATAAAAAATATCAAATCAAAATCAAATAAAAAAGTTTTTTTTGACCAACCGGAGGAAAAATCGAATCGAATCAAGCATGACCTATTACTGTCACGTCCGGTGGGAGCCAGGGAAGAGCTAACAACTTTTGGGTCACGTTTGACATTTGGCCAAACAGAATGATGGAAACTGAACTCTAGTAGCCAAGACCTGCACATCCTCAGACCCGCGGCCCAGCTGTATGTGTGCACAACAAGCACAAGCACAAGCACAAGCACAAGAAGCTCACCAACCGCAGCAACATTTCGGACTCGCAGCAATTAATTAAAAAGTTTCAACGCGCCCAAATCAAATCAACAATTTTCGCAGGTATTTTAGCGTCAATGGAGCGGGAGGTTCAGTCCGAGCTCACGCTCGAGTTTGGGATAAAGATTTAGTTGGCACATTTAGTAGTAAACAGTGGCCGTCGGATCGATGGATGGGCTCGAATGAAAATCAATGCGCATTACTGCAGCCTCGCTGCGCCCCAAAACCAGCGAACAACCCGGCAAACTCGGCAGTAACGAAAATACATTCAATTTTTAAATACAATGCGCCGCGGGGGCTGCCGTGCGCTGCGATGCGGTGCGGAGCGGAGGGATGCGATGCGAGGCGAATGCTATGTCGTCTGGCTGAGATTCACCACTTGTCCAGCTCTTGACCCCAAATCCAAGTCCAAAAATAGGCTCATCGCCATGCCAAGCGTCCACTCCTTGATTATTTTTAAGCTGCGCTAAAATCTGCTGCGTAAATTTTCGAAATATTTTAGGAATGCGCCTAATTATAATCAAACTAACAAAGATATTTTATGCTCACAGATATTTGTAGCGGAATGTAAATTTGATAGTAAAATCATTGCATTCTTTGCCCAAGTAAAATGAGTATATTGGTTTCGCTTCAATATCCATCCATCTGGATAAAGATATATTAAGTTAAGCTTATCTTTGGAAAATCTAAAAAAAAGGCAGACAGAAAATAGAGATGGAATAGAGTTCTATGATGATAATATTCAGAATGTGTATTATGTAGTCAAACTAATTTATATTTATATTTATATTTATATTTATATTTATATTTATATTTATATTTATATTTATATTTATATTTATATTTATATTTATATTTATATTTATATTTATATTTATATTTATATTTATATTTATATTTATATTTATATTTATATTTATATTTATATTTATATTTATATTTATATTTATATTTATATTTATATTTATATTTATATTTATATTTATATTTATATTTATATTTATATTTATATTTATATTTATATTTATATTTATATTTATATTTATATTTATATTTATATTTATATTTATATTTATATTTATATTTATATTTATATTTATATTTATATTTATATTTATATTTATATTTATATTTATATTTATATTTATATTTATATTTATATTTATATTTATATTTATATTTATATTTATATTTATATTTATATTTATATTTATATTTATATTTATATTTATATTTATATTTATATTTATATTTATATTTATATTTATATTTATATTTATATTTATATTTATATTTATATTTATATTTATATTTATATTTATATTTATATTTATATTTATATTTATATTTATATTTATATTTATATTTATATTTATA
This sequence comes from Drosophila meridionalis, assembly GCA_035045145.1. NCBI lineage: Eukaryota > Metazoa > Arthropoda > Insecta > Diptera > Drosophilidae > Drosophila > Drosophila meridionalis. Next base: position 1,812,480 of record JAWNPG010000023.1, read on the forward strand.
TTTATATTTATATTTATATTTATATTTATATTTATATTTATATTTATATTTATATTTATATTTATATTTATATTTATATTTATATTTATATTTATATTTATATTTATATTTATATTTATATTTATATTTATATTTATATTTATATTTATATTTATATTTATATTTATATTTATATTTATATTTATATTTATATTTATATTTATATTTATATTTATATTTATATTTATATTTATATTTATATTTATATTTATATTTATATTTATATTTATATTTATATTTATATTTATATTTATATTTATATTTATATTTATATTTATATTTATATTTATATTTATATTTATATTTATATTTATATTTATATTTATATTTATATTTATATTTATATTTATATTTATATTTATATTTATATTTATATTTATATTTATATTTATATTTATATTTATATTTATATTTATATTTATATTTATATTTATATTTATATTTATATTTATATTTATATTTATATTTATATTTATATTTATATTTATATTTATATTTATATTTATATTTATATTTATATTTATATTTATATTTATATTTATATTTATATTTATATTTATATTTATATTTATATTTATATTTATATTTATATTTATATTTATATTTATATTTATATTTATATTTATATTTATATTTATATTTATATTTATATTTATATTTATATTTATATTTATATTTATATTTATATTTATATTTATATTTATATTTATATTTATATTTATATTTATATTTATATTTATATTTATATCTCTTTTTTCTGTATTTATTTCATTTAATTATATCTTTCTGTATTAAGCCATACATATATAAGCTTTAATACAGTAGTTAGCCTTTCTTGTTACTTTTTCTGTATTGCCATTTAATTTGACGTCGCTAACTTGCTAAGAAACATTGGCCATAAGTCGCAACTATGCGAAATTCAAAAGAAAGGCCCAAAATAGAAGAAGCAAAAAACACAACAAAGGCCAAGTCTGCGGACACGCCTTTGGCTAATTGTCTACGTGGATGTATGTCAGCGAGCGTGTGTGTGTGTGTGTGTGTGAGCGTGTATGTGGCTGTATGTCATAATCAAGTGAATGCCCAGCAATAATTTAACACGCAAGTCCTGTGTCCTGTTGTCGTCTGACTAATGGCTATGACTAGTAATCGGGACGACAAGAATTCAAATGCGACTGCTGCAGTTCTTAATTAGCCATTTGGCGCATTATGTCGGACGTAGGCATGTAATCGCACGAAGTAGAACACCTGCGAGATTAGCTTGACTCCAACTGAGCCCTGGGGCTGCTCCACATAATCAACTGCCACGAAAGTATACGAAATGAGAAGAGAAGTCAGTCAAACTTTATTAAAGGCTAGACTCATGATTCATTTATATTTCGTTTGTTATTCAGTGTGACTGACTGTCAGATACCCTGTAGTTTATGAAGGCTAATCGGCAGTCAAACTTTATTAAAAGCTGGACTCATGATTCATTTATAAATAAATAATTACCCCGTGGTATATGAAGAGTAATCCACAGTCAAACTTTATTAAATGCCGGATTCATGACTCACTAAATGTTGCTTATACTCGACTCGAAGATACCCTGTAGACTATGACAAACAAATGTCTAATATCTCTGCATATATTTTACTATGTGCAATTCGATGACAACTAAAATCTTAGAACTGAATATGATTTGTGTGTAGTATGCATGGAATGAGGAAAGTATGAAAAAGTTTATATAAAGATATGATATTCATTTACTTACAAGTTACTTATTCTGTAAATTGTTTATATATATGCATGGAATGAGGAAAGTATGAAAAAGTTTATATAAAGATATGATATTCATTTACTTACAAGTTACTTATTCTGTAAATTGTTTATATATTATATATATTATATATTATGTAATATATGGTAAATGAGTATAAGAAAGAGAAAAATTAGATTTGCTTCTGATAATGGCAATTTATATATATAATACCCTACTCATCCAGCTAGTTAATAGTTCGGATCCTGATTATATATATGCACTATTAAATCATTTATATGTATATTGTTATATATTTCCTTCAGCCTCTCTCTTATTTAATATTCTTAAATTTGATATACATTCTGGGGCTCAGGTATTAAGTAGTTTGATGCGTTGACGCTAAAACATGCCATTCAGCTGTATAAATCAATGTTTATGAATTTAGAAGTAGTCGCTGTCGGATGACAAGTGCATGACAAAGTGTCAGACACTAGTCGCAGACTCTGGGCAAATTATCCGTCACACGTGACGCAGGGTCACAATCACAATTTCCAACAGCCTTGACATTGACGTGTCTTGCGAGATGCCAATGAGGAGGCGGAGGAGAAACGAATGAAATATGTTACAATCGTGTGCGAGGGGGCGCAGCGCACACTGTGAACAAGCTGCCGTTGTTCCCATGATTGAATCAATAAGACGCATACCGAAGGCCAAAGAAATGGACTCAAATGGACTTGGCTGCAGGCCAATGCGAAGGCTGCTCCGGCAGCGAGTCACTCAGGGCACTCAAATAAAACAAAATAAAATAAAAAAAAACCTGTTGAGTAAATTCCTCACCAATCAAACTGCATTGGCAATATGCATAGCTGCGGGAATATTGAGACAACATGCCACGGCAGTTAATGGACTTATTCACGCACCAATCACACGCAATTTAATTCAATTCAAGAGCAATTCGAACATTAAACTCTGCTCAATTGAGGCACAAAGCATTGAAATTCGACATCGTATATATGTATATATAATCGTATATATATATAGAGTGTGCTTCTTAGATGTACGCTGACACCGACCTAGGTATCAGTGTTGGAGCGTATCGTATGGCATATACTCATAAGCCACGTGTCGCTAAGCAGCTCAGCGCAACAGGCAACGGGCAACACGAGCTCTAGGAGATGCCCTGCAAATGATATGACAATAAACAATGCTGTCAGCTACTGGAGTATGCCATGTTTATTAATTTACTGTCATGTTGGGAGATCACATTTGGCTCTGCCGCTGTAAATTACATTGCCAACTGAAACAAGTTAGAGGCGTTGGCTGCTTGGCCATCGGCCAGTTGACTAGTTGGCCAGTTGGCCAACAACTAACAACAATTATGACCAAAGTCAAGTGGAGTGCGCTCCCCAGGCGTACATAAACGCGATATTCTCTCATCTATTGTAGTTCAGTTCTGTCGCCTGAGTCAGTCGTTGCTTTGCCAATTGTTGTTCTGCTTCCTCTTCTGCTGCTCGTTATTTGTTGCTTTTCTGTGTCTGTTTGATAGCCTAGTTTTCGACAGGCAAACTTGTGCCTCCAAAATCCCCTTTGTCTATTGTTGTGGAGGGCCCACGCTTCGCTCACGATTGAGCTTAAATGCATTCGCAGTTAAAGCATGAGAGAAAAATAGCCTGAAGGACTCTTATTTGTTTTTTTTCTTTTCTTTTTCTTTATAAAAATCAGCTTTAATCTGATTTATTGGTATATTAAAGCAAATTGCTCTGAGGCAATTAATTAAAGAAATTTGATGGAATAGAAGCCAAACTCTTTGTTTTTAATCAGCATGTAAAAGTTTTATTTAAATTGTTAAGTAAAATATTGTCTACATATTGCTGAAGTCTCAACATCTGTGTAAACATATACACAAAAATGTATATATATTAGGATAAGACAAACAAATTACATGTTTACTTAGCAAATTCATAAAATGAAATCAAATTAGAAGAGCATTGAACTTCTTAACAGGAATTTTAATTTGTATAATAATAAGACTTCATAGGCTGAGAAAAGAAAAGCTTAGAAAAGAAAAGCAAAAGAGTTTCATTAGAGCTTTGTGATGTAAAAATTTGTTGGACTGATTCGTGCCATTAATGGATTTTTCATAAAACTGAAGACCATATATATATAATAATAATAATAATAATTTAGTCTTAATAGAACACAAAACATGAAAATACAAACAATAAATAACATTAAGGATATTTAACTACAAATTTCAAATTCCTGACTTGCCACTCTCAAATTGGGCGTAACATAAAATGACTTAATACTTTATAAGAAGAGAGTATTAACGAATATATATTCCATATTTTAAGAATCAAGCATTGCGAATAGTACATTTTTTTTTCGGTACCTCTACAAGACATACTATTTCCTGAGTTGCGACTCCCAAATTTTAAAATTACTCACTGCTTTAAAAGACAATGGATAATTCACGAATATATATTGCAAATTTCAAATACTTTGCTTCCATGGTTCATACGGACAGGCGGACGGACACCAATATTTGTTTCAAGCCTCTTACATTTGAAGTAGTAGCCTTTCAAATAGCATATACTATTTCCTGATTCTTCACTCTCTCATTGAATCCAACATAAATTTACTTAATACTTAAAAATACGTATTCACGAATATATTCCCAAATTTCCATCTCTTGCTTCCATGGTTTATTCGGATAGGCGGACGGATAGCAAGTCGAAAAAAATAAACACATTTCATTTCATGAATATTCATAAAACTCAATATACATTTACTCACAATTAAATTACTCTTCAAAGAGAAATGCAATTATTTTGTCAATTGTTAAAATTCGTTTGATTTCCCAATTTATTATATTATTTTGCAATCTATGCTGCATTGTCCATCATAAATGCAATTCACAATTGCCTCGCAGCATTTTTATGCGCTCCATCAACTGTCAAGGTGAAAGTTCTTTAGTTTTTCAGCAACGTTCTATGCACATAAATTGAGTTTTATTGAAAAAGATTATCTCAAGTTGAGAAGTAACGAAAACTTAGTGGAGCTTCAAATTATCTCTACTGCAGCAGAGCATGAATGTCTGCGGCACGTGCACGGAACTGAATTATTCACAAATTTCTGTTGTTGTTTACTTATGTCTGTCAAATTGCTGTCAGGGCTGCAGTTCAGCCAAAGGCAAAAACAAAGCTAACAGAGAACTCGCAGTGGAAACTATTGGGGCCAAAAAGTTTCATGGGCTTTGCGAGGTTTTTAGCAATCAAAATTTGTTGTCTTTGTGCCGTTTTGGGCGCATCAAATGCAGTCGGCCGACTAAGCAAATTAGTTGGCTTTAATGAAAATGCCCAAAATCATTTAAGCCCCAAGAAATACACAAACAAATGCAGAATGTGCGCCCGATGAACAAAGTTCAAATGTGCAAGAATGTAGATATCTATGGATGTACTATATGTATATTATATATGTCTGTATGAACGCTTAGATTAGCACACTGCAGTCTCTATTATTGCTTATGGATGTCCATTTAAAGGCAAGCAACTAATAAGCAGAGTCATAAAAATCAGCAAATGACTCAGATATATGCAAAAAGTAAGCACAGTTAGAAACTATAAGCATACTATATGTAGATAAACTTTTATAGATACAAGAAATCTGCGACTGTGTAAACACGCATAGCTCTGAATGGCTCTATAGAGAGAGAGTGAGAGTATTCAAAAATAAATATAAAATATAGTAGCAATAGGCGTATATATAAGTATATGCCTAGAATAGAATTCCAGAATCAATTGTAAAATCTAACTATATGGAATAGACGTCTATGACCAAAATATTACTAAAAATGATAACAAATAATTTAATAATAATAATAAATGAATAGGATAAAAAACTATGGAGGAAATATGTTTTATTGTATTCATTTTATCTTGTCATAAATCTTATGAGTTATTATTAAAAATATAATTTCAATTTAAAATTTTAAAAATAAAATCAATTATTTCATACATTTTACTCCAGGATTCTAACTTCTTTTCATTTATTATTGTTATTATATATTATTATTTTAAATTAAGTAATTTTTTGCCATAGACGTCTATTTCATATAGGTATGTATTTAAATATTCCTAATCAGAATAAAAAGAAATATCTAAAGAATAAAAAATCGTTGAATAAAATGTATCTAAATATTGAATTTTTTAAATTTTTAATAAATAGTAATATATAATAATAAATAATAAAATAATAATAAATAGTATGAATTATATAGTAAATATAGTTAGTAAATTATGTCAGCATTTATCACGTTTAGCATAGTCTCACATAAAAATACCTTAATCAAAGAAAATATTGTAAGTATAGCCAAAATACGGATTTTCTCATATTTGTTGTTAGGTTAGGGCATATGAAATTCGACTAGTTGTAGGCGATCATTTCTCTTCGTTATATCATAAGATACCTTATATTATCGCTAACTATACAAATATGTGTTTTGGCTTTTGCTTTATTTTTATATTGTTTATCTCGGGCCACTGTTTTAATGGCCGAGCGACAACAACAACAATTTCATTCATATATGCGTGGCATTTCAAATTCAATTTTCAAAATGTATTAAACAAAACTTCACGTCCCACATACAAAAAGAAAAGACATGAAAATGTTTTCAGAAAAGTGGTTAAGACCTGCGAACAGAGAGCGGCGACGGCTTGGGGTTGGGGTTCGGGTTGGGCGAAATGTATTCAATGGGGCATTGGCAATAATTTGTTGTCTATTTGCTAGCTGATAAAAATTCACTTTATACACATTGTCTGTTTACTTGACGCAGCGTAAAGCATTTTATACGAAGTGCCCAAGGGAGGAGCTGCCCAGGAGGAGCCACAGACAATGGCATCGCATAAAACTAGCCAAGAAATATGCAACTGCAAATGCAGTCGACAGTGTGGGCGGAGTGTCTGGCCGCGTAACTGAAAGTTGATATAAAAAGAGAGATGATTTTCATCATGGGAATGGAAGAAAAAATAAACAAAGAAAAATGGCAATACAATTCTATGCCATTCATAAATAAAAGAAATAGTTGCGGTTGCTTGTCTGCATTATTGGCAATCAACGCAAGGTGAGTTCCAGAGAACGTTCTTCTGTTAGTTAACATTATAAGGTGGTTCGTTGAGGGAACTAGCTTTAAAGACTGATGGATCTGGAGCACAAGTGCCGCAAATATCAGGAATATTAACAAGGAAATGCTTTTGTTTTGATTTGTTTATTTTGTCAAATACTTGACGCTCATATAAATGGATTGTTTATTTTTGTATCTTTCCGGATTCTCGATTCTCACATAAAAGCACATAGTTGGCGCAAATATGTTTATCAAATTAGGCTATATGTACGTGTATATAATCAAGCTTGCCTAGTCTGAATATTCTTTCTAATATCTAATCCAAACACTTAAACATTTAAGAATGGAATCCCTTTATATTACAAAATAGAGTATTTCCTTCAACATTGATTATTTATTATTTTTTTCTTTATTTATATGCGTATTTATTTATTTATTTGTTTATTAATTTATGTTTTTAAATTAGTTTTTGTTCTGTGCTTATTTCTTTCTTTCTTTATTTATTTATTTATATATATACATAATTGTTTGATAATTGATTTATTTGTTTATTCATTTATTTATATGATTGTATTTATTAATTTATTTTTCCTCTGTTTATTTCTTTCATTATTTATTTATTTATATTTATTTTTTTTATTTTAAATTAAATTATTTAATTTTTTATTAACTTATTTATATATTTTTATACCCTGAGCCCATTGTTTAATTAATAATTTATTTTCCTGTGCTTATTTCTTTATTTCTTTATCCATTCATTTATATCTATATATTTATTTAATTATTTGTTAATTTATTAATTTTGTTTGTGTTTATTTCCTTTTTTTCAATTATAAATTAATTAAATTATTTAGTTATTTATTAGTGCATACTTAATGTATTTAACTTTTAACTTTTAACTTTTTTATTTATTTATTAATTTAACATTCATGTCCTTATTTAATTTCATTTATTGATGGATTTTTATTTAGTTAGTCATTTATTTCTTTATTAGTTTATTTAAATATATATTTTGTTTTTAATTTATTTATTAAATACGCTCAATACACAATTTTGTATGAAAATGATAAAATACCATGTAAAAAGGTACAGGTCTGTTTTTATTTTGTTTTTTTTTTTTTTTTTTTTTTTTTAATTTTAATTCTTCGCACAATTTAATAAGCCGTAGCTTAAAAGGCATCCGCACTGGGGAGACTACGATAGTTATAAAACTAATGTACCGAAAGCTGATGAGGTCCATTAGGTATTCTCTTTACGAACTGACACTTGTTCGGTTTTATAAATGCCAAAAGGACAAATCCTTTGGCATTGCTCACTTTATGCGTTTGTTTGTGGCAATTGTTTGTTCACAGTTGGACACACACACACACATATATATATATATATATATATATATATATATATCTTTATACATACAGACACACACACAAACACACGCAAAGTGCATGTGCAAACACTGACAGAAGTCAACTGTCAACTATCCCAAGTAGACGTGCCCTTCTCCCACTTCCCCCAAGTACTCATAGTTGTTTGTTATTGTTATTGTCGTCTTTGCGCTTTTGCTCCACTGTGCGACTTGTTTGCTTGTTCGTTTGCTGCTTGTTTGTTTGGCTCTTCTGCTCGGCCCCTTCTGCGCTCTCATCGTCGCTGTCTGTTAACAGTTCTGCAACGGCTTTTGATAAAACACCGATAAAAGTCGCATTAAAGTATCTTCAATAAAAAAGGGGCAACAACTGCTGCGTTACCGCTGGGCGGCCAAAACAAACACAAGTTAAGGCCTCATAATTGAGAAATTAATTATACAGGCAGCGCACATCTAAATTTATTAATTTCCTACGTATTTACATTTCCCAAAAAAAAGAGAACCCAGAAAAAAACTGATAAGCGCACGCTCGAAATAAGTTTCATTCGCTAGAACAAACGTACAAGCAAAATTAAACAATAACAACATTACACGGTGATGATTTGTCATCAACTATTTAATAACAATTGAACATAAAACAATATAAATATTATTTCGCAAAAGCATAAAACAATATTGTAAAAAGCGTGTCAAACAAACTTGGCTAGAGTTCGATACGCATTAAATGTTTTTCTACACGAAGAACAACAAATAATATCAATTAAAAGTTTGTTCAAAAGTTGCAAAAGAATTGAACGAAATGTGTTATTAAATTAAAGTGTAATAAAATTAAAGTCAAGCTTCTGAAATTTTGTGTTGCTCTGTGGTAATGTTAGCGTAACAGCTCTGCGCAGGTAACACACACGATTGAGGGACTAGGTGTCTTTTAACAGTGGGTAACACAGAAGTCGCATGTTAACATACTCAAATAATGCTAATCGTGCGTGCTTAACAGAACTAGACAAGTTTCAATTACAGTTCAATGTCATATTAAGATCTGCTTTGCACACTTAACAGCATTGACAAGTCTTGAATGTAATGTGAAATGAATTGATGTTAATTAAAACTAATAACAGTTTGAAGAGTTAAACAGACTTTTAAAAACCTTATTTACAATTCTATTTATGCTAGGATATACTTTCATAGTTAAAAGTTTTTCAATGGTCAGAAACTTCAATTACTGTTGCACTTCTGTTATGTGGATTAACTTAGAGTTCTTACAGTTTGAGTTTGACTTACTTTTCTCTTTGTTAAATTACACTGTTAAAAGACTAACAAGCAAATATGGAAATATGGAATGAGACGTAGCAAGCAATAAATAATTTAAGGCGGCGTAGAATTAATGTGATTTGATTAAATTTTAAAGGCAAGACTATTTTAACGAGAAGGATTTGAGCAGAAGCCAACAGTTGTGCACATCATCTGCAAACATCAGATTCCGAAGATAATTGTGCAAATTAGAAATGGTGTGAGTTGACGACAAACAAAAAATAAATACTTTGCAATATTATTGGATATTGTAAATTAAAGCCTGAATAAACAACTAAAAGTTAATCAACAGTAAAAACACATTTTAATGCAGTGAATATCTAATTGAAGCAAATGAAATAAGTAAACAATTCCATTGTTAATTCTGCTTTACAAGTTATATCGAACCTTATCGAACTTTGAACTCTGGGCGACATTTATATTCACATGTTAATTCGGAAGCATTTAAGCGAACTTTCAATTTTAAAATTGTTCACTGGCTTGAAAACAGATAACGGAGTCTAAGTTGCCTCATTCTCCTACCAGCATTTAGATATGTAACACATTATATCATGTTCTTACTCAGCATTTCGCTTCATTACATAATCACCTCAGTAATAAGACTGATGACAAATCAAATATTACCAACCCGGCGCTACAATGGAACAAACAATGTGCAAGCTTTCACTTTTGATTATTCACAATATTTTTGCTGATTTTGCTGCCCTTCTCGCTGTAACAAAGAACAATCGAAGATGTATGCAGGTATATAAATATTGATATATAGTACAGGTATAAATAAGATGTGATATTTATTGAAAGCACTCTAACAGCAACAATTAATAGCTAATACAGAGCAAATAAAGCGAAATAAAAGATAAGAAAGAGTGAACTTTTTAATTAATTTAACTCCTTTTCTTTTAGTGTATAATAAAATAGTTTTTTGCGTTGCAAGCGACAGCAGTTTTCATTCATTTTGTGCCAAAAATGTGCAAAAGTCAAATAGTGGATCAGTCAGGAAGGGTCAGACCACTCCTCGTTTTAACGTAACCCCATTTAATTCGTGCGAAAACCCCTCACGTAATCCCCCTACTTAATCATAATTTAATGCGCTTCGACGTCACTCAAAGTCAACGCAACTTAACATCACAATTATTTTCCAGAGCAGATAATAACGCAACCCCCTCGCGTTTAATTTTCCAGCGCACACGCACACAATGGAAAACTCTTTGTTTTTGTGCACTGAATGGCAAGTGGAAAAGGGTATATTAGTTTCTCTTTTGGGCAATTCCCTTAAGGATTATTGGAAAGAGAGTTGACGTCCTATAGTTACCAGCATACCTGCTTGCTCACAATCTTGAATATCGGATAATAAATTTAAATTTCTTTGAAACGACAGGGTATTAAGCAGTCTATCAAGGCCGACTGCAATGTAGTGAATGCAGAATTGATCAGTTTTTTGCATTTATTAGTTGCTTTTATACTTTGGCACAATGAAAACCAAAGAACTTCACATGCCTGACTATGAAATATCCCTACCTATTAGCCTTACCACTATCAGACTATTTTATTTGACATTTATATTTACCATATTATTATTATTATAAAATAAACATAATCTAAGTTAGCAAATTGCATATTTACCAGTAAAACATTCCCTTTAGCAATAAATTTTAAGTGAACATTACGTCCTTCTACCCTTTTATGCCCATCCTTTATATATGCAGGATATTAAAGGATTTATTTGAAAAACAATACGCAATGCAACGTCATTTTATTTTGGATTATGGCATTGCGTTTTATACACGTATAAGAGATGGCATTGTTATGCTTTGATATTTTCTTCGTTTTTATGGCTCTGTGGAAATGAAACTGGAAATACCCGAGGCTGCCTTCTTTAATGCCCGTCATTATTTAAATTGGTCTGCAGTTTGGAGCGCGTCCTCCTTTAAATAATCCTAAATTTTATACATTCCATAAGCGACGCTGAGAGCAAATTTTATTTTGATTTTCTAATTCAACTCGTTTATGCAGTTTCCACGCTGTCGCGCTTCAGGGAAGTACATAAAAGCACTTAGTTGACAATTTATGTAGATATAAACCAAAATAAAGCACGTTCAGCATTCATTTCGTAGCGGCATAATTTACGGGGCAAGTAATAGCCGGCATCAGCATGCCGATTATTAAATACTTAGAGTTAATAATATATCTGAGTTGAATAAGATTAAATTGTCAGTAGTTAAAGCATATTCAACAACTTTAAAAATTCTTTAAAAATTAAACAACAATTTATTTGAAAAAAAAAGATAGTACTCAAATAATACTCAAATCAAATTCGAGCTAATATCATTTATTTATAACATGTTTTTTATTTGATTATGTAGCGAAGCAATTATTGATGATGATCATTACCATTTACATTTATAGGTGAATTAGAATTATTTATTTATTTATAATCTTGCTACACATTTGGTAATGAATTTACAAAATTTTCAGGGATGCCTTAATTATGTGAAACAAATTAAAATACTTAAAATACAGTTAGCGTATGTATATTGATGACCATCCTGTTGTCAATTGGTCTGTCCCTGTGCCCGCCTTTCCCTATGACCGCAAAGTATTTTGTCACTATTGACGATAGATAGAGACCTCAAACTATAATATGTACCGTGCTCTCTCTCTCTCGCTCTCTCTCTCTCTTTCTTTACCTCTTTCGCTTTCGGTTCAAAAAGTGTAAAGAGTTGTAAGCATACACACTTTGGCAATTTGGGAATACGTAAAATCTTCTCTCTATATATTAACCAAACATAATATATGTACATAGAGACTACGTACTCCTTTGCTGATAAAACAGAATTTTCCATTGCCTTCTACTCCTAATGCAAAAGTTCATATCTTTTCCTAATCCTAATCGTAACAGCATGGCTATGGCTATGCTTAGACTTGCAGAGAAGTTCTAACAGTTATCTACAATTACAACTCGATTTACATAGAGAAAAATATATCCAAAAATGCAGTTAATATATATTCACAAATTGAAAGTGAAATTCAGCCAGTCATGCGTGACGCCTCATTAAAAATTGCAAATCATTTTTGCTAGTTATTATTACATTTGCCATAGTTTATTCGTTCACTTCGACGCAAACCACATCCATTTGCCAAATGCAGTCCGTTGGATAACTAATTAGTCTGTCATTTTCATAGCAACAACAACTTAAATAATCACATGATCGGGTTTTAGATTAAAATCGCAATAGAAATGGCCCCACACATCACTGAATTAGATAAATCAATTCGCTTACAACTCGCTGAAAAAAAGAAAAGAAAAACAAAAAACTTTTGTTTACAGGTCACAAAACGAGACATTTTTTGTTTTCCAAGGGAAAATAAATTCGAATTCAATTAAATTTCCCCATGGAGCATATTTCTGAAAAGTAAAAATTCATTAAATAATTAATGGATGTTGTTTGTTTTTTGGATGTTGCATAACAAATTGTCAATAATTAAAGCTAATTAAATGTGACATTTCTGGCAATAAATCAAAATAACAAGAGTGAAACACCTGAAAGTATGTGTCGAGTTTTAACGTAATTTATTTATGTATTTATTTTGTTGCAAATTAAATTGGATTTATTTCGACTCAGCTATTTATTTTCATTTTAAAAGGTTAATGGTGGCTTATACATATACAAAATATATAAATATATAAATATTTAAATATATAGATATATAAATATATAATAATATAAATACGCAAATTAGAATAAACACAGAACGGAAACAAAGCAATTTGATATTATGGGATAAAAATACAAAATATGGACGCTGCCTTCACTAGCTTTCTGCCAATATACAATTCTTAAATGGCAACAGCTGAGTAGGAGGAGTGACTAGTCAGGGAGTCGGAGTATCGAAGCATGCTAATAAAGGCTCTTAAAATTTTATTTTTATAGAAAACTTACAAATTTATAAAAAATAAAAAAAAAACATTTTTAGAGTAATTTTTTTATTGTCCAAATTCATATTTTGTCTAGCTTTCCCTTAATGCATATAAATTTTACACCATAACATGTGGTCAAATTTTAGCCGGGATAAAAGAGAACAAGTCAAAAATGTTAGTTTTGTCTGGTAGCTAACATTTGAAATAACCTACTGAGTTTCTGAATCAAGATTTGTACATATAAAACCAACTGAAACAATTGAAGAGTTGTTGATCGCTGCAGTCGATGAACTAGCTCCAAACGACGAATTCTAATATACTCAAACTACGAAGGAACAATGTGAAAAGTATCCAAGATTAAGTACTTGAAGTATTGGCTATACAACTAAATTTTTTCTACATGCTGAACATTTTTTAAAAATCAGAAAACAATTATATTTAGCTCTGTATAATCACCTTTTCCCTTGACTATAAGTCCAATTAGATATATATATATATAATTAATATAATAAAAACAGTATACTTCATAATATTAAATGGAATTCATTTCACATAAAATTAGAAAAAACTTGCTACTTAATCTGCTAGATTATAGATCGTAGAACAAACTTGTTCTATTGTATTTATATTCTATTATTTATATAAATGTAGATCAAGTGGCAACTTGATATATATACAAATATTAATTTATAATGATATATTTTAATGGATCAAAATTAGTTTAACATGTATTTTTCCTATAGTATTGGGAACAGTGACTGAAAAACTGTAACTGTAACTTTCAAATATTAACTTCAGTTAATGCTGTTTAAATCATAAAAAGCTTTGTTACTTTCTCTTTTGGCTTTCTGATTATTATACTGTTTCGACAATTAATCGAAGTTTGTATGTGAGTTTATAATTGATCAAAGAATAAACTGGATATTTTGCTTAAGCAAGTATAAATCTCTCCTGTGTGCTATATATCAACTCCTGCTTAAAGCTCTGCCGTCAACAGAGCAGCTAACAGAGCCAACTAATTGCCTGCTGATAATTTGATCATGTCTCAGACTTAAACAGTAATTTTTTTTAATAAGCACCTAATTACCCTGCCAGAGCAACAACAAAAAAGCTGCTGCTGTTGACTGCGCAATTAATTGATATGTGCTTTGTGCTGGCCATCTACAAAGGCCAGGACAAGTTTTCAGCACGAGGAGTCTGAATCTCGACTCTCAGCACTGCTGAGTGCAACTGCAGGCAACTCGAGCTGCTCGGTCCGCTCGCTTTAATGACCGCCGCTGCCTGAGACTCTGTAGCCGGACTCGCTTTTTACGCTGCACGCCTACATAAATCCCGGACTTAATGTGAAAGCGCACCAGCAGAACACAAAGCAAAAGGGAAACAACGACAACAGTAACAGTAACAGAAAACAGAAAACAGTAACAAGAGAAACAGGAGCAGGTTGCAGCCGGTCGTGGCTGCTATGGCTCCTTTGTGCATGTTGGCCATGTCCTTGGCTGTGGCGTGGCAAGTGTAGTTAGCGCACCTTTGTCTGCGACTGGCATCGCCGACATGAATCAAAAACTTAATTATTTTCAGCCGCACGATGGCAAAATGTTTTGCACAAACAAACAATTCAACAGCACAGCCACTGCCGACCCAGCAGCAACCTACAACCCACAACCAACAACCAACAACCGACAACCGACAACCGACAACCAACAAACAACAGTCAACAGCCAGCAACAACAATAATAAATCGTGAGCGAACATTTTGACGCAGCTCGCAAAATTTTACAACTTCTCTGCAGCGCTACAAAATAGCAACAAGCATATTTACAGTCAATTTGTTGAAGACCCTCCTTGATTCTTCCTCGGACGAATTATATGAGGATTTCAGTGCGTGTTTGCAAAATGCAGGTGTGCGTGTGTGAGTGTATGTGTGTGTGTGTGTGTGTCGAAAGGGTATTTCGACTATGCTAACATACTTAAGCGGGGAGTGTCATAAATTTCAATACACTTTTATGCCTGTACAAAAGTGAAAAGAGTATATTAGTTCCGAGGAGCAACAACTGCATTACAACATATTTTGCGCTTAATCTCAAGTACAAATATATATATTTGTATATGTTTAAAGCAGTAAGATTTTTGCTTAATATCATCATCATAATGATCAATGACGAATAGCCTGGCATATATCTAACATTCATCTACGCAATAAAGCTTGACAACAGCATTTAGTAGCCAAGAATAAAGCTGTGTACTGAATCAAAATGTGAAGCTAGATCACATAATTTATTTATGATATTCGAAACCTAATCACAATATGTTTTTCAGTAAATATACACAATTATTAAAAAGTACTTTAGTTTTACCTATAATAGCAAACTCGCAAATTCACATTTAGAAATTTATAAATTCTGTTTAGTTTGATAAAAAAAATTAATACAAATTTAATTTTAAAAAATTACAGAATCTTAAGATTCTTATATATTTTATATTTTATATATAACCTTGGGGTTTTTTATTTCTTTGACTTTTCCCCAAATAATTATGTCATCTATCATAAATCATATTTCTAAATAAATATCTAAGCAGAAAAGGCCTAGTTCTTAGTCTAAACTCTTTAATTATTGTAAGACACCATTTAATTATAACAAAGAGTGAAATAAATTGAAATTAAAATTGAATTGAAATATATTTTGAATTATTTTCAAGTGTAAAAGAATGTAATATTTAATAATAATAATTTATCTTACAAAGATATAGATTAAAGCTCGACAGAATTGTTTCTCTCTTTTTTCTCCGTCTCTTTTACTCTCTCTGTCGCTTTCCCTCTCACACTCTCACTCTCTCGCTCTCTCTTTCTTTCTCTTCTTTTTCTCTCTCTCCCTCTCACTTTGATTAATTAATAATGTCGATGCGATAACGTCGAGGAAGCATTGAAATCGTGAAACAGCCTCACATTGGTCATATCGATTTCTTATTAAATGTCGGACCTATAATTGTTTTTCGATTCAAAACGCTTTTAATCTTATCACAAATAACATAAATTCTTAAGATTTTTATCTATTAAATATTTTGCATTATATACATAAAAAAATAAAAATATCAACTGAATCATTGAATTAAATATTGTACATAAAATTTTATGTCGCAACTGATAGGCATTTATTTAAAAGCTTATTAAATTATATAATTTATTATATATATTTATATATTTATTATAATATTTATAGCTTTATCAGAACTAAAATTATATTAAATGGATACAGATTGCGTATTGCATAAATGCGAGCAAGTAAACTACGCTAAAACTCTAAAGTATTTAAACATTTAATCAGCATCAAGTAGCAATTTAAACTATTGATATTATCCAATGGATTTAATATGTATATTAAATATAATTGAAGATAAGATTATTGTATTTAAAGATGAGATCATATATATATTAAATTATCATTAGCTATCGGGATAGAGTTTTCAAAATACAAAATTCCTAAAACTGATCAAAACTAAATAGATTCTTGTAGTCAATGTATGAATAGTATATAGTAAATATAGTTTTCCTTGATAACCCAACAAAAATATTTAAATATTAGTATTTTACTTTTCAACTGAGTATTTAAATATATAATTTAGTTTTACATTACCGGTAATTAATCTCATAATCAACGATTGTATTTTTGCCAATGTCTACAATATTTGCTAGAGCTGTTTCAGCACCGACTATTAAGGCAGAGGTAGGGTATCTACCAATCGACCATTTTTGTTTAACTCTAGACTAACATGTAAAGTCTTGCTTATGAGCTTTTGAACTCACAAATCAATAAAACCCTGCCATGGAACACAGTTCCTGTTTTTATGGAGCATATTCTGGCCATAGCTCTGGGCACATTCAGTGCCTGCATGGCAAGCGCAGCAAGGATGTGGAACAGCGCAGTTCAACCAGTTAGCTATGTTGCGCCACTCATAAACCTGTTACATTGTCAACCAGCTCGACAGAAAATGCGTGAAAGAAATTGCTTTCCGTGCCCTCGCAACTCGCACCGCCCGCCTTCGCGCTGTCCGCTTGGACACCTTCCGCTTGACACACTTTTTTCACGCAACAGGATGCAGATAAATCATGCTCGTCGTGCTTTAAGGCATTCCTTTACGACTGCAAAGCGCCGCCCTTAAACGGTGCTTTATGGTGAGTGAGTGAGTTACTGCCATGAAAAATTGCTTTAAAACGCCAACGGGCTAATAGACAGCCCCGTCAGAAATGCGATTACGCGTAAGTGCATCCTGCTGAAGCGCCTCAAATTGAGTTTTATGACTTAATAATGCGACAAGGCGCGGAACACGGCCCTGCAATTAAGCGTAAATGTCGCTGCCTGCTGGCAGCCCACTGACTACTGCTACTGCTAGTGCCAGCTGACTGCCACGGCCAAGCTCCAGCAGCCACAAACAGCATCGCCAAGTGGCCGCCGAGCTGCACGCACTGATTCAATTGCAGTTGATGTGGATGTCGCTTGGCTGGCGATGTGGCCGCAGGGATTCCTATGACGGCTGCTGGTTGCTCTGCCCCTACAAACGGATGCAAAGTATTCCACATTCTCAATGCTTGCTATGCACAATAAACAAACACAAACACACATACACACACTCTCTGATATATTGTTCATAGATATATGCACAGATATATGCACGTTGCCTTTAAATTTCATTTTGACCAACTTTAATGACCTACGTTCCACTTAATTCGATTTTTTACTCATTAATTTGCTATTAACAATTGATTAAAGTCCATGGAACTATAAGCACATGCAACAATTGCTGGAAATGTCTTTTATTTTTAGCTTTAAAGTAACTTAGACTTTTATACAAATTTTTAGTTTAATACTGTAACTATATTTTGTTATTTCTTTAATTTACTTAATGCCGACTAAAAATATGATTACATCTAGAAAAACCTAGCTTTAATAGCGCTCAATAAATTTACAACACAAATAGCGCATAAAATCAAATTATTTTTTATTGAATTACAAAGGTTGTGCTAAAAGAGTTTTTGCACTCGTTTACAAAGTAACAAAACGAGTATATTGGTTGTTGGTTGTCCTGTTGTCCTTTTATTTGTCAGTGGGAATATCAGCTCTTTCAATACTATTAATACGACATAGAGTTATTAGGGATTCATACTCGTATGCATCTGTTCTATTAGAATGTTTAATGGAATATTTAGATTTCATATGTACGTCTAATGAGGGAATGAAAAATGTGAATGACAAAGCAAAAGATGTTATTCAGTTATCTTTTTGTAATCTTTACGTACATACAAAACTCATTGACAAAGATAAGCACAATCACCACTCAACGTCAACTCACGTCAAGTAAAGTCCCAGATCAAGCAAGTCTCAATCAAATCAGCTCAGCTTTAGACTCTTTCATCTTAATCCATTTATGCGGCTTTTACGCATATTCAATTTGAATATGAATGTTTTTGGTTCTAGAAGTGTTGTTAACTTCCAATTTAAGTGAAGTGCTCACATCATATATATATATATATATATATATATATATATATATATATATATATATTAATCATATTTATTATATTAATAACACATTTATAGCATTTATCATCAAACAAACGTTTTTAGTTCTACACGAGTTAAATTAAGTTTTTGGAAATATTAAAATATAATATGAGTTAAAAAGTAATATTTATTATATTAATAAAATATATTTTATATATTTATTATTTCATAGCCACTCATATAAAAAATAAATTACTTTTAGTTTTCAAATATAATATAATCAAAAATATATATCACTATATAATAATTTGAGCAGGGAAGCAACGTTAATTACATAAATTGCGTTTTGTCCAATTTCACATGTAAAAGCCGAAAATGTAGCTAATGTTTGACCAAATATATCTGGGAACGTAGCAGGATAAACACAAATATTTGTTTTACAGTTTTCGTTATAAATCACTAATGAGCTGCTCTGCCGACAGACCTGTATATTACATGTCCGTCGACGCCCATTGGAACATTGAAACAGCTTTTGAGACATGATAATTCAAGAACAGCTTTTGTGCCATGATAATTCATTAATTAGTGATTATTGTCATCATTATCATTATCATTCATCTTTACTATCGTTAGCCATATGTTTATGGTTAGGGCTCGACTTGGCCAAGTTAAAATAAAATCAATTGAATAGAGCAATGCATCTTAATATGTTATTATTTTATATATTACATACATTTTCAATAATTGAAAATGATGAGAGTAGTATTTCTTTAATAAATTACATGACCTTGGATTTAGTTAGATGTTTCATTTAGCGAGATACAAATATATATTTTGGCTTATCAGGGATTTTATATATTTAGAATTGTGTAAAATGTCATTGTTGATGGATTTTGTTTCACCATCAATGGGCTTATACTTACGTTTATTTGGCGTTACACTTGAATATAAATGATTAAACCAATTAAAAACTATGATAAACGAATGAGAATTAATCATGTATGGTGGAATATAAGCATCATAATTGTCCACAAAGCCAGATTACAATTTATAAGAGGTCAAATATTATAGAAAAGATTTTCGAAGTAATGAAGCCACAAAAAGAATTAGAAATTTACGAATTAATTTTATTTAAAAATGTTTATTACATTTCTTAAAATTTAATAAAATAATTAAATTTAACTACATTTTAAAATTATTTTAATTTATTAGATTTTCAGCTTAGCGAAGCACAAATTGTAAAAAATGTACGATATATGTACATATATCAAAAGTGCATTTTATAGCTGAGGTTAGACTATATCATTAAATATATTAGATTAATTTTCGTATTTTAAAGGAGTATTGTAAGGCCGAGGTTTGGCGATATATACATTCAATTGAATATGTTAAATTAATATTAGAAATTGGTGTACAAAAGAGTATTCGAAGTGCGGGGCTAGGTTTAGAAAATCTAACCTGCTTGGCGCTTCTTGCACACGCTTTTGCACTTGTCGTCGTTGATATACGAGTATTGCTTTGTAGAAACATTGTTTTTGTTGTTTTCTGTTGTTTTTTTTTTTTTTTTTTTTTTTTTTTGAGGCAGCGAGTGTTGCTGTAGTTGTTGCTGATGTGGCTGTTAGTAGTGTTGCAGGGCCTGCTGTCGTGCTGGTGCTGGTTCTTGTTGTTGGCGACATGTAGTGGCAGCAGCACTCGCCCCGTTTCCACTTGAAATCTGTCAACTGCAACTATTTATTAAATTATATACTGGCATTGTTAAATGCGAATGGCTTGGCTAAGTGGAGGGAATGGGCGCAGACGGAGCAAGTGTCTCGGCAAACTCAGTGTTGCCTCTTTATAGTCCTGCTGACAGCTTTTTGTGGAATTTTAAACATTTATAGACTCGATGCGACAGCCATTTTTTTTCGAGTATTATGAAATATATGCGATTTCCTGTTTATTTGCTTACAGCTCCGCAAATCTCTGCAGGCCGCGCCCAAATCATGTAATAGACAACCTCATCTGCCGCTACTCGACGTCGCTGTGCGGTATTAGGCAAATTGACAACAGCTTAAAACGACTTTCAGCACCTTAAAGCCCGGCAAATATTGTCAAACTCGAGGATTCTCCACTGCTGCCAGCTGTCAGTTACTGGCATCCCAAAAGAACCCCCACGCACTTGACGAGGAGTGGAAATCCACAAAAAACAGACACCAGGGCACAGGCCGGAGGCGGGGCACCAGCCAAACAGTACAAAACAATGAACACCGAGCAGGAGGAGGAACGTGTTTGCCTTAGGTGAGTTCGACTCTGTCTCTATGTATGTGTGTGTGTTTGAGTGTGTGTTTCAGATGTGTGGCTGCCATTGTTATTTAGCTGGCAATAATTTGACAATTTCACTAGATTTCACCTTGGCTTTGATTAAATTTGGCCATTCAATAAATATACAAATTGCAAGAGAAATAAGTCGATCTTAAAGTTGAGCTCTCCGGCAACAGAACTTTGCCCATTTCATTTCATTGGCGTCGCTCAGCGCAGTCAACTAAATTCAGGCATTTAATAGCTAAATGCCGACATAAAATGTTAGAACGTGCTTATAACATAAATCTGTTAATGGGCTTAGCCTAGCTGTTGCCCATAACAGAGTGCGAGTTATGTTAAGCGTCATGAGTTAACATGGAGAATCGGCTGACTACATGGATTAGATTGAATGAGAATAACGTGTATAGGGAAAAGATTCTTGTTTAATTTAGGCAACTTTATTGCATCTTAATGTGTTAAGTTTGGTTAAGTTGAGTTTTAAGACTACATATGAAGTAAAATATGAGTTCGGTGCAGCAGCTAACAATTTATCAATAATACTATTCATTGCCCTTGCCTATCTACACAAATAGTCTTTAACTGCCTTCTAGCATTCGTTGCACAGCTTTGTAATCGTCCTCGCAATCACTTTACTTTATCCTACATTAACACCATGGAATTCAATTATTAATTAATAATCTAATAAAACTAACGAAAGAAGCCTTTGGTTGAAATCATGGTTGCCAAAAAATTTCGGCAACTTTCAATAATTTTTAAATTTTATAGTTTCTTTTGTGTGCATATCTCGCTTGATACATTATATTAATATACTATATACATGCTATATGAAATATATATTTTTAAATAATCAGCCTTTATATGTAATCAGTTGATATTCTATTCTAATCTTGTCACAATAACTTCATAGTATGTTAAAAATATATTAATAATATACAATTGCAGAAATGCGTGTTATCTTTTAAATTGGCAATAGAGCGGAATCGAAATAGAATAATTCCACTTCGCACATAATTAAATATAAATATATACGCGGGCTGTCTGAACTCTGTCTAGTATATGAGCAGAAATTGAACTTAGTAACCCTCTCAAGTCTTTTTATAATCAAAACAAGGTTATAGAATATTTCATAAACTTATGTTCAGACAATGGACCAATCGTTTGACATAGTCTATATAAGATTAACCTCTGAGAATATGATTTTATGGTATAAAAACAAAAATATGGGAGATCCTCCGCTTTATCAATGTATTGTAGTTACCTATTAAGAGCTGAAGCCAAGGATTAGCAGAGTTTAAACAGGTCTTATTCAGGAGTGGAGGTGGATGGAAAATATGATATTTATAAATGTCCCATATTTTGAAACAAGCACTTGCTCTATTACAACATATCTTAATCCTCCTTAACTATATTCCATTGTAGTTGGTTTCCGTTTAAAATATTTTCGCAGTAGTGTAGTGATATTATCAAATAGTGTTACATTCCGAACTATTTTACCAAATATATTTCCTGCCTGCAATAGTTATATCAATTTAGTTTTCTGAAGAAACCAATTTAAATGTATGTAATCAAAGAGCCAAAGACGTAAGACACAATAAAGTAAATTGTCTATTAATTAATATCAACCTGATACTTATCACATTATGGAGTCAGCAACGTCAACTTGTATGCTTTAGCATTAAGTAACAAAATTATAATATGCTCGGCAAACGCATAATAAACACTTTAAGCTAATGTATTTAGGCGCTATTTGTGACATATGGCCATTGGCAGAGGAGCACGGGCTGTAGGGGGAACAGTGGGCACGATAAATAAGTGTCCATTACACGCACACATAATGCGAGATCAACAAACTGCACTTGCTGTCATTTTCTAGAAATTAAATATGAGCGAGAGTCGCAGTGCTGTTTGTTCGTCTATTAACATTAATCAATTAGATGCTGGCGGCAACGGCAACAAGCGCCGAGACATAACAAAAATATTGTCGCAATGCCACTGTGAAAGGCTCACGGACACAACAAAAGTGCCGACAACAACAGCAGCAACACTAAATGGAGCAGCACCAACAAAGCGTTGCTATTCAATGTCAATCTCATATTTCAATTATGTTTTATAAATGGCAGCAGACAGACTGGCGGTTCTCTTCCCATATTTCTCTATTTGCTGCTGTTTGTTCTCCAACTCGCCACTCAATGCCCGCATTGAGAAATGGGCACAGAGTTTAAAGCGAAAACATCTCAAACAAACAGTTCCATTGAGCCACTACACTGGCAGCCAAAAGTATGCAACAGAAATGGGAATGCTCATTGGATTGCGCATACGCCATGTTGTCTCTATTAACTAACTGCCATTGAATAATAATCAAATCTGAGTTGAAAGGCAAGCTGAACTTTCGCCTAGTCCAAGTCCAAGCAGTTGGGCTTTAAGTCGTGGCCGAGCAATTCAATTGAATAAATTATGGAGATCAACAAGCTGCACAGGCTGAGGTGTCTCTCGGCTACTACTTAACTGTCCAACTGTAGTTGCCGGAGGAAAAGTGAACTTTTCAGATTTCATCTGGCGACATCTCGATTTCACAATTGCCCACAGAGCAGCTGTGCGCACAACAGAGAAGAGACAAGAGACACGAGGCAAGAGACAACAGCCAAGACCTCACTATGTCGATTTGATTTTATGCTAATTTCCTTTTGCTATGCTAATTCCATGGAGTAAACAACAAACTGCAAAGCCAAGAACAGCAGCAGCAAATTGAAGCTTACGCCATTTACTGATGATTGACTAGGCAATATCCTAGAGTGACTTGCACTATTGCAAATTCGAATACAGATTTACATACATATATGCATTTTAGAATATATTTAAGAACCAAAAATTGGTACGACTAGACAAATTACTTTTCGTGTTTACTACACTAAACATTACTGAAAGCCATACGTCTGTGTAAATAAAATTATAGATACAGATACTCAATATTTTTTTTGAGAAGAAAAAAATAATGATTTTCATTTTAAATTAAAGTAAGTTAGTAGTTATGCAAATTGAATGAGAACAGTTATCCATTCAGATGAGTGTGCTATAATATGTAGCAGGCTAATGACAATCGGAGATGACAAACCATCGTTAGTCATGGCAGTAAGCTCTCAAACATCGATAGTGGCGATAGTTATTTGACAATAATCGATAATGACGTTAGTTATTGAAAATCAATCTTTAGGCGACGAGAATGCGACGAGAGTGCGACGAGAGAGTCCAGTGAAAAGTCTAAAGAGTTCAAATGAAAGGAGAAGACGCAACAGAAATGTTTGGTGTGTTGTATTTTATAAATTAGCCAGTTAAGTTTTTCACAATTATTTTACACTGAACTTCTTCTCTGAGTATCTCATGGGAAACTTCTATAGTTTTGATTATTTAGTAAATAAGTAATAATTAAATTAGATAAAACCGAAATATCTTAAATATCATATCCCGCAACGGTCTGAAAGATGGAAATATTGTAATAAACAAATTATGCCTTGGGCATAGTAAAATGGGAAAGGAAAGTAACCACGCCCCTTTAAAAATATACATATTTTACTTTGGCTTTAATCATGCATACAAATCAATCCATGCATCCATAAAAGATTTAAAATTTCTAGCTCAATAATTAAAATTCAAGAAAAATAAACGATATTTCGGTTGGGGATACTCAGAGCGGGTCGACTCACCAGAGAGGTGAATGAGAATAATGTTCTTTGCTGAACTCAGTTGAGTGAGGGACAGATATCTATGCTGAATTACTTGTCATTCCAAAGAACGAATCATTTTATTTAAAACTATTTACAATAAGTTATGATTTCCATGTTTTCCCATGACTAGTATTTCCTTATGTTTCTATACTTGATTGTTTTGACAGTGATGTATGCTCATGCTGAAACAATTATCGTATACCAAACTACAGAGTCCTTATTCTATAGCCAACTTTGTAGAGTATGAATGGAATTTATACTTTTTAATTAAAATAAAAATGAAAAAGAAGACCTATAAGTGAAAAATATTAAACGAAGCAGAAAACTTGAGAAAAGGGGTGAAAAAACAGTCTTAATGAATCTATTTAAGGAACCTCCACTGTACGCACAGGGTATATTGACGTCGCAACTTGAACAGCTTCGGTCTGTTGAGGTCTCTGCTAGCTCTGTTTACAGCGTCCGCAACACGTTTGGCTTTATGAGAGTGAATTTTGACTCGAAGAAAACTTTACACAGGGTCTAGCGGCTCAACGGCTAGGCCGATTAAATGTCAGTTTGCATTAACGTGAGTTAAATAATATCGCTTATGCCACAGAACTTTGCATAAAGTTTCTATAGAAAAGTACAAACAAGCTGCATTTCATTTGCGTGGGTTGACCAGAGAGCGAGAGGTCGACTTCCTTTATGGCAAATGTCAAAAATAAATTGAGGTTTTCCAGTTTTATTGCTCGAATGTTATATCAAGATTTAAGAGACTTGAAGCTCTGCCAATTTATCAATTTTAATGCCTTTTGAATGGCTGACCAAATGCCTATTGCAAAAGGCTGTTTTCTATTCTCCTTTTTCTGTTGTTGTTGATGGGGGTGGTGGCGGAGGCGGTGGTGCGCCTTATAAAGTGTCCACTTATACGGCTTATTGCCTTTTTCTTTGCGGCTTTCAGCTTACAGCTTTTAAGAATTTGCGACCCGACTGCGCACCACTTCAGCATTCAGTCAAATCAACGGACGACGGCCAATGTAAACGCTTTGATTTAGGCGAAATAGTCCTTGGCAAAGGACATCAAAGCGCCTGATGACTTGGCTTGTGGGCAACTTAGGCACATTTTATGCATAATAATGCGAAACACAAACAAAAAGGTTCCAACATGAGTTTCTTATTCGACATGTACTAGCTTCTGGCCCAATCACCAAGTGTTCCCAGAAACACCTACGACTAACTAAGCTAAACTTAAAATATAGTTACAGTTAGTCTATATTTACTTGTTACCGTTATTGATTCCAGCTAAACATTAAATGTATTATCTACTGCGCGAATTGCGAGCGAAAGGGGAAACCGGAACGTCTCTGCTTTCCCTTTATTTTTGTGTGTGCCTCTGAGTAATTTTTCTATTTTCTGCTTTATTGCGCCCTTTCAAATGCACACCCATGTTGACCAACGTTACAACATTAACCCAAATCCACAAGATATACACACACTCTACGCACACACACGCACGCACCACTACAATGAGATTGGCCACTTTACCAGGTACTTTCAGTTCTGTACCTCTCTGTCTCTCTCTATATCTCTGTTTCTATGCCTGTGGGTCAATGGCACTGTGTAAGACGTCGGTTCGCCCGCTTGTCTCTTTCAGCGTTTTATTGTTTCGTCCTCAGACTTTTAGCTAAATGAATCAGCCGCACACTGCGCACAGAAGTCTAGGAAAACCCACAAAAAAAGTGGTTTCCTTTTTTTTGGCGAATTTTCCACCTGCTGCGTTTCCTGCAGCCATCATTTGGCAAGCATCAAGCCTCTGCCGGAAATTAATTATGTCGACTCATCAACAATATTTACATAAAATACATTAATTGATTACATACAGAGGTATGCTCGAGGAATGAACTTTGCTCATAATGATAATACGATTTTCCTTTCGATTTCTGGCTTGTGGTAAAAATATACACAAATCCTATTAGGCTATAGTATTTAAAAATTGAATGTATATAATGTTTTCTTATTTTTATCAGTTCAGTGAATATTTCATTAAAAAGAACTAAAAACATGGCAGTGTGAGGTAAGCGACTGCGTCATACTCATAGGGAGATATAAGCTCAGTTCAATGTAGGTGGGCCATATATTGATCTATCTGCGTCGAAGAATTTATTTATGCTCTTTTGAGAATTTATTGTGAAAAGATCTAGAAGTTATAGTTTTTTTTTCACGCCTTCACTGACGTGGTAATATAGGTCTAAATCAATCATAGGAATCTACAACGACTTAAATGTAGAATTTTGCAGCTCTAACTTCAAAACTTTGAAAGAACTAGTTTATTATAAAATGAGTTTATAATAAAATGTGCAAGACGCCATTATAAATCAGATATCGTATTTCCTAAAGGGGAAAGAGTACAAATATATATATCTTTCAAGTCTTTTACTTCTAAAGCGTCAAAATAGTTTACCGTTTATACGGACAGACGGACGTACAGACATTAAAAGAACATGAAGACGAACAGTATATACAATAATATATCTAATCTTTCTTAGAGAAGAAGAGTATGTGTAGTAAGTATTCTTTATACTTTAATGCTCTAATCACAAAATGTTATTCCAATTGATATGAAATATATTCCTAATATTTGAATATATTGGTTGGTATTTAACCTCAATGAAACTCTTATTGAAAATGAGTCTCAGAGGCTTTAAACCATTTTTGACAACATGTAATTAGAAACACAAAAAAAAATTAACCAATAGCCAACGCCATTAAGCCATTTTCTCTCCTATAATAGATATAATAGTATTAATATCTGAAATAGCTTCAGACTTAAATCTTGCATATATTTATTTTTATAGAAATCATTGAATTAAACGATACTGAACTTCAGCATTTGTCTCACGATTTCAAAGTGTAAGCCAGTAAGTCTTGGACATAGATTGTTTTACTCTCAAGATTGGCAACCATGAGATGACCTCTTATAAAAATAGGGTATTAAGTAGTCGATGACTTCTGACTAGAAAACTCTAGCACTATTTGAGGTGTCTACTTGACGCACACTTTGCCTAGAGCTACAGTTATTTTATGTAAGAATTAAATTAATTACAATCGAGTCAGGGTATTAACTAGTCGAACACTTCTGTATAGATTATCTTATTGTCGAGCCTTTCTAACTAAAACGACCATTACTTTATTTAAAAATTAAATTAATTAAAATAGGGTCTCAAAAATGTATCTCAGCTCGCCCTTTTGCCTTTTTCGTGCATGCCTCATTCTATGGTCAAATGTTTTGGGCCAACTTAAGTGGTCAAATAGTTGCCTGCGTAGGTCTAAACTCCTTGTGGGGATTTGCAAAATAAATACTTCGCAAAGTATTTTTATGAGCTCTCTGGTTTGAATCCTTGTCGTCGCAACTGGGTTAGTTTTCGCCAGCACAGAGCGCAAACGGGACACAATTAAGAAATAAAAGAAGAACAAGAAAACTAATTGAAATCAATCTCACAGAAGCACTTTATTATTGGCCAATATAACATGCTTATCGCTCGGCACTTCTAGTCTAGACTGGTTATCGAATGACTTTTGCTTCCTCTTCCTCTTCGTCTTCCTTCTCATCTCGGCCAGTCGATGGCATCCGCAGCTAATTATCTTTAAATATTTGTTTGACACGTTTAACCTAATGCAAGCGCACCGACCTCCCTCCGTTGCGACTCAAAGTGTTGCCACGCCCACCACAAGGCTAGAACGCTTAATAAATAAAATAAGCAGCTTGCGGAACATTGTTGTCATATCGATTGGGATTGGCCTTGCCTTAATTGTTGTTGTGGTTGTTTCTGTTGTTGTTGTAATTGTGGTTGTTTTTATTGCTGCTCCTCCCATTTGTTGATGCTGTTGGTGTTGTTGTTGCCTAGCAGGGCATTATGCACAATTGAGAAGACAACGTGCTGCCCCGGGACCAAGCATAAATATGTCAAGTGTTAATTGCTGCCACTTAACGCAGAGCACAAACTTAAACACACACACAGTCACACTCACACATATACACTTAGGTATGTATATAAATTTGACTTTAATCTACTTATGAGTAGCCAAGGCAGCCTGCCTCTGCTTCTGCTTCGGGTTCTGCCTCTGTCTCTAGCCTAAGAGTTTGCAAGCCGCAGCACAAAATATGAAAAGAAAAACAAACACAACTCATAGAAATCACACACACACATATAACTCACCTACACACACACACTTGTTACACACCCAATAATACGCTTTAACAAGTTCCTTATGGCCATAAATTCAACAAGGCAACAGAAGCTCATAAAAAGAGCCAATACCCTTCCGGCCCATAAGCTGACTGCCTGAATGGCTGGCTGGCTGGCTGGCTGGCTGGCTGGCTGGCTGGCTGCTTGGCTGGATGTATTTTCTGGCTGTCTGTCTGGCTGGCTGTCTGTCTGTCTGGCTGGGTGCTTGGCGACTTTGCAACTAACCCCAACAGCAGCCGCTGCCTACATAAATAAAAGCGAGCGTTGCAGACATGCCTTGACATTTCATATCATATCACACAGACACACACACACACACATACACACTCAGGTACACTCATACACGCCTCGCAGCTGACAGGAAATTTCAAAGAAGGAAGAATATCCTGCAAAACACTAAACTGCACCCAGGCAGAGGAGGAGCCTCAACTAATAACATAACTAACACGCATTACCAAGGCGTGTGTGTGTGTATGTGTGTGTGTGTGAAGCAACAATGAGCTCTGAATAATGAGCTTATCAAACATATTTATCGACCCGTCACCCACAGGCAGCCCATTTCCCATTTTAAATGTCTTACTCTATGTTCGTATTGGGCCGAGGCTGATTGTTCTCAGTTCACTTCCTTCGGCTTCCTTTTGCCTTCTGACAGGTGAATTGCCACAGATGGCGCTGGCACTGATATGGCCAAATTGGAAACTTCAAGTATTTATATTGACCAGAAAAAAGAGGGAGAAAGAGCAGAGCTTTAATGAAATGAAGTTTAGCACAGGCATGATAATTAATTAATAGTATTTTCTTAAAGTCTTAGCCACATGTTGAAATGTGGATGGAATGTGCCTTGAACTAAGTCTACGTCTGTATATATCCATTAAAAAATTGTTGGCAATTTACATATCTAAAAACAATATGGCTTACGCCAAGAAAGAATTATATAATCCGTAACAATCCCAATCAAATTGGTCCCCTCATTAATTACTATTTTTGGCTACTAAAAACTATATTTTAGAGTTAAGATAAAAAAGATATAATTTGAAATTTTTTATTTTTTTTTAAGCATCCGCTAAGTATTGCAAAGAGTTATGAGTAAATTTTATATATTTATTATTTTATATTTATAGTTTTCTCAGCTTAATCTTACGATTTCTTTTCGACTATTAAGCCAGTCTGTAAAAATGTCAAATAATCGTATGCATAACCCTTATCAATCGCACAAAAACCGAGCATATTTTAATGGGAATTTTTCACTATAAATTATATCTGATCATTTCATAGCTTGGGTAAACTCAATAGACCTAATAAGAGAAAGATGTCAAACAATCAAAAATTACAGAATTTTTTAAACCTAATTTAAATTAATTTAATTTTATGTCTTGAACAATTTTACCTTCAAATATATATATTATATAACATATAAAATATAAAATATAATATACGAAATATAATATTTAATCTATAATATATAATGTATAATATATAATACATAATATTTAATATATAATATAGTAAGTAAGATGTGATAAACGCACATATACCTTACATAATCATCATCTAAAATTCAGAATCCCTATGAAATCGAAATAAACCTCATCAATTAGAAGTCTCTCCATATCACAAACCCATGTAATTCTTTAAATATTCCTCGACATTCTGTATATAGATGTTTTCATATATGCCAGCATTGTAATAATTCTTTCACTCTATTATATAAAACTCATTAACTACTTTTCATTTATGATAAACATGAAATGATCAGCAAACCCAGATTCATAGTTTTACTATTAAAGAAGCGTGCGTAACTTTTTCCATGCATTCCCATTAAATTCCTCATTCTACCAAGATACTACAGGTTAATGAAAGCCGTTAGCGGCCAACTGTTCATATAATTAGAGAGCACGCGAACAGCTACTGGAAAAACAACAAAAAATGCAAAACTGAGCAAAATATTGGCTAAGCAAGCGGCCAACAGATTTCTCGCTCTCTATGAGAACTGTAACTGCTGTTTCATATGCGAGTGTCATATTTCATATTTGATACTACATATATATCTCCGTATATATACATATATTTATATTATGTATATTTGATGCTCATGTTATAGGCGGTCGATGGCGCTTTTGGCGCTCAGTTGCCAAACGCCAGTTCGATGTGAAAGACGCGAAATAAATGGTGAGCGAAGCGCTCGTCCAAATTTATAGAAAAAACAGTAAATATATAAATATTCAAATTCCGGTAAATACATATATTTGCCGTTCGAATAAAGTAGTGCAAGTCCAAAATCAGTTCCGAAAGCCAGGCCTGAGTCAGAGACTCGATTCGGTGAGCGAACAGCTGTTGCAGAGAATGAGCTCGGCATGAAATCATGGCCAATACCCGGGCAGCGAATCGATTTTGTGTTTTGAGCATTGTTGCGCCATTATCATCTCATTTATAAAAGTGATAATTATATTAGAGATTTATCTGCAGTGGGAGCCGAACGCGGCCCGCTCGATAAACAGCGCGTTTGTGTTCTGTGCGCGGTGTTTATCTTTCGGATTACTCATCCGAAATCAGCAGCAATAAAAAAGAAACAACAAACTATAGGTAACCAACTGGTTTAGTCCGCTAATACAATGCAGCTTTCAAACACAGGTCGAGTCTCGCACGCATGAAAATCAACGCAGAAAATGTGCTAATCGCATGTGAAAAGAAAAACAACTCAACTGCCGCCGTGTGCCATGTGATGTGAGATCGCGTCTCTCGAATCAAGCCAAAAAGGTGTGTGAAGTCCAATTATGCATTTGCAGCAACAATGCCAAATACTCGCCAAAAGCCAATATGCCCCATAAAGGCCAATTGTGCTCATTAGAGAAGTGTGAAAACCGTCAACTTATAAACTGGAAATTTACACGGCAGTTGAGAGAGGTTCAAATACTTGAATTTCATTTGACACAAATTGTGAACTTTTAGATATTATTATAGTATTGAATATATTCTTTATTATTTATCTGATGCAATCAACCCGCACGTTATCTACATTAATCAAACCTGAATTGCGAGTCGTTTGCCTTATCCAACGTCTGTTTGCCCCATTTGGCCCAATGGCAACTGATAACGCAGCCAGACACCAATACATATACGAAAATCGAAAATAATGCGACGTTCGTAGCGCCTAGAAAAGTGCTATATAATAGCCCACTGCACAAAGCAGCCAAAAATAGATCGCAGTTCGGTTCAGATATAATTATTTTTATATTTCGATAAAGTTTCCATGAACTTCTTAGCAACTTTTTCAACTTGGAAAACTCACACAGATACATACACATATATATAAATATATATATGCATATACGTATATATATATTATATAGCCAAATTGTATTTAAAAGTGCGAAAAGTAAAAATGATATGATATTTTTCCTTAAACATGCAGCTGCCTTATGGCAGCATTTGCCAAATTTAATTTTATGGCCCACATATACACACACAGTATTTACACACACACATTTACATTGTCCTCGGCTGCTGCGATTTATTGGAATTTTTCTGTTGCGTCTACAATATTCGAGACGGCATTTGCTATGCCCAAAAGTATGCTACGATTTCCATACATGACGCATTTGAATGAGCCTGTGTGTGTGTGTGTGTGTGTGTGTGTGTGTGTGTGTGTGTATGTGTGTGAGTGTGGGTGCAACCGTGTGTGTCTAAATGCTAATTTGAATAATGACAACGACATCAACGCGGCATTTTCTAGTTGTTGACTGTCATCGCCCTCGCCCCGCCCCGCCTCTGCGCCATTGTGAATTTAACTTGCATAGAATATTAGATCGAATGCGCCGCTAGACAAACGAGCAAATGATACAGGTGTGCTGCCACACTAAAGACAACAAATCTTCAGCTTTAAGCACATTATACTCAAATAATATTTAAAGATTCGGTTAGAGGTCCAAAACAGCTTTGTCGTGTCGGCAGAAATGGAACCTCAAATGTTTTTTATTTACATATATGAAGTATGGGCCAAATATTGATTTTGATTTAAGCAATATTATTTTTCCCAACTTGTGTATACAGCTTACACCTACTGTAAGTTCTTGTAAACTATAGTATGATAAAACTCCCAAGATACAATCACTGTCATGATAAGCTTCGTATCACTTAATCATCTGGCAGCAAATAACTATTTTAATATGTATATATGAATTTATATTTATAATTATATACATGAGTATATATTGAAATACATATAGATAGATAGATTATAAATATGCACACATACACAACATATACATATATACGCATACAAATTATTTATTTACATTAATAAATCTTTAAGCTTTAGAAAAATTCGCTTAAATACCAGTTCTTTGCTAAAAAGCTGAAAATAAGTTCGTCGAATTAGATGCTTTCCTACTGCGGAGCTTCTATCGTACATATCTTTTTTCTGCCAATAAATTTTTTGAGCAGAATTCTAATTCCAATTCTAATTTCCAAGAAAATAACAAATATTGCCATTTTATAGCAATTTTTTGTATGGATAGTAGAGAAACAAAGTAAGCTTTATCGTTGATTTTTCTTCCAAGGATAAAACCACATATATTTCTATAATAATTTTGTGGCATAAATAAACAACAAATTGAGCTAGATATTCGCAATTAAATTTAGATATGCCAATCCAGACGACAAATTTTCAATAACATTTGTAAGTTTCTTTTGAAAATATAAAAAAATATTTACTGAAATGTTGCAGGATCCAATTTTATTCTTATTTAAATATCTTTATATAAATTATTTATATAAAATAAATTAAAAAATTTTACTTTATAGCTCGAATAAAATAGAAAAATTTTAATTTTTACGCAGAAAGTGAAGTGTGATCTATGCTTATAACACAAAGGATGTACTTTTAGTTCGATTTTAGTGAACTTGTTCATTTTCAATAAAACTATTTCGGTAAAAGTACCGAAAGAGTTAACTGAAAGAGTTAGTTAATCCTTCAAGAGCTTACCTAGCAACCGTTCAATAGAATGTATAATTTATAATTTTATTAGAATCCGAGACTCGCTAACAAATGTGATATCGAATGGCTCGTGTTTTATTGAATAAATAAGATTGTAACTAGATCCAATTGTAGACAATTCCACTGCTCTCACGAGAACTTGTTGTACAGCTACAGGTGCGAGCGAGTATTACACAGCGGGCACAGCCCAGTTTGCCGACATTCTTAAATTTGTATATCATTGAGCTGAAGCTGGTTGCCTTTAGCAACGTTTGCCTAGCTAGATATAAATATCTCTTAAATTGCAGTTAAGTTTTCACTTTAACTTTCCTGTTTGAATGGAAAACTAACAGATGCTAATTTCGGCAAAACTTTCTACTTGTATTAATCATTTTTCACGGACAGTCTATTCAGTCAATCTGTGATGTCCTCTCCCTTGCTGTAGGGCCGATGGTTGGCAGACAGAGCAAATGGCTTCACGCCTCGTCGCAAATGTTGGCGCTTGGAGACCATTTACATGTTGTGCCTAGCTCCAACCTGATTGTGGAGGGGCAATGTTTGTATTCATTAGATGTGGCGCCGCCTTGAAAGGCCTACAAATAGCGAACGTGTTCGGTCCCAGCAATCAGACTCGGCTCACGCAAGCAGAACAAAATCGTTGACAACTTCAAAGCGCAAATTGAAAATTAAAGCTTTCTCATAATGATGATGATGAAGATGATGGTGATGTTGATGATGATGATGATGATGATGATGAGAATATGCGAGTCCCTCATTGCTTGTTTATCAATAACCAACAGCTGTAAACGTTTACTTCTTGCAGAACCGCTGAGGAGCAGGAGCAGAAGCAACAGCAGCAACAGGAACGGGAACAGGAAAAGGAGCAGGAGCAGCAACGCAACATGGACGACGACGACGACAAGCTGGTCTCGGACGAAGTGCATCTGCGCCAACTCAGCTCAACGCCGGCCTCGGCGCTGCAGCAGCGCCGCCAGAGCAACAGCGTGACCCGCTCCGCGCCACCCGAGCTGACGCAGCGCGGCTCGACTGGGCAGGAGC
The DNA here is from genome assembly GCA_035045145.1 of Drosophila meridionalis. Taxonomy (NCBI): domain Eukaryota; kingdom Metazoa; phylum Arthropoda; class Insecta; order Diptera; family Drosophilidae; genus Drosophila; species Drosophila meridionalis. Next base: position 1,847,750 of record JAWNPG010000023.1, read on the forward strand.
CGGAGGCGGAGACGGAGCAGGGCGTGGTGCTGCGACGAGCCATGGACAAGGGGGCCATTACCTTGGCACAAATTGACGATCTAAGACTGGAGAGCGACGACGACGACGCGGATGACGCGAGCGACTACGACGATGTTGACTGTGGCCAGGGCTTGAGCAATCCCGCAGCGCAGACCACAAATGATGAGCAGATTACGGCCACAACAACGGCAGCTACGGCCACAACAATGGCAGCCACAGCCACAACCACCGCAGCAGCGACAACAGCAGCAGCTGCAGCAGCAGGAGCAGCAGCAGAGGTAAGCGTATTGTGTGGAGGCACTTAGGGCTAATTAAAAGCTAAACTGAAACAAAAAACAGCAGGAAGCGGCCGCCAGCAGAACTGGCACGCCCACCACTCTGGATATGTCCAAAATACCACGGCTGCCCGGCGACGGGGCACAGATGGACGACAGCGGAGATCTGCCCCACTCGCTGCAGGCCTCCGCAGCCTCAATTTTATCCAATTTGCGCAAGAAACAGCAGGCAATGCTCGGCGTTGGCGGCGTCGTCGGCGTCGGCGTCGGCAGTGGCGCCGGCATCAACGTTGACCGACCTGTCGTCATGGCCATGGCCAAGCAAACGCCGCGCCGAGTGCAATCCGTGCGCATCGTCGAGAACAAATCTGGCTACGGACCCAAGCGGCGCACCGAGAGCTGCAGCATATTCGGCAACAGCAATTTCGGTAAGCCCAATGACAGTCAAGTCTATATCTAGTCTCTGTACGGCCACAATTGACCGGAAACCCTACCATTGCAAGTGAAGAACCTACACTTGGGCAGTCCCAGGTTGATGAGTTGTCCAATTGACCTCTGGTCAATTTAGGCAATGGTTAAGGAAGAATTTGGTTCGAATTCGAGTTCTGTTTTAGGATGTTGTGTATGACTTAGGCGTCTTCTTAGTGCTGGTTCTTTAGTATAATTGTATTAATACTTTATGATGTAATCCTACACGTTCGATTCTTAAAAAATGTTCGATGAATTGAAAATTAGGAAAAGATAAGTTATATTACGTGTATCTAATAGAGGAAAGTCGTGTCGTTGAATATATATCTATTATATGTGCAATTCATGCAAAGAACGAGGTTCGATATAGAAATGAAAGTGAGTGATACTGGCAGAGTGAGGTGATATTACTATTGTAAATGGACCTGACGCGGTGACAAGACATAAGAGTTTCAGTCAGCATATGAAAAGAGAACCGACAAGACAAAATTACGACCAGGGAAATTCTGAGCTTGATTTAATAACAGAGAGTAAAATGTAGTCTGAAACGGCTACAGGGAATGAATCAGCATCCCATCTTTCCTCGATATATACATAACTCTACATTTTCCGACATATCACCCATATTCCATTTTGAAGTCAATTAATAACGTTTCATCATATACAGAAACCTTAACTGCTCAAGAATTTAGCAATCTATTAAAAAACAAATGGAAGACTGAAATACATAGGCGATAGGGAATACAAAAGTTAAGCAATAAATGAATAATTAAACGTTAATAATAATCTGCATTCAATTATATAAAGATACTCAGCATAAATTTTGGATAACTTCAAGTTAACTTTAGGATCTACCATGAATTTAAACCTAACTGATTGACCTGTTGTAGTTTTCAAAATATATACCTTTTCAATCAACATCAGCTGTGACAGTCAGTTGAAAATATAGAATGAACGAAAATGTGGTTTTCCACAGTGATAAAAGTTCTTATACTATTTCCATTAGCTGCTGGCACCAATACTTCAATTCAGCCGCATGAGCGGCGGGTGAAGCGTCTCTCCTCTCCGAATTATAGTACTGATTCGCTAGCCAAGTATGTGGTGTCATTCAGGTCGCGCACGCCGATGAAACACTTTGGCGACAATCACTACTGCGGCGGCTCGATAATATCGCCAATGTTCGTATTAACTGCTGCAAGCTGCGTCATGGAGTACGTAAATATGTTGACTATATTGACTGACATCTGAGCCTACAGCGAATCTCTGTTGCAACAGCGAACGCAAGATACTCCATAGCAATCGAGTCCTGCAGATCGTGGCAGGGGCCCCGAACCGTCTGAAAGTCGTGACTGGCAAGACTTTGAATATTCCGGTAAAAAAAATCTTCGTACCGGTTAACTATACGGTGCACAATACTTTCAACATTGCGCTGGTGAAGTTGGGCTTTTCCCTGCCAAGTAATTCGCACATCGGAATCCTCGATTTGCCCAGTAGTCCGGCAACGCCTGGTGATCTGTACAGAGTTCTAGGCTGGGGTCGCATGTATAAAGTTAGTCTGACTAGCTCTAGCTTGTTGCTTGTTGGTTGAGATCATGTCATATCCCACTGTTTGCAGGGCGGTATTTTATCAGCCAAAATATTGTACATAGATGTTATGGTGCAGACGCAAGAGAAATGTCGCTCGTTGATAGAAAACTTCATGCCCCAAATGTTGTGTGCTGGCAATATGGATCTCAACTACGATCAGCATCCCTGCCCAGGCGATACTGGGGGCCCACTTATAGCCAATTCTACAATTTATGGCATCGTTACTTATGGCCTCGGCTGCGGTCACAAGGAAATTCCGTCGGTCTATACGAACGTCTGGATTCACTTGGACTGGATCATAGCAGTTATAAAACGGAATGGCAGTACATTCGTACATCTGTTGCAGAAAAAGCGACTCCTTCCCTTCTTACTGCTTAATGTAATCAAAGTTCTGTGTTAGATGTTCTATTAGTACGTTAACTTGATTTCATGTATTTCAAATTGCTTTATACTTTCATATTAAATTTGCCTGATCCCTAACACGCCCAAAAGCAATCTGCAATTAAAACAATGTTATAAACAGATTTAGTGCTGCTTCGTTTAATATTTAACCAAGTGTATTAGCTTTATTTATAATTTTATATAATTATTATGTACGTTGTAAATTTAATTGAACGAAGCTTTAAACTCCACTTTCTGCTAAAAGTTATCGTTAGTGACTTCACTCGATGAATTCTACCATCGATTTCAATCATCGATAGTTCCATCGCTGATGAATTTAAAGAATTTCGTCTCTAGGCAATTCATGTTGTATAGTTTGTCGCTTTTCACTAAGTGACACGATATATCAACACCGAAACAAAATCTATCGGTTCAATTATTGTCCATCCCTACTATCAATGGCCCCATCGTTGTTCGTTGAACAGCTCTGTTTTTAGAAGAAAAAAGTCAGTTGCTCAAGTAATCGGATCAGCATTCTTTGTTTTCAATTTATTTACATACAATAAGAAAAAATTGACTCGCAAATTGAATCAATGGATATCAAGAATATATATATAATCCTAGATTCAAAAATAATAATACTGAATGTAAGTTACATTATTTTCACAAGATGTTTACCCAAAGCCAGTTGCTCTCAAACTGTGATTGACGAATACTTTTAAGTTTTCTTGCATTGCACTCAATGCAATTGTCAATACATTGCTCCTGATTGAGTTTACTTAAGTCTCAGATATCTTAAATTTATATAGATTATGAACTGGAATCGGGTCAGTCCATTGCCAGCATGGCGGGTCCACAACGGCCGCTGACGAATGAAACGTATTCCGCGTTCAAGAGCGGCAATGTGGTCAAGGGCATACTCTGTCCCTCGCTGACCAACTCCTTCAAGCAGAGTTCGCTGGAGAGAAGCTATCTGACCTACACGCACAGGCAGAGGCAGAAGTCGCTGATCATTGTGAATGTGGTGGACTTTGTGCTGAAGATTGTGATGGCGCTCATCTGGATGCTGCAGCCGAGGGAGGACCGCTTAGAGACTGTAAGTGGATGAATGATCTGGAATAAGCGAGGTCAAACAGTACCTAATCCTAACTTGACCCCCGTTCAGAGCTCGAACTATGCGAGCACAGCCACGGCGATTACTTGGTCCGTTTGCTGTGGCATTGCCAATCTGGCCATTTGTTTCCTGGGCTATTGGCGCTGCTTTGCCAACAACTACTTGCACTGGGCGGCGGTCTGCACGTGGGTGCTCTTCAATATACAAGGTGAGTGCGGGGAGCGGGAGGGAGGGAACTGACGCGCATAAAGCATAAATCATGCGTCACATGCGCAGGCCATTAAATTTGCTAATCCTTTGGCCGTCATAAATGTTTTACTGCCTCTGCAACAGGATTCATCAGCGAAGGCGTCGGCTTCGAGAACCGGGAGTACCTGGTCTGGTACATTCTGTTCGTCATATTCGTGCCCTACGCCATGCTGCCGCTGCCCCTCAAATGGTGCGTCGTGGGCGGCACAATCACGGCCAGCTGCCACCTGGCCGTAATTACCATCAACAAACTGCAGGACAAGACGGTACGAATCACAGCTAGACCTTATTTTTTATTGCTGCTATATCCAATGTATAAATACGCGCACATTGTTGCATATGTTCACAGACGCCATTGGACACCAACTGCGTGCTATTCCAAATCATTGCCAATTTCATTCTATACACGGCGATTAACGTGGCCGGCATGTACACCAAATACCTGACGGATCGTGGCCAGCGCTTGGCCTTCATCGAGACCCATAAAGCCATGGAGCACAAGAAAGAGTCCGAAAAGGAGTTGCAGCGCACGCAAAAGCTCCTCGATTCAAGTAAGTGGGAAAACCAATTATGAAAATATGATTAAAATTTTAAAATATATATGTTTAAAATAATGAATTCATTAGCAAAATCAGGCCAAGTATAAGAAATATCTATAAACTTAAAACATAAATCATTTTTAACTGTTAAATATGGGATATATTTAAAAAAAAAAAAAAAAAAAAAAAAAAGAAAAAGCGAAATATACTTGAGCTAAATATTAAATTCAAATATGAAATTTATGGATATGTAAACTATTAAATTCGTATGCAAATAAAATACTAAAACAATATTTAAAAAATTAATAAAATTAATATTTTTTTGATGACATGATTTAAAGGAAAAATACTAATAGGCATAAGAATACTTCAGCTAAATATAAAAATAAAATATCAAATATAGAGATTTTTAATGTAATGAAGTCGTATTTGCTATAAACTAAGTATTTCTAACCCATAATATTGCTTGTATAATTTTTTTTTTTTTTGAAAGGTAAATGTTAAAAATGGGATAGATTTAAAGTAAACTACTCAATAGGGGTAAACGTAATTCAGATAAATATAAAATACAAAATTATTTTATTTTATTATATTAGTATTTTTTCCCCTCAAAAATCAAAATATATAAATAAATAATTTGTTAAGGCCAAAAATGGGCCTGATTAAAAAATACATATAATAGACATAAAAGTAATAAAAATAATTATAATAGTAATATATATAATTAATAATTTATGAATTTGCTGTAAATTATTAATTTATCATATTATTCTAATAACTGTAATACTAAAAAATAACTCCTTATCAGCATCAAATATATTTATACTCTATATATCTCTATCAGACTACGCAAAAAATACTTTCAACTCTTGACACTTGAATCACACCTGAATAGTGCGAGTTGTCTGCGTTATCTGCAGTCGGTAGGCAATTGCAATTCCTGAAAACTGTGAGCCAGGTAGCTGCAGAGCTGCAGGTAAACACGGCTAAGTTAAACAGAATTCAGAGATTTGAGCTGTGCTCAGTTAGTTTGAGTCGCTGAAGGACTGTAGGCCAACGAACATATTTGCCCAAATACCGATTTCTATATACACTTGAGACCTGAGTTGAATTTGTAAGTTGTGCACCCGTTCTGCTTGCAGTTTTGCCCAACATCGTGAATAATCAGATACGCAGCGAAATGTACAAGGGCACGGATCCCACCGTAGAGACGCAGTTCAACAAGCTGTACGTCTACCCCATGGACAACGTGAGCATTCTGTTTGCAGATATAAAGGTAAATGGAACATGTCACAAATGAATTCCTGTAACTAAAACTGAACTCACTTCCAAAAGGGGTTTACTGAATTGGCGAGCAAAACATCGGCCCAGCAATTGGTAAAGATTCTAAACGATCTCTTCGCCCGTTTCGATCGCATTGCGGAGGTAAGTGAGAAGCTCCATGCATGATCTCATCTCATCTCATTGTCTTCTGCCACACAGGATAATCATTGCCTGCGCGTGAAGCTGCTCGGCGATTGCTATTACTGCGTTTCGCAATTCGAAAGCGACAACTGGAAGACGCGGCCGGATCACGCGGTGTGCAGCGTCGAAACTGGGCTGCACATGATAAAGGCCATCAAGGATGTGCGCCTGCATACGCACGTAAGTGACAGGAACTGGGCAGTTTTTATCGACTGTCAATTAATGAATGCTTGTTCATGCATAAATGCAGACAGTCGACTTTTATTTGTTTGTTTGCATGTAAGCCTTTTATACGAGTTTATGCATACGTTTGCAATGCGAATTTACATATTGTTGCATAGTTTTAGGTGCTTCTTGAAAAAAAGGAAGCTAACAGAATGCTGTTAGTGCATTACATTTGTCAGTCGTTTAACAGTGAGCGACTGTTGAGCACTGCAATACTTTAATACATTTAACAGAATGCTGTTAATGCAGTGCATAATAATTGACTGTAATGCAGCAGAAAGCTGTTAAGCATTTTAATACTTTAATAGGTCAACGAACATAGCAATGTAAGCTAAACTCGCTGTTAATATTCAGACTATCACCATATCGTGAGCCACGATTGAGGGACTTCTAGGTTACGCAAATACCCCTGTTATTTTAACAGTGAAACGTCACAGACATGTCAAAAGTTGGCGCGCGTTTAAATTTTGTATGAAAATCCAGCAATTTTGACACTGTTATCTGTCTTGCAGCCAGAAGCCAAAATAAAACTTGCAACGCTTCTAATTACAAGTTCTATATAGATTCAAGAATCGGACAATATAAGGGTTATTACTTTTACTACTACTTTTCATTCATGAATACCGTTTTTAAGCTGTTATTGCTCACAGACTCCATGGCGATTGAGTGATGTTCGTTGACTGCCGTGACATTCTTGTTAAGTAACTTAAATTTTATTTTCCAAAGTTTAAATGTACTAAACAAAATAGTATTAAAAGGTATATTTAACTTTTCGGTTGATTAATTGATAATTTATAGTTGGTAATATCACCAAAATTCCACACACGCGCATACTAAATTTTAACATGAGTTATCTGTGACGTCACAGTAAGCTGTTAGTTAACATTAAAAGTAACGGAACATTTCTTTGCATAACCTGGTGTCTTTTAACAGTGATCGTGAGCTAAGCTTATACAATGTTAAAGATGATGCTGCTAGTCATACTTAACAGTCAAGCAGCCATGCCATGCCAAAACTAATATAGCTAACAGCGCTCTGTTAGCGTCAGTCAACAGTTAAACTGCGGAAAGGTTTTAAACATTTGCGAAGCGGCGTAATTTTTTGGAATTTAATGCCACAGATTTTTCAGCTGACAGCCATTTTTTTTTATTTTTGGTGTGTGTTTTTTACGAATTTTGCACATTGTTTTTGCTATGGCCGCTGCGTCGTTTTATGTGGCCTCGTGTACGGCCTGCTCGCTGGTCGTTGCTGGACGTGTTGACAATTCATTTGTATGCAAATCTCAGCTGAGCAAAAGGCAGCCGAAAACGGCAGCAGCGGCGGCAGCAGCAATAACATATGCTCCAGGCTGGTCAGTTGGACATATAGATACCCTGTAATCAATCATATATGGTATTTTTAATAGTTTATATGTTTATTAAAACTGAGTTTAATGCGCATGTGAATAGCTTTTAGTAGATATCATGTGTGGAAATTTACATTAATTGAGCAGTAGTAATCCCCCTTTCAAATGTCTCTCATGTGTATAGGGTATAAAAGCAACAGCATAAAACTGTGCTTCATTTTTATAGCGCAACTAAAAAAAAAATTAATAGATTTTGTTGGGATTCTTCCCTTCGACCTGTGTGGTCTTTAAGCGCATTTAATGAATGCAAAACATACCGTGGGATAATGACAATTGGCCGACGCAAAGTCCGACTGACAGTCCGTTCAACAGGCATTCTGACAACTGCAGCGACCCCAAAAAGCATGCGGCAGTTCCCGTTGCAGTTACTGCTGCAGTTGCAGTTACTGTTGCAGTTGCAGTTGCAGTTAAATTTCGTGCTTTGCATAATTTGCGTATTTTGCGTTCGTTAATTTCGCAGGTCGACCTCAACATGCGCATCGGCATCCACAGCGGGTCCGTGATGTGCGGCGTGCTGGGCAACAAGAAATGGCATTTTGATGTTTGGTCGAACGATGTTATCATTGCAAATCACATGGAATCTGGCGGCATTCCCGGGTAAGTCCAGTCACGAATTAGTCCCCACCATGTCCGCCAATTCTATGGCTCACTAATTAGCTCCGCTGTCAACAACACTGTGTGAGCAAAACAAGGTGCAATAGCAAAACATGCCACAGCACATTCCATTCATTCATTCATTCATATGCCAAAAGCAGGCGTTGCCTCATAAATTATAATTAGGCTATAAGTCTCTATTCATTCAAAAGATATGCTGCTGTACAATAGCGTCATATTCAAATTGATGGAACTTATTGTAAATTTTAAGTATAATCCTATTGAAAGTATTAATAATGCAAAATACAAAATATTGTTTTTTTTTTTAATTTATGCTTTATTTGCGATTTGTCGTTTACCTAACAATTAAATAACGTAACAACTAGTATTTAACCGGAGGATTTGAGCTCCAATACATATATGATATATAAAATATAATCAAATATTATTATAATTTTTTTTTAATTAATAAATTCAATGGTTGTCTTTAACATAAAAATGATGGCAGCTATATACATAGCTCCCTTAAATCAATGAATTATTTTCAATTTATTATTTCTAACTGTAATAGGAAAAGCTGATTGTATTTTTTGGTTGTTTTAACTTACCATGATTATACATTAATTGACATCAATATATTATATAACAGTAAAGATCAACCTAATCACAAGTCATGGATTACGATTGAAGATTTATAGTTTATGCAGATGAAAAATTAATATTAGATATATTTAACTTAAGAAATATCTTGAGATATGTTATTATATTGAACATTTTTTTACAAAAAAAGACACATTTTTAAAACGAAATCTATATTTTAATCAAATTAATTTGAGAATTGAATGAGTGACGTCTGCAAAGCGCATTAAATGAAATGTATGTGTGCACGTTTGCTTATGGACGCACGATCATTATAAAGGTGTCAAGACAGTCACTTCGGGCAAGGTAGATCTGTGCTTATAGCAGAAATCTTGGACAACCTAAGGAGATCTAATCTACTCACAGAGTCCGATATATGAATTAGAGCGCAACTGTTTTCCTTATGTGCTTATCTCCCATTGTTTAGACGTTAGAGTTGGTCATAGTTAGCATGTTAATGCTTGAACACCGGTAGTTATAGTTAGAAGAACGAATTGTAAAGAAAATTTGTATCTCTGAGAAATCTATATTAATATAAAATATTAAATTTATATATATTCGTTGAGTGGTTTAATAAGAACTAAAAACGAAGTGAGCCGCGCGCAGACAGGCTTGATCATTCAATTGCGTGTGATGCTCGCAGGCAACACTTATACGCGTATAAGAGTATACTTATGTTGAAGAGGCAATGTTGCAGTACTAAATATTTATTTCCAACAATATATTTTATGATTTCACAATCAAATTAATTAGTAGCTTTCAAACGAATTTTAAAGTTAGTTAATAGGTTTTGAGTTCACTTAATTTTTTTCCTTTGTATATTTTATTAAACAAGTTGTCTATTTTTAGTGGAAACATTGTCTAGTTTTCCATATAAGGGAAAGGTTTAATGATCACAGCGATACACATGCAATTAAATTAACATATATGATATTGAGTTATATTATTTACAACTTTGGCAAATATTAATCAAGATAAATAGGAGGGATGTCGTAGGGAGATCCAATGAAAATCCTATGAAAAGCCCGCTGCAAATTCAATTTTAAACTCAATTGCTCACAGATGCCCCAAGAAGTATGCTATGTCTTAGCACATAAATAAAACAAAGCTTACAGAATTTTGCATTTAATTTGCCAAAAACTTTGCTTACGCTATTCAAATGCTTTGGCTTGTAATTATATTCCGATCGGATGGCAGCTCAGGTTTATTGGCAAAAAGTCAGGAATGCAAAAATCTCGAATTGCTGCAAGCCGAAACGAGCTGCCAAATAACTTTGGCTGCGCCTTGTGCTCGGCTGTGCTGCCTTGGCTTTAATACGCAGTTAGCCACATTTTTAATTGGCCAATTAGGGCATGTCCGAAGCTGGCATCAGCCAACAATTGCTGCCGTAAATTCTGCCAGCTCAGCGTGCGCAGACACAAGAAACCAGCAGCAGAGACAGAAAATCAACAACAACCGAGAAAACAAAACAAATCAGGGAGCAGCCGCAAACCGAACAAGATGAAAGGCAAAAGGTTCCGCTTACTGCGAAATGTTTTGATTTAATTGTGGTCTAGGCAGAGGCTAAATTCAAAGCCAGAACCAGAGAACTAGAGAAACAGAAATATAAACATAAAGCAGGGCCCAGGCAGGACCAGAACCACAAGGCATCCCAGTTATGAAAGGCACACAGAAGTACGGCGGAGTGCGGGGCGGGCGGGCGGAGTTTACGCACAATCGCAGAAAACGTGGACAAATATTTGAATTTAATTTTCGCCAACTAACCGAGCCACACCCCCTTTTCAGGCGCGTTCACATCTCGGAGGCGACGCTCAACTGCCTGAACGATGCCTACGAGGTGGAGCCGGGCAACGGCGGCAGCCGAGATAATCATCTCAACAAGCTGAACGTGACCACCTATCTAATCAAGCGAACGGAGCCATTGAGGTAAGTGCATCACGATTCGTCCTTATCCGGCACTAAACACTCTCCATTCGGCACAGACCCAAGCGACGCTTCGGCACCCGCAGCAGCGTGCATCAGAGCAGCAGCATTGCCGCCGCCGCTGTTCCCAGTCCCGGAGCCGCGCCGCTGCCCAAGTCCATCTCGGCGAGCGGCAGCGGCAACGACTGCAGCATGGGCAGCACCGCAGCCGTGGCCATCGGTGATGGCGGCAGCATCGACGGACGCAGCCTGGAGTGTGCCGTCGCCCTGGCCGTGCAGCCGGCTCAGCTGCTGCAGCAGCAGCAGAAAAAGAACATCTCGCTCAACTCGCTGCCCAACGTCGTCGAGGGCGTGGCCCTGGACAACCGCCGCCTCCGCAACGGCATGGCCGCCGGCAATGCCAGCGTGGCGAATGCAGGTGGCGCCGGAGCACCTCCCGGCCTGTCCACAGTGTCCTCGCCCACGGCCATGATGTCCAACACGCTGGAGCAGCAACTGAGGCCACGCAACGGCGCCAGCATACAGAATCTGACGGACTCTATCAGCGCCAAGGGCCTTGTCATAGAGGACGAGAGCACGACCGAGTGGATACCAGAAATACCATTTAGAAATGTAAGTTGGGGTTCATAGCGGACGACCTTTGAGAAATGAAACTGTGATAATAGATCTTTAGTAGAAGTAAAGATTAACTTGAACTATTAGAGAAAAGAAACTAGGTAGTTAGAATCAGCATCTCTGGTCAAGATATTTTAATATTTCAGGCGTGGTGTATAGTAGGAACTGTTGTAGATACCTCAGATTTAATGAGTTTCATTTTTAAGAAATTTTAATATTACAATTTAGAAATTGAGCTGAAGATATCTATGTATCTATATTTATCTAAAAGATATAGTAAATACTATAATATAACTTTTCTATACGGAATTCTAATACATATTAAGATATTAGTTCAAATCGAAAATATTATACATCAGGTATAGAACTTAAATCACTTATATGATATCTATGGCGCTGATGAAACTAGAATTTTGTTACAAACTGTGAATGTGGAAAGTTTGATAAAATTAATGTAGAGGGAGGAAGATGATTAGTATTAGAATTAATGGAATGGATGACAGAGAAGACTTGTTAATATATAATCACTATAAAAAGTAGTGTAGAGATAATGAAAATGAAAAAGTTAAACGACGTATATGAGTTATGAGTTAGTACATTATTACCATCTCTAATGGTCTTTTAATGGGTAATGTGAGTGGCTGAGTGATCTAGATAATCTCTATTAAGACTGCTTAATGATGGTTGCTTAATGTCAAACTCGTTCATTAAACACGAATCTCTCTCCAATCCATACTCACAGCTGTGAGTGAGATTCGTGTTTAATGAACGAGTTTTGGATGATGCTTATGACGTGTTTCAAGTTAAGTCCCTAAGTATGTCCTCATTGCGTGCAAAGTAGTACCCTCCTATGATTCGTCTTTAAATGATGTCATTAGGTAGATTTTTTTAATAAGGTAGGAAGCAGATGTTCCCATCCAAATCGCCAAACCTTAACTATATAATTATAGTGTAGTGAAAGCTTGATGTGACTAGTAATACTTATTAGACTAAGATAATAAATGGTTATGAGTTATAAATACTATAAATTAGGTAATGCACGATCACAAAGTAAAGCATAGATGTATAATTCCTTCTATAATGAACAATACTACTACTACTTACAGAATGATGAACTATTTCATGATTAAGCATAGAAGTTCCTTTTAATGAAATATTAATACTAATATATTACAAATTGAATACCAGATATACCTCTTGATCGCTCTGATCATGGCTCATGTTTAGATTTGTTCAATAAGAAAATCAATTTGGAGACTTACGGCAAAGAACCGCTAGGTGGCGCTTTTTACATTAATTATTTACTTTATTATAATAACAAAATTCCTTTTTGACTAATATTTTTAGCTAAACAGTCCGGAGGAGACTTTGAATCGTGCAGATTCCATATTGGTAGATCCAAAACTAGATCACCGCGTCTCGGTAACCCCCATGGATGAGGAGGTAAGTGATATATCATATTCTATATGCTAAAGACTTTACTATCAATCGAACACCCCACAGATTGACGAGTTCATCGAACAGAATATACAAATCAATTCGAATAAGGAAATACGACGCGAATACTTGAATGCCTGGACACTGAAGTTCATCGACAGAAGCCAGGAGCAGAAATTCTGTCAGCTGCGCGAGGATATGTTTCGGTGCGTATGGAACGAACAAAATGTGAAAGGTCAACCTCAGCAATAATTCCCATCCTCTTTCTGTCCCTCCTCTATCTGTTTGTCTGTTTGGCCGTTAATTAATGAACTGCTGCTAATTGATTTCTACCTTCTGGATTACACATGCCTTTAGCTCGAACATGCTGTGTGTGTTTGTCATTTGGATATTTATGGTGCTGTGCCAGGTCATCATTATACCGCGCTGCACCACCGTCATCATTTGCCTGGCGGTCGGCACTGTGGTGCTTACCTTCTGCTGTGTCCTAGTCATGGCCGAGGAGTTTCCGGGTAAGTCGACGGCTAATTAACCAATTCCATTGCTTATCAATTCGCTTCGATCCACTTGCAGGCCTTCCGAGTTGCCTGAAAATCAATTCGGCCAAACTGGTGCATCAGCGTCGCCGGCGCACACTCTTCATCTGCGGCGTTATTGTGTCCATGTGCATGCTGAGCGCAATCGGCCTGGTGCTCTGCCCATCCTCCAGTTACAACGGCACCACGAGTGACATGAAGCTCTCTAACGACTCCTGGGAGAGGGAGGCGACGCTCTCCATCACGCAGACGATTCAGCAAAATTTCACCATACGCACGCCGGCTAAGGGTGGCCTATCCATAGAGTCCATTGCCAATCTAACCACTCCACTGGAGTCCTTCGAGCTGTCCCATCGACCCTACACATTAATCAGAAATAGTCGCAATCCGATCAGCATTCCGCCGGATGACACTTTCCGCTGCGTGCATCGCGAATACATTGTCTTCACCTGGGTGCTGTGCCTCGTCTCGCTGGCCACCGCCCTCAAGCTGTACTACTTGATCAAGGCAATCATGGCCCTAGGCATGGTCGCCTTTTATACCACCCTGATCTTCATCAGGTTCAGCACCGAGGAGAGCTTCAGTCTAGCCAAGCTGAGGCAGCACGGCATGCCGCTGGGCGTACAAATGCTGATACTGCTCATTACCTTTCTCATCATGGTATGCTACCATGCTAGGCTCGTCGAGGTAAGTCTAGTATAGTAGATCATGGGTTGTGACTGCAAGCATGGAGTTATTCAAGTAAAAGGAAGATCTAGAATAAAAAACTAGTTAGCATATTATCAATTACTTAAGTCAGATGTGCCCGACTAGGAGATACTCTAATCCTATCTGCGGTTTGTAGAGCTCGAACATTCACAATCAATTGCTGTTTGTAAAAAAAAAAACAGCTAAGCCCAATGGTTTTGTACAACGTGCTTCGTCTGTCTCACAGTAGAGAAATAAAAATTTTAATTTAAAGAATCCTCCCGCCGGAATTCAGAACTCACAGCTTTCTAACAATACGAACCGCCACTACCAACACCACTAATTTGCTGCCAAAACACTTAATAGAATACGAAAGCAAACAAATTTCAATGGCATTCGAATGTATGCGTACACATGTGTAGGAAAAATGCGTAGAGCGGCTCCCACGTGCATCTACTAATAGGTCAAACGTTATGTTTAAAATATTCTGTGGTAATGGGCTTTAATTAAATGATCAATATATGACCTAATATATTCTATGGAATATTTTGCATTTTGGAAATAATGCAAACTCATTCATATATAGGCTATATGCACAAATAAAACCGAGCTTGCATTTATTTCAAAATGATTACTCATTTTGTAAATATTGGAGTTACTAACTCCATCTAATCTAAAAAAAAACAACAAAAATCAAAATTACATAAAATATTTCTGAAACTAAATGTCAAATCCTGAGGCCCTAGCTTTAAAGACGTACTAGATACAATTTAAAAACAAGCTTACAAATAGGTTTTTATTTGATAAGATAAAAACCTAAATAAAACACAAGTTTCTGAGATCGACGCGTATATAAATACGGACAGACAAGTGGTTAGGGCTAAATAGACTCAGCTAGTCAGCCTTATATCCTGATTTACCATTCGCAATAGGTTCAGGTTATAAATAGAAACAGAGTCAAGTCGGTCTTGTGTTAAGAGCATTACGGTCTGAGGATAAATCAATTCCTTGCACACATTTCCATGCGTTTCTCGCTCTGTACGATTTCCTTGTTCATTTGCAGGTTACGTCCCGACTGGATTTCATTTGGAAGGAGCAAGCGGAGCGAGAGCTGACCAACATGAAATCGAATCGTGCTCTTAACGACACATTAATTAAGGTAACTGTGCCTGGATCCCCCCAGGCCACACTCCCCATGATTACTCATTAATTAAATGCTTGATTTAAATGCTGTCGCAGAACATTTTGCCGGACCATGTGGCCGAGTACTACCTGTCCGACGAGCACACGGACGAGCTCTATTCCAAGATGCACAATCTGTGCGGCGTCATGTTCGCCTCCATACCCAACTTCCAGGACTTCTACTCGGAGGACATCGACAACGGCAAGGCGTGTATACGCATTCTGAATGAGATTATCTGTAAGTTGATTGATTAAGCCCGAGTGTCCAAATGCCTAATGATGCTAGTTTACCCGCTCAGGTGACTTTGATGAATTGCTGGAGGAGCCACGCTTTGCATCCGTGGAGAAAATTAAAACGGTGGGCGCCACCTACATGGCGGCAGCTGGACTCAATCACGAGCATTTGCGCGTTCGCGGCGAAACTCCCGAGGACAGCGTCTGCGACCTGGTGGAGTTCGCTTTTGCCATGAAGAAGAAGCTGGAGGAGATTAACGGCGATGCGTTCAACAACTTCCAGCTGCGCGTCGGCATCTGCAGTGGACCCCTGGTCAGTGGGGTGATTGGAGCACGCAAGCCCGTCTACGACATCTGGGGCAACACGGTGAACGTGGCCTCACGCATGGACTCCACGGGCGAGAACTGGCGCGTCCAGGTGCCGGACAATACAGCAGAGTTCCTCTGTTCACGCGGCTATACGTGTGTGGTAAATACTGAGCTGAATACCTGACAAAAGAGATGGAGGCATCATGACTCATAATTAATGTTGCTCTGCAGAAACGTGGTGAAATTAATGTGAAGGGCAAGGGCATGATGACCACCTACTATGTGCATCCAAAGGGCATCTCGGACAGCCAATTGATCTCACCCACGCCGGCGGGCATCCCACACGCCCAGACGCCCAATCTACAGCGACAGACCTCGCATCATGGCTCATTCAGTGCGGTTGTCTTTGGCATGCTGCAGGCCACGAAGCGCAGTACCGCTATACCCGGCACACGTGAGTACCATGAGTCAGCATACAGTGAAGTCTGCAAAGGGTGGACAGCCAAGTGCCAGACTTAGGGATATGTGTTCTTAATGGGTATTTTATTGTGGGTAGTTTATAAAATAAGAACGGAGTTTCCTTACTTGTCGTAGGCCTAGGGTGGAGAACTATCGATGGCACTATCGGCCCTATCGACGTTTCGGCACTATCGAGTTTCAATCGATAGTATCAGACTCTTTCGATAGTGGCCCATCCACTATCGATTGTGTTGTCGATAGTGGCCCATCCACTATCGATTGTGTTGTCGATAGTGGCCCATCCACTATCGATTGTGTTGTCAATAGTGGGCGTGTCACATCACCAAAAAAAATTTTTATTCTACATAAGCAATTTAAGGCACATGAATCGCTTAAAAATGGATATGTTTAGTGTATTATACATAAATATTTGATAATATCTAACTTGAGTCGAATCAAACTGACTCTCCAAATATTAAAAGCCTGTTCTGCAAAACACGAACACGCTTTAAAAAATTAAATGTAAACATTCTTTTGATTCTCCATCAAAACTTTTGGCTGAAATAAACCATGAATTTCTTATATTTGTTGAAAATAAATTTGTTTGTCGGGCTACACTATCGATAGTGTCGTCTAGCACTATCGTCACTATCGATAGTGTGGTCTAGCACTATCGTATCGATGGTTCGAAAAAACAAGCGTCGAATATTGATGGTGCCCACTATCGATAGTTCTCATCCTCTACCACGGATCCGTAGGGCTATGAATATTTTGAATCTCGAATCATAACCCTTCTTTAATCGTTACTATCTAACTCTCCTCCTAGCTACCGGCACGCCCTCTCCGCAAATACGTCGTGGTCATCGGGGCAGCACCTTCAGTTCTGTGCGCTTATCCCAAAAATCAACGACTGTTAATCCAGTGCGTCGTAATACAACCCGAGTGCGAGGACGTTCCTATCGCCAGAAAAAGGTAATGTCTATCTGATGCAACCCAACTTTATCAAAAAATATCTATCTCTATCTCTCTCTTCCTACAGAGCTCGTCCAACAATTCAATAGTCACACAGGCCAGTTCCACGTATATGCCATCGTTCCGGCGGATCGATCAGATCGAGACAACAATCTCGAAGAGTCACAACGATGCTTTATAGCCTAGCATGCGCACCAATTGGGTTTAAGGATCATCAATTGCCAAACACTACAATAGACATTATTTTTAGAATATTTTGCACGCAGTCGAGTCTAGCTATAGGAACTGCTGTCCTAATAGATATAACCACTATTCAATTACTATACAGAGCTAAATCAGTAGAAATCGAAGTTGTTAGCCAATTCCTATTTGTAATATATGTATTTACGTATGGATGTATTAGTTAATCGTATAACAATATCTCAGCACAACTCTAGTCGTATGCATAAATATACATATATAAACTATATACACGTAATGAGATACCATCTCTGTTTGTTCTATTATGTAAATGTTCTTTAGAAAGAATCAACGATCTTTTCTTAGTCAGTTTAAAAATATACCAGAAAATATGATCTATAACAATTTTTGCATATAACCTATTCGTGTAACTAGCGGTAAGCCTAATTTAATTAGAATAGTTTAAAACACTTTTAACAATCTTAAGAAAACAATGAACAAATTTTTCAATTAGTGTACAAAAAAAATAACCCTAATTTCACTAGGTCAATCTATATTTAAATAAAACACTTAAATATACAAAGCTAAAATAAACAAATCCATAATTTAGTGATTTTATGTGTAAAACGCCAATAAATTTGTAGATAAGGGATCCAAAAACCACACACAAATCTTAAAATACAAATGTAAAAATATTATAAGCCCACATATGCATATATATGTATCTATATTGGAAAATTGATGTATGCACCGGTGTAATTAAATAAAAGTTACCGAAATAAATGTGATAAATAAAGCAAATCGAATGTCGGGGAAATGGAGTTTTGAACAAAACAACGGAAGCCAATGAAAATGACTGAACGAACAGTGCCGACCATAAATCGAAAACATCAAATATATGCCTAACAAATGAGAGGCGAAACCAGTAAGATGATGAATAAATAGTGAATGCTCGATTAAGAGATACCACGTACGTTAAAATATATATTTCAAGATGCATTTTCACTTAATGAAAAAACTTTTTTTCGAGATTATTATCGATATTTGAACCAAGATTTACAGTCAATAAGTTTATGTACACTCAATATTAATTGCTAACAACAGATTTCAAATAATATGAATACTAATTATTTTTTATTTGTTATATACGTGTACAAGGAAAGCTTTATTTTTTAATTAACTGAAAAGTAAATTTTCTTCATTATTATTTTTCTTATTAACCTTTTTGATATGCTGGGTTCTTTTTATATACTTGAATCTCATTGAAGTTTTTTATTGAAATAAGAAGATTTTTATGTGTTCTAAATATGCCATGAAACATATCTTACCACATTTTTATTTATTTATATTCTTTTTTAAATATTTAATTCAGTTGTGTATTTAACTAGTGTATAAACATCGTTAGAAAATCATCATGCACCACTTTAACCATACGCAATGGGTATAAAAAGAAAACCGAAAATGACGCCAACACTCATCGAAACAAATACGGCTACAATAACAACAAAAACCAACAGAAAAGTCTATTTTTATCACAGATGCAGACGCTGCACCTTGAACGAACAGCGGGCGAAGAAGGAAGGCGAAAGCAACTGGATGGACAGCTGGAGCCGAAGCACTTGACAAGCAGACGGTCCGGTCCAACTTCCCACGTTGGTTACGTTTCGTTAAGCGAAATGATGAAAATGCAAATGCAAATGACATTCGTATGCACGAACTTGAGCTAGTAATAGTCAGGGTACACTATTGAATACCCTAATCAATCACTTTTCTATTCCATATAATGTGCATTGTATATATAATATAATTGCAATATAGATCAATGTATGTTTTGTAAATTATTCATTTCAATATATATTTACTCATTCAATTTCACAAATTTGCTTATATGTTATATGCCCATTTTATAATTTATGTTAGTCGAACAAGCCGCTCTTGCATAGAGAATACAGAGTATCTACACATACGGAAACAAGAACAACAAAAACTCAGGCAAACGTCGATGCAGCAACCACTTGTGCACTTCCACTTATTGGCGGCGCCGGCAACGCCTATTGTGAATGTATGTGTGTGTGTGTGTGGTAGCTGATAAGGCACAGCAGTTTTTGTTGCTGTGATGCGTGTGCGGTTTAGAGAGCAGCAGCAGCACAGCAAATGCATCCAACAAAACAAACAATGAATGAATGCGAGTAAATTTTTCAATTTCTCTGTTGTTTGTGTATTTCAATGTAGATTACCGGTTTCTTGGCCCCTGAACCGAAACACCCACCTAAAATATAAATACACTACATGTAAAAACATATGGCACATGAGATCATTAGAAAATAAAATTAAAATAAATACACATTATAGATTTAAACAATAATGTATATTATATGAAGACTAATTCCGCCTAAGCAGAAATGAATGGATCAGAGTTGGAATCAAATGAATTTCTTAATGATTTCCGATTTTAAAAACCGGCTTATTTGCATTATATTGCCCAAAAATATTTGAATACACATATTCACTAGCCGCATTAAAATAGCGGTATCTACATAAGTGATGTTCACACGTGAGTATATTATTCATACAATCTAAATTCTCTGCTTATATTTGTACAGCCACACAATGCTGACCGCCTGTAGCGCACTCAACGCAACAAAAATGCCCGAACTTTCCCGGAACTCACTTTGCTTCCGCTTGGCGCTAAAGCAACATGTGTGCACCAGTCCGGCTTTGTTTGTGTGTGTGTGTGTGTTTCAATGTTTGTATATGCGTTTGCCGGCGCAACCCCTGTTGCTAGGCATTCCAATTTCATTCATAAAATGTTAAGCGGCAACAGGCAATTTACATTTTCTTAACGCCGATTGATTGCACAACCCATTTCTCATAAAAATTTTGGGAAAAAACAAAACTTAGGAGAAACTACTAATGGTACCATATATGTAATGACAATTGCAACTATTTGTACCGTTT
Source organism: Drosophila meridionalis (assembly GCA_035045145.1). NCBI lineage: Eukaryota > Metazoa > Arthropoda > Insecta > Diptera > Drosophilidae > Drosophila > Drosophila meridionalis. The sequence continues at coordinate 1,868,203 of JAWNPG010000023.1, forward strand.
TGCAAGAAAATATTTGATTCAACTTTTTTGCGCCATAGCTCAGCTGTTCGATAACTTATCGAAAATTCAGTGTTAACAAAAAGTATTTTTTTTTGTACTACGAATTTTATTATAGCCACAGAAATAATTACTGTTTAATAAATTAATTACTGTTTAATAAATGAAGATCTGCAGTTGTACATTTAACATGCATTTGTGTATTTCGAAACATGGCTTAATAACCTAACAGAGCTTGTTATATTAACAGCATACTATTCTTAGAGCATGCTATCTCTGTCTGCTCTGTTATTTCATCTTGGTCTGTTAGCTTGCAGCTCGCTCTTCATTATCGTTTCATTTCTCGTTGCGGACGGTTGTGCGATTCCGTGCACGTGTTATTTTGTTGCATTTAACTATTCGCTCTCACAAATCGAAATCGGATTATAATTTTGTGCTTTGCATTTTATACACCTATTCATTGTCGTCGGCTTTGTACAATATTGAATTGAAGCCCAGAAATAATGTGTATTTATGCAAGTATTAATACACACAAAGTGCTTGAAGCAACAATAAAGTGATGTTAAAAGCATTTAAATACAAAAATCAACAAAAAAAAATCTCAAACAAAACGCATACGTTGTCGCCTGTGTCGGTTGCGGTAGAACGAAATCGAGTTATTTTCATTTACAATTCTTATCTAAATGCAACACTGTGAACCAGCACTAACATTATGCTGTTGAAAAAGAAGCGATATATGTGCGAAGAGCAGGACGACACTATTGACGTCGTTGCTGTTGAGGCAAGCAACAACAGAAACACCAACGCGAACAACAACAGCAGCAGTAGTTATGGATCCAACATGGCTGAAACACGCGAAGTCCGAATTGAAGAGCAATTAAAAGTGAAAATTGGTATGTAAATCTGTGCAAATCAATGAAAACTTTAGAACAACCACTAAACGAAACAAATATGTGCATAAACAAACTGCAATTTACTCGCGTACGCTAGTTTGTCGATATGAAAAGTGTATTGGAATGTGAGCGCGTCGCTAGGAAGCGCCCAAGCAATCGTGAAATAGCAAATTCAATAGCAGCTTTTCGAAAGAAAGATGTGCAGCAAACATAATAATGAATTAGTGATCCCAAAAATCAACTTAATGCAATTTATAGTTTAACATTAACGAAAACAGTAACGAATGCTATTTTTTTATTTGGCTGAAAATGCATTATTGTGTGTGAGTGTGAGGCAGCAGCGTGCGGTGCTGTTTTTGCGCACGGCCCAGCCATATCATGCCATCTCGCTCGGCAACACTCGCGTGTGTGTTTCTCGATGCAGCAAGCAACAAACCAACATTTTACATTGTTGTTGTTACTGTTGCTGGCAAAGCCAACACGAAGCTAGTTCCGCTGGCTGTTTTGTCGACCAGCCTGACACCGTTGCTGTTGTTGCCGTTGCCGTTGCCGTTGCCGTTGCCATTGCGTTGACTGGCTGAATGTTACGGCATCGCCCCCGCTGCCGCGTGCAGCTGCCCCTTTTTGTGAATGAATTTCGCTTGTGTGTTTGTGTGCGAGTGTGAGTGACGACGCTTCAGCTACAGCGCATGTGCCAACACACTTACAGAGCCTCACACACATACACACACACACGCGCATACATGTGCACATTGAGAGATGTGTGGGTTTTTTCATGAATGGAATTCGAATTCGGTGTACTTTTCTCTGGCGCTGCCGCCTACCACACACACGCACGCACACTAACATACATGTCATATTACTAACACAAACGCAGATGATGTTTTATGAATGATTATCAAGAGCAGCTGGATTGCGATGTACGCTGCTGATAACCTCGATTTTGCCATTTGGTTGCACATCCAAGTGCCGATAACAAAACAAAGTTTCTTCTTCATATCGATTAATGTGTGCGCCAATATCAAAAAAAGGTCAACAGCGTCACTTGCTCATAAATGGACAAGCGTCGCATCTCTATACCTGACTGCCTCACCCTCTCTCTATCTCTCTCTCTTTTGGTCCCTATGTTTATCTTCCTGTCTGGTCATAACTGTAACCACTTCAGCATTTGCGACTAGAGGCGGGCAGATTCTCGTGCTTTTGTTGCGGTTATTTTGTGTACTTGACTGGTTTTACATTTCCTGTATCGCCTTTTTTGTCGCTCTTTTGGCGTCTTCGTCGTGTGAATAGAGAATTATGAAAGCAACAAAAAATTCAAAAATAAAACCACAGCCAAAACGTGGGACACAACAACAACGACGACTACATAAAAAGGGTTACTTCTATTTATGTGCATGTGTGCGTGTATGTGTGTGTGTGTGTGTGTGTGTGTTAGTGTGATGGCCTCATTTGCCTGCGCTCGTCGTAGCCCGATCGCATTTCACACCTGCACGGAGCCCCAACGCTCTGCAAATAAACATATCTTGATACACATTTATTTATTTTTTATTTTTACCTCTTTTCCATATTACTTGTGCCCCAAACAGTGGCGCGCTTTGCGCAGGGCCTCGCTCGCCGCGTTACATTTTCATTTTTCGCCCAAACAAATTCAATCTTTGCGCCTCGTCCATAAGAGGCTTTTGCTGCGCTGCTTGTCGCCCCTCTGGCCACTGCCCTTGGGCTCATAAATTATATGCAAAGCTGCAGCAACAACGAAAACAACACCAGCAGCAGCAGCAAACATTGTAGCAGCTTTTGATTTCCGTTTCCCATCACATGAATTTCCTTTCTTGCGTGTGTGCGCGGTTTCGGCTCGAGTTCTTTTGCCGTACAACTTTTGCTTTTTTGCTTATGCTTTGCTTTGCTCTGCTCCCCCTTCCAACACTTTTTGTTGCTGCTCTTTTTGCATGCTTCAATTGTTTTCGTATGTGCTTGTGCTTGTGTCATTGTCGACGTGAACTTTTTGCTGTCTGTCTTCTCTGTCCGCTTTGCCAGCCGTTTCCTTTCTGCTGCTGCTGCTGCTGCTGCTTGCACCACACACTCTCAGCTGTCTCTTTCTCCTCTCTGCTTTCCTTATTTTGCTACCTCAGCAGCCTTTGTGCTGTTTATTTTATTGTCTTGTACTTTATTAAAATTGGTGGTTGACGGTTTTAATGAGGTACTGAAAGAAATATTATATAAATATGGAATAGACCCTACAAGGATTCTCTAAATTAACACTTCATTCAAATCCATCAATAGATATACATACATATGTATAAAAAGTATTGTATTTTACACAATTAAACTAAAGATTTAATAGTCAACTAATCAAATTTTAAATTCCATTTAATATAATGATCCCTGATCCCTGATCCCCAAATAGTGATCAAATCATATCACATATATAGCGTTCAACAGCATTGAGTACAAATTAAGGTCACATTGTGACAGAATGTTTCTTCTTAAAATGTAAGCACCGTTATGCACCTATTGCAAGTTGAACGCTCCCTTCGTTCCATTCCATCCATCCATCCGTTCTTCGTATGCCCGCTTGTCTGGCTTTGGTTTTGCATATTTTTCTTCTCTCAAGTTTCATATTTCCACTTCATTATGCTTTGCATGCTTAATAATACTTCCACTTCGTGCTCAGTTTCAATTACACAAAGTTTCGCTTTTGTTTGTTGTTGGCGCTTTCCATTTTGTTGGCTGTTGCGATTTCTACACCACATCGCGCCAGCACTGACCGAAATTGGCGTAATACTTTTTCCACTTAATTAAAATGTTTAGCGCATAACCTAAATTTCGTTTTTCTTGTGATCGCAAATGCGACGATAGTCGCTCCCCTCCTGCCATTAAGATGTCCAAGTTGCAACGTTGCAGTTTCTTGACTATAGAGGGCGCACGCCACTCAGCTGCCAGTGAGTCATAACTGACTCATTTAACGGGGATGCTAGACACAAGACACAAACCACAAGACAAGCAGCAGCTATGCAATTTATGCTGAAATATTGATGACAATTTCCATGACGCGATGCTCAGCTGACAACTCAGTTGGTGGAGCTGTTGGAGTGTGGAGGTGGAGGTTGAGGTGGCTGTGGTGGTGGGTAGGGCTATGTGCTGGGTTAACATGGGCCACACACGCACTGCGGATTCTGTTGAACTTGAAAAGTCTAACAAGTAGCTGACAGTTTGTTGTATGTGCTTGTTGTAACAGGCATAAATGAGCACGCATGCATACATGTGTATATGTATGTGTACGTGTGAGTGTGTGTGAGTGTACAACAAGAAATAGTTTTGCCTAAAAAGGCAATTAATTAAAAGCCGGTTCGTTGTTGGTGGGGTACGAGCCGCAAATCCCAAACTGGTTGCCAACAACCACTTGAACCACTGAGGAGAGAATTGTCCGACTGCCTGGGACTATTCTAGTCTCTTTTTTCTGATCTCTGTTGATCTTCGCTGCTTTGTTGACAATTAGTCTGCCTTGTCGTTTATCGTGTTCCTTTCGTCTTTGTCGGTTAGCTTTATTTATTTTTTTCTCTCTTAAATCATTTTTATACCCTGAGCCCATAGAAAATGGGAAATCAGGATATAATGGTTTTGTGAAAATGTATGTAACAGGCAGAAGGAGGCGTGCCACACCCCATAAAGTATATATATTCTTGATCAGCGCGACAAGACGAGTCGATATAGCCCTGTCCGTCTGTCCGTCCGTCCGTGTGAAAGCTGAGACATTTTTAAGTACGCAACGTAGAGACTTGAAATTTGACATGAATACTCGATAATAACATACGCTGCACAAGTTTATAAAATTTTTCCGAAAACTCATTCCATTTCGATTTTAAGAGCATTTATCGATAATTTTAATGTGTTTTAAAAGCGTAGTTTGTACATCGTTTGAGCAAGAGACTTCAAATTTGCTGTGTAGTTACGTCTAGTGAATACGGAGATTACGTAATCTTTATATTTTGGATGCCACGCCCCATTCGCCCCCAATAGCCCCCTATTTGTAAAATGCGCAAATCAAATACTAGAGACTTGTGCTTTGGCAAATACATACATATGAATGTCATTAATAAGTTGTGAAAGTTTGATGCACTTAGTCCATCGCTAAGAAAAGTTATTAAACAATTAAGTTCCCATAGTAATGCCCACATTGCAGCCCAAGCGCAGTCGCTGCGTCAACTGCGCAGTTGGCAGTTGTATGTATGCATACAAATTGTAGAATGATTTGATATTTGGCTCTTCACAGGGCTCAGGGTATCCCCTAGTCGAGCAGTCTCGACTAGAGCACTCTTTCTTGTTCTAATACATATTTTTGTCTGTATAAGCTGTGTACGCTTGTTACTTGGCTAAAGAACAATTAAAATGGCATTTTTCATTTGAAAAACTCTTGAATGTTTAAGTCATGTGCTGTGATCATATTTAAGTACTATCTGACGCTGTTATCGTTTGCTTTGTATCTGAATAAAATGAATTACACTTAAAATGGTCCAAATTATGTGCAGTAGGTTTTTAATGGGACAGTTAGAAAATGTTCTTTGGAAGCCTTCGTATACTATTTGTGTCTTTAAGTTCACTACTTCAGTTATTTGCAGTTAATCGTTATCGGTCGATAACTATTGAATAAGTGTAATAACTCGTGCAATTGAACTTGTAAAGGATTCCAATATATTCTTATTGGATACACGAATTGCTTGCAAATTCGATAATTTATCGAACGTGATTGCAACATGCACATTCAATTCGATATTTAGGGTGACCTTATGCCTCAATAAAATATGTTTCTATCTAAGTTATTTCTATTTCAAATATTTAGTTGTTAGCTTTTACCTTCTGCAAATATTTATCTAACGATCTCAGCCCGAATCAACAAGAATTAATTGCAAGACTCTTTGTTAGGGAAGTGTCAAGTGTGACCGGCTGCATTGTTTTAGAATTGTTGTTAGCAAAACTTTCAAAATTGCTGTTGCTGTTGTTGCTGCTATTGTCCTTGTTGCTGTTGCTGTTGTACTTGTGCTTCCAAAGAACAACAATTGCATGTAATTAGCGCGTTACTAGAATACTTTTTATCCAGGTCGCCGTTCCATGCACTTTTGTGGCAATGTTGTTCAACTTGTAGTCGCAGTTGCTGCTGCGTCGATTAACTGCTGCGGCATCAGCTGACAACGTCATCGACTTGAGCGCGCAGCAGCAGAAGCTCACCATGATGAGGCTGTAACTGTGGACAGCTCGAATGATTAACATTTGTCTTTTACTTTCTTGCCCAACACTAGCAATAATAATAATAATAATGCATTCACCGAGAGTTGAACCCGCTCTCACTCTGAGTCATTCCCTCTCCTTCCGGCTGGCGTCTTTTATGACTTTACGCTTGACCTCGCCTCGCGTCACTTTGATGTGCTTTGACTTTGCTTGGGGTCAGCCCTGGGTTGATTGTCTTTGGGCTCCGCTCTGCACCCCAAGCACCAAGGCTTTGAACTGAACTTCACGCTATGCTGGCACTTCTTTTTTTATTTTTTTACATAACCAGCCGACGTTAATATATAAAAATTAACTCGTGTAATTTGTAATTAAAACTTCAAGTTCTCCTTTATTACGCCTGCTAACCATAACATAAATAAAAATTTAGTGCTATTATTTATGCGCGCTTCGCTTGCTTCAAGTGTCGTTTTAGAAGCATAAAGGTAGCCCGGGTCGGAAGTGTCATGGGCTTCGTAGGTCTTCAGTTAAAGTGTTTTTTATGGCTTTGCGATTAGCTCTACATTTTTGGGTAAAAACCCTTTCAAAGTTCCCCGTTTTAGATCTTCCGTATTCGCTAGCTCGGAACGAAATTTTGCCTCATTAAAGGCATATTTTACGAATATGTTTTAAGACAAGTTAAATCAGTCAGTCGAATGAAACTAAAGAAGTTTTGTTACGTCGGATAAAGTAAGCTTTGACTTACGGTATATGATAGATAGTTCTCAAGCAATTATATGTCAACCTATCCTTAAAGATATCATATATGTATATAGATAGTTCTTATGTGATGCCTTATCAACCTGGTCAAGAATAGTAACTCTCATATACAGATAAAAGTTTTATAGTCGTATATCATATTTACAGTAAACCCACGCAGCATGAGAACAATTGTGGAATTGAGCTCGTGTCGCGCTGTGTTGTGGGCGTTTTAGCAGAAGTTTATTTGTTATTGTTTCTACCATACAAACTTGGCGACACGGCGACTTTGTCATTGTTTTTGCTGTTGCTGTTGTTTATTCAGAGGTTTGGTAAAGTTAATAGGCATCTATTTTTGGTCACATCTAGAGGCCTCGGCGTGCATTATGTTGTCGGAGCGCTGCTTTAGATGCGAGTCGTGTGTCGTTGTCGTCGTCGTCGTCGTCATCGTCATCGTCGACAGTTGGTGACAAAGTCAGTGACTTGACTGATTGCCAGGCATGGTTAATTGAAGGTTAATGGCGCCAAAAATGAGCATCGCGGGCTGCTTGGCATGCCAGATGAGACCTGTCATAATAATACATTTATAATTAGTTGAAGTTGCACTGACGAAAACTAAACTCGAAGGAAAAACAGAAAGCTGTCGACATAGCCGTAAACATAGCTGTAGCTGTATAATAAATAAAGCACGAGCGAAATGCATCTGAACGGAGCCAACCGCAGCCACAACCACAAGATACAACTAGCAATGACAAGGCAGAAATGCGGTTACTCATTGCCATATTGATTATATTAAGATGCTGACATGAAATTGATAACCAAAACAAGAAACAATCAACAGAAATCAACGGAACTCTGTCAGACATGAGAAAGAATCTAGAGGAAATGATTTTGATATAAACTGAGAATATTGAATGTGCTGTGATTTAATTTGAGCAATTGGACGAGCGCGGAAAACGTTATAAGTTTCCATTATTGAAAAGTACAGGGTTGCGCCTACCTATCTAAATGAAATCTTATGCATTTCTAATGAGAATAATCTACAGTGAAAAATCCATAATATAAAAAAATGTTTTTGTTTGAATACATTAGCTAATTTAAACAGAAACATTTTTATATAGTTTTGATTTATTACTGCAAAACTAGTTCAAGTGTTTAAAAACTAGTTACTGAGAACTAGTTCAAGTGTCTTGATAGAATACTAAACTTTTTTTTTAAGTTTAATCATAATTATTATATTGTCTTCATAATTATGAAATATATATAATACGGGATATCTGTTTGCCCCAATCTAGTGTGACTACTTCAGCTACAGTCATATCAAATCAAATTAAATCAAGCTTCAATTGTCTATTTCTGTACAACCAGCTAACGTATTAGAAGAGTCATACAGTTAGGCTAGATAGCTGTTGGCAAGATAGGGCCCGTTTAGCGCATGTGTCGACCGACATCAAGTGCTTCATAAAAGAAACATCAAAACGGCGATCAACGATCGATCGATCGGACGAACGATGACGCTAATGAAAAGCTGTAAACACGCGAGCAGAAGCCAAACAACAGACAAACAGGCAAGCAACAGGCGAAAGAAGAAGATGATCGTGTGGATGAGAAACGTAATCAGACCGGAAATCGATCGGCACGTACAGCAACGCAGCAGACAAAGCAGACGCAACAGATGAGAAGCAGACGAGGCAGAGAGAGGGAGAGAGAGAGAGGAGAAAGAGAAAGAGAAGATACAGACATACCAGGAAAAAAATGAGAGAGCGAGAGGGAACTTTTCTGTAAATGATTAAAATGTACTCATTTCTAGAAGAACTGGAGAGGAAAGCAAATGAAAATGGAATTGCATATTGGCCTGTTGTTTCAGTAAACTGGATTACACGCTGACTAACCAGTTACTTCCTTTGGCTCCAATTAGATTGGAGTGTAACCCTTCTACAGATGTGACCAAAAGGAAGTGGTAAACGGAAAAAGGAAGTTGTTCCAGGGCCTAGGAAAATGAATGCAGCTAAAATGTGCAACGATATTATAAATGCAACAAGACGCACAGACCTATATCATAGATACACACACACATATGTATATGCATCTATAGGAGGGCGTACACCTTTGGTTGAAATCTGCATAAAGTGCAAGTAATCTTTGCTCGACAGGAAGCTGACGTTTAGACAAACGGCCAGAGACCCAGACGTCATCATCACCATCACCATCACCATCAGCATCAGCTTCGTCGTCATCATCACTTCAACGTCGTTTGGTCTGTCTGTAAATCTCTCCTTCGCTGACTCGGCAGCGCGAACAAAATATATATCCACTCCACATACATACATATATAGCGCGAGAGAATTTATCTCTATTTCCGTTTCTTTTGCATTTAAATTTTGCAGCCTTTTTTCTACTTTTATACACTCTTTTAAGGGGTACAATAATAATATTATTTGCTTCTTCCAGCAAAATATTGTTGAATTATTGCAAATAATTATAGATACTTTCGAAACTTAATATATATTAGAAGCTTAAAAGTAAGGTTTCATTAGATATTTTCTAAAGTTAAGATGTATTGGAAACGGAACAGTATAGCTTAAATCAGAATGCTTATCGTTGATATACAGCTATATGTAAGAGATGGCTTCGAAAGGGTATTTTATCTTCAGATTACCAGTTTTCCGCTGTTCTCAGCTGTTTTTCTTTGTTTTTAGAATATCCGCAGACCGCACAACTTCTTACCCCAATCCAACATCGGTCTTTTTTTCTACTTTTTATGCAGTGCTCTTGAAGTAATCGCCTCATTAATTCGCGGGCGTTTCACGCTGCACTGAATCAATTTGCATATTATGCAAAAGGAAAAACAGAAAATGGAAAACACACACAGAGACACAAAGATAGACAGCTAGAGGCGAGCAGGAAAAGCGTAGGAGAGTTGTCATCAAAATGAAATCTACTTACAAAGCCTTTAAATTTAATTTTCCTTTTGCAATTTCGGGGACCTGGAAATTGAAAGCATGCAATGAGTCTGTCGAAACACGAGGCGCGCCTTTTTACGTTAACATACATACAGTATATGTATACATAGATATATAGAGGGAGAGATATTCACATCTATCTTTGAAAAGTCGATTCTCTTGCTGCACGAATCGTGGCGTAATTTTGTGTGCGCCTGAATGACATTGACGGGGCACACTTCATGGGCAAATGTCAAAGTTGTTTTTGGCTTACGTTTTCTTTCTCTTTATTCTCAGAGTAGAGAAGGGGGAGTGTCGTGTGTGTGTGTGTGTGTGTGAGTGTGGCTGGCCTTAGATGTTGCCACATGGTACACGTGTAAAACGGGTGCTATTATTAGACGGCTCCATCAAGCCAAACCAATTTGGGGGAACAGCCAAAAAGATATTGCTCTAATCATATAAGCTAATTCATATTACAAAATATCATACATTACGTTAAGCACTTTGTAAGTCTTGTTATCAATACGTAATTGAATTTTCAATTACCTCAATGCACTCGAGTTGATTCGAAGAGGTTCGTTTGCTGAGTAGTTCAAGTTCAATTTTGTGACCTAACGCAGATATTTCTGTGAAGCAGGCGACATATCTCTAGGTTTGTGTATAAAAAATGGGAATTTCCTAATTAATAGCTTGATTCTTGGTAATATGACAATCATAAGTAATTGTTTCTATATTCTATATGCTATAAGATGGGTTCATATGCTATTTATCGTACGACTGTGTAAAATGCAAAATGAGAAAAAAGAACTTTACTTCCGTTGGAGATTATAAAAAGCGTGGAGTTACTTGGCACATGTAAAATGATATGAACCTTAAACCGTTTTCAAGTACGTTTGATCAAACGCTAAACTTTCGCAATTCAATTTCGAAATATGTTTGAATATAAATGTGGATTCTCTAGAAATTCGTTATCTGTTTAACGCGCTACCTTGGGCCCATATACTTTCCCTGTAATTAAATAATTCGGCGTAAAACCCAATTATTACGCTTAAATTTAGCCAATACTTTGTTGTTCGTTCAAATGGAATTTCACTATGTGTGTATATGTTGTCATACGACAACGCCACGGAATATACATATGTATAGAAATATAAACGAAAGCAAGAGGAAGGAAGAAGAACATGCATTAATGAATTTGGCATAAATAAAGCGTCACAGCGTTTAGGTATACATAGTATAAAAGCGTACAAAATTCGGCAGTTTGTTTGACTGGCTGTGAGGACCGTGGAATTCCCTCTGCCAACAAAAACAGCGGCGAAAAAATGTGAAAACGATACAAGACAACAACAACAACAACGACGGCGGCGGCGGCAGCAGCAGCAGTAGCGTGCGATGCCAATTCATGAATCATGAATGAATGAAACTGACTGTCTGTCGTGTCGCGGTTAGGAGAGCAAGTCAAAGAGAGAACGAAAGAGCGCGAGAGAGGGAGAGGGCGAGAGCGCTAGAGTGTCAGCAAGCGGCATGAATAGCAGCTGAGCGAGGGGAGCAAAGTATTTTGTATTTTTTCATTTGATTTGTATTTTATTTTATTTCGTTTCGTTGTTGCTGCTGCTTTCGTTTGTATTTTTGCATATAAAATGTGACTGTATTGTTTTTCTTGTAGCATTTACGTTGCGTCTTCCATTCATAAAACGAAACTTGGAATGCCAAGACGAAAAAGCAAAACAAAAACAAAATAAAAGCAGCAACGACAACCGTCAGCTTCATCGTCGTTTGTTATCAATCGCATTTGTTGTTTTTTTTGTTTTCTTTCTTACGATTACAAAGTGAGAGTGCGAGCGAGCGTAAAAAGCAACGTTATTTTGTCACTAATACACAGACACACACAGTAGGCAAATATGTGTGATCTAATTGGTCTCTCTGGCAAAAGAGACATTCGCACACACACACACACACACACGCACGCACACACAGCCAGCTGTGTCAATAGGAAGGCCGAAGAGCCACCTTCTCTACTCTACATGAATATCAAGAAGAAGAAGAAGTGAACACAATATTTTTGCGCATTTGCCTTTGCCTTTGCCTTTGCATGCCTACATGCTGCCTAGCACGCACACACATGCATAAGTATTCAACTTACGCATTATATTTCCGCTCGGCTGCCGCTGCTAATTTTTATGCCCTGCACAATGTCAAGAGAAGGTATATTAGCTTGCTGCATTGATATGTTTAATTTAAATTGTCACTACAAACTCGTTTTGTACAAATACCAATACTTAAAATGGTCACAACTAAGTAAGTTAGTATAAGTGTGAAACTCAAAGAAGTCAAAAAATTATTGATTTGTATTAATTTGAGACTGTAAACAGAGTATAGCGCCATCGGTACAAGGTTTTTGATTTTCATTGAGTTAACTTTGCCAATGCCTTCCCGCTGGTCATTGCCTGATTAACTTGGCTTATCAAGGCAGCAACAGCGAACGCTTATTATTAACTTTTAACACTCAAAAAGAGGGACATGCCGTCTACTCAAGCATCTGGCATTGTTTTTGTTGTTGCTTTTGCTTTTGCTACTGCTGCTGCTTGGTTTTCGCCCAGGTGGGGCTGCGCATCGATAATGCAATTTATCGGCGCACAGGAAGTCACGTTGGTGTCGGCCTGCCCTTTGGCGGCATCAAAGTGAGCCGACGAAGCGATGGAGTACGATGTACTGAAAAATTGTGTTTAAACCGAAATGATTTGTTAAGTATACACATAATTAATCAGAAGTTGCTTTCGCAATGAGATTTTGCTAATGTCTTGAAGATGTCAATCGTAATCTTATCGATATTAGATATGATTGAAGTCTAAGCAAATGTATTGCGATAGTTAGACAGGAAGCTGATTCACTTGACGTTAGGGCTGGAGGCTTAAACAGGTTCAGTTCACGGAACAAGTAGTTTCATTTGAAGTTCGATATAGACTTTTCATTAAGTAAACCTGTATTCTGATATTAATATATATCTATTTTTGATTTGCAGGTGAAGCAAAGAACCTGAGCAGTCGGAATGCAGCGAACACTAGTTGTAGCACTCAGGGCACTCGAGACGTGTATTGCACCATTGCCTTGGATCAGGAGGAAATATGCCGGACGCCCATCAGCGAACGTACGCTGTCGCCTTTTTTTGGCGAGGAGTATCAGTTCAAAATACCGCGTCGCTTTCGCTATCTGTCCGTCTATGTGTGGGACCGGGATATGAAGCAGGACAAGCCGATTGGCAAGATAGCCATCAAGCGGGAGGAGCTGCACAAGTACAATCACAAGGACCACTGGTTCTCGCTGCGTCCGGTTGACTCCGACTCGGAGGTGCAGGGCATGGTGCAAATTCAGGTGGCCTTCGAACAGCTGCCACAGTTGCTAACGGAGAGTATCGAATTGGTCCAGTTGCAGCATCATCCGCATCACCAACGCGCCCACCTGAACGACTACAAGGAGAACAACGAACTGAGCAACATTCAACGAGCCGCAGCAGCGACGGCGGCGAGTGGCGCCAACTCTGCGGGCATGACACTCAAGACGCGGGCAGCAGGTCTGTTTGGCCATGTGGCCCACCACCAGCAGCAACAGCAGCAGCTGCAGGCGCATATGGCAGCCTCCTCCACGGATCAGCTGGCCAACTGGAAGAATGCGCATGCCAGCAACGTCCGCGTAGCGATTCGCGTCCCGGCGTGCATAGACCTGGCCAAGAAGCAGGGCACCTGTGATCCGTTTGTCATCTGCACGGCCTACTACAGCAACAAGCAGGAGATCACGAAACGTACAAAGCAGCGCAAGAAGACCGTCGACCCCGAGTTCGACGAGGTCATGTACTTCGATCTCTCCATTGACTCCGAGGCGGGCAGCACGGGCACCACGAATAGCAACAAGTCTGCTGCGTCGCTCGAGTCCTCCGCGAATAAGGCGTACGCGATTTACCCCCTGGGCGGCGCCGATCTCTGCGAGATTGTTGTCTCGCTGTGGCATGACGCCCATGGCGCCATGGCCGACAAGGTGTTCCTTGGCGAGGTTCGTCTCCCGATGCTGAACAATCAGCAGCAACAGGCGGTGCAGCCATCGGCCTGGTACTATCTGCAACCGCGCCCCACAACCAACAGTTGCCGTTCCCTGAATGCCACACCCCGCTCCTGCGCCACGCCGCCTGGCACGCGACTCAGCGTGGACTCAACCATCGGATCGCTACGCCTGAATCTAAACTACACAGCAGACCATGTGTTTCCGCTTGCCACCTACGATGACTTGCTTAACCTGCTCCTGGAGTCGGTTGACCAGCGGCCCATCACCCTCTCCTCGGTCTACATTCTCGGCGAACTGGTGTCGGGCAAGACGGAGGTGGCCCAGCCGTTGGTGCGCCTCTTCACGCACACGGAGCGCATTGCGCCTATTATCAAGGCCTTGGCTGATCACGAAATCTCGAATCTGACCGATCCCACGACCATCTTCCGTGGCAACACACTCGTCTCCAAGATGATGGATGAGGCCATGCGGCTATCGGGTCTTCATTATCTGCACCAGACGCTGCGCCCGGTGCTCTCGCAAATTGTCGCCGAGAAGAAACCATGCGAAATCGATCCCAGTAAGGTGAAGGATCGTTCGGCCGTTGACACCAATCTGCACAATCTCAAGGATTATGTGGAGCGTGTATTCGAGGCTATCACTAAAAGTGCGGAGCGCTGTCCCAAGGTCCTGTGCCAGATTTTCCACGATCTGCGCGAATGCGCGGGCAAACACTTTCCGCGCAATCGCGAGGTGCGCTACTCGGTGGTTTCTGGCTTCATATTCCTGCGATTCTTTGCGCCCGCTATACTGGGTCCCAAGCTGTTTGACCTAACCACGGAGCGATTGGTGAGCACTGAGCTTTACAATTCCATTTTCATAAACTCATTTCGTATCTTTCTCCTCTGCAGGATGCCCAAACGAATCGCACACTGACGCTCATCTCTAAGACGATACAATCGCTGGGCAATTTGGTCAGTTCGCGATCGTCGCAGCAACCCTGCAAGGAGGAGTACACCGGCGAGCTGTACAAGAAGTTCTGCACCGAGAAGCATGTGGATGCGGTCAAGCACTTTCTCGAGGTCATCTCCACGCCAAACGCCTGCGACACGCCCAGCAAGCAGTTGCAAGCAATGCCGCAGTTGCCACTAGAACCAGTATTACTAAAGGAGGGGTAAGTTATTTCCTTTTATTTTATTTTTTTTAATTCTATATGTGTACATATACGCATACTGGAAAGCAATTGATAGTTTTCCAATCGATTACAATATCTTGCTATCGATAGTTTTCCATCCTTGCCATTTCTCTCAGTACAACGTTTTGTATACACTACATTTGGTTGATTATGCTTTATTTTATTCTAATACCAAAACTTTCTTTGTCTTTCTCTTCTTTTACGCGCGTGCTGCTTTATAAAAATACCAAAACCAAAAACAAATCAAAATCAACCCATATCATCACATCACGCCCAACAAACTCCCATCACACATCCACAACAAACACGCACACGCACACACACACATGCACACACATCTAAACCATTTGCACATACAAATAAAATACTAACGTCTAGCGAGGGGTAAGAGAAAATTTGCTTTTAATTTTGGAACTTTTAAAATCCTGTTTTGTTGTTTGTTACTCTTATATTGCAAACAAAACAAAAAACTAAACATTTAATGCATAGCACTTGCTCATTTGTTTTCGTTCTCTTTCTTTCTCTTCTGCTATATATATATATATATGTGTGTGTGTCTCGCTGTTCCTCTCCATCCATTTGGGCACACAGCATGATGACCAAATACCCGACATGCCGCAAACGCTTCGGTAGCCAATTCAAGCAACGTTACTTTCGCCTGACAACGCACTCGCTGAGCTATGCCAAGTCGAAGGGCAAACGACCCATCTGTGATATACCGCTTGAGGAAATTGGAAGCGTGGAGCAATTGAAAGACAAGAGCTTTAAAATGCAAAACTGCTTCAAGGTGAGTGGCAGTTGCCGATCATGTTTATCGATAAGTCTAGTGTTAAGAAGTAGCGCAAGATATCGGCTAATTTGAATGGGACACGCCTCGTTGCAATTGACGGAATGAGGTGGGAAAGTCAATTTTAACGTCGTTAGCCTTTTGCATTGTCATTTTGCTGATAAGAATGCATGCAAATATAGAATTTCAGTGCGGCATAATTATTTTGACGAAATCATTGACAAAATGTGTCTTCACTTTTGGGCGCGTGTCAACCAAAAAACTTGTATATTCAACCTTAATTATCGTTAAAAAGCGTGAAAAAAGTAAAAAAATTATTAAAATGTTTTGGTAGTTATTAAAAACAATAGGCAAAACAGCGGAGCTAAGTTTGCAGACAAGATCAGCAATGGTAGCAAAGTTTACCGCTGAAAAAAAATAACAGGCATTGCAAGTGAATATTAGATATCTCGTCAAACTGTGCACTATCAAATTAATAAGTTTAAAAATCATAAAGTTTTAAAAACATAAAGAGATTATGTGCCAAACGTAAAACGTATGATATTGATGACCGAGTCCTGCTACGTGAATTTAAAAGAAAATGTTCTTCTTAAGCCTCAAATGCTGCAGATCTTTTCAATTTGACAGCCGAGACTCCAATCAATGAGCGAATCGTCAGACGACGCTTAAAATAGAAGAATTCGGCATATTTATAGCCAAGGACATGGCGTTTATATCAAAACAAAGTAAGCCTAAAAGATTAGCCTTCGCAAAGGAACATGTTCTAAAGCCAAAAGAGTTCTGACGAAGTGTTTTGTGGACAGATGAGAGCTTCTTTAAGTATAATTCATACAAAAAGAAGGCGCAGGCAAAAGAGACGTCCTATTTGCCAAAAAGTGAGCCATGGTGGAGGGTCTGTTATGTTCTGGTGATGTGTTACATTCTATGGGTTGGCTGACTTCATTCCTGTCACCGGATTGATGAACCAGGGCCAATAATTGAGAGTGTTGAATGATAACACATTCCCTTCCGAAGATAATCTTATAGGAGAGTCATTTATTCTGCAACAGAATAATGCCCCATGCCATAAAAGCAGGATGGTCACGAAATTTTTGAAGGATGTTGGCGTCAATACTCTTGACTGGCCACCACAATGTCCAGACTTAAATGCCATTGAAAACGTGTAGTCCCTCATTAAACGAAGCTGAATTGCTTCTTTGCATAAAAGCAGAGAAGATGCAATTTATGAGACAACTTCTCTTTGGAACGAGGTGTCCTCGGATATCATTGAAGCTTTAGTGAACTCAGTTTCAAGACGGCTGCAAAAAGTCATGAAAGCTAAAGGGGACTACACGTTCTATTAATCGAAATAATATTTTGAAGACTTTTCTTGTTTAAGTTGCAATTTTATTAAAAAAATTTTTTAAGTTCTATAAAGTCAGTAAAAAGTTATAAGCAAAAACACATCACTATAATTTCGTCAGTGTACTTTCGAAAAGTATTTACTTATTCATCAATTTCAATTTTATTGCCTTCAAAGTCATCCATATTAGATATTGTGCTAACACTTATGCCAATTCTTGAAGCACTTGAAAATGTTTGTTCCTTTGTATTTTTGTTCAGTTGTTGTTTTCAAAGAGAAACAGAGTATTGGTGTTGTGAAATATCCGTCGGTCTGTCCTTATAAATCCAAACAATTGGACGCACTTGAAACGAAAGACTTGAACCCAAGATCTATAAGATTTGGCAAACCGAAAAATGATATATATCCTATAGTTATACAGCTAACATAATTAAAATGAGTTTTAAATTAGTTGAGTTACTGACAAGTTTCCCTATCGATGACCCAGAGAATAGTTTTAACGGTTCTTTGGGGGCGTAGCATACCGAAAAAGACATGTAATATTTATATTTTTCGAGCGTTGAAATTCAAATTTTACAGTTACGTTACAAGTCTAGGAACTCCTACTAAGAACAGAGTATCACGCAGTTGATTGCGCCCGACTGGAATTTTTTTCTTTATTCATCATAATTTGATT
Organism: Drosophila meridionalis; assembly: GCA_035045145.1. Lineage (NCBI taxonomy): Eukaryota > Metazoa > Arthropoda > Insecta > Diptera > Drosophilidae > Drosophila > Drosophila meridionalis. The sequence continues at coordinate 1,886,028 of JAWNPG010000023.1, forward strand.
GAAAAATATTTTTTAAAAATTTTATTAGTACCAGTGCAGAAATTAGTTGTAATCGCAAAGGGCAGCAGTAAAAGCTCAGCACAGGCTTTCACTTCTCATTCGAATTTCCATCTAGACGCGTTGCGTCTATGCAAAAGGCAAGCACGCAATTAAAAATAATTAACATTATTATGAAAATGAGTTGGCAACGCTTCTGCCACGCTTGCCGCCCCGGCTACGGCCATCTATAGTTTCCAACTCCAACTCCGAGCCATTGTTAGTCTTCTGCTTCGCCTTTTCATTTGTGTTTTGCGGCGACAAAAAGGGAAATTTCCAAACACTTCAAGCAAAGAATTCGGTTACGTTGGAGGCACGCGTGGGACTTTTGCTCGTGTGAAGCGACAATTGCGACTCGGCGGTTTCACTGCGCATTTATATAGGCTGAAAGTGAAAAGAACGCAAATTATTTGAAAACTTGTTCACGTTCGCATTCTCCATTCCACAGATCGTGCACAAAGACCGCCCGCTTATTGTACAAACGACGAACTGCGTGGAGGAGCGCGAGTGGTTCGACCTACTGCACAAGATCTGCCTAATGAACTCCATCCGGATGCAATACTTTCATCCCTCGGCATTCATCAGCGGCTACTACAGCTGCTGCGGCCGCTCCGACGAGAATGCGCCGGGCTGCAAGAACGTCTCCGCCAAGGAAATGGACTACTTCCAAATGGACTTGGTCACTGCGCTCGATCCGGCTCTGGACTTGCAGCGCATACACACGCTCATCATGTCCAACATGAACCTGCTGCACGCCCTGCTCGACCCGCTCGCCTACCACCAGCACAGCCAGCAGCAGCATCAGCAGCAGCAGAACAATCCACTGGTGCCGCTTGCCAGCGCTCTGCAGCAGCAGTCGCCGCAGGCATTCGTCGAGTTCAAGAAAACCATCGAGAAGCTGCGGGACAAGGCCTACGCGATCGACAGGGATCACCGGGACTACAAGCAGGACATTACGCGGCAGCTGAAGTACGGCAGTCGGCAGGCTCCGATCGGCGACGACAACTACTGGCACATGATGCGCGCCGCTGGCCAATTGAACCTGCAGCACCATCACCAGCAGCAGCAGCAGCAGCAACAACTGCAGCCGGTGCTGCCCCAAATGCAGCATGTGCGAGCGCTCCCAGCGACAACGAACAGCAGCAACAGCAACCTGAATGTGAACGCCTACTTCATGCACAATCTGCAGCACCAGCATCAGCGATTGCAGCTCCAGCAGCAGCAGCATCAACACCAGCAGCAACAGCAGCAGCAGCAACAACTGCAATATCAGCAGCAACTGCGCAACCAGCGGCACAACAACAACAACAACATCAACAACAATAGCTGTGGCAACGCTTCGTCGTCCAGCCCGTCGTCGACAGCGTCAAGTGTTGTGGCAGCCCCGCCCAGCAGTGTGACGAACGCCCCCGTCGCTGTGGCAGCAGCAACTGCGGTGCTGCCAAAGCCAGCGCCGCCGATTTATTAGCGTTCAAGATTATGCGTATTCGCCATACCCAGAGCGATAATACTGACTCGGTGAATGCGCATAGCTGTGCTGCTGCTATTGCCCCCTCCAGAAATACACCCACCCACACACCAACACACTCACACACTCTCTCACACACACACAAAGGTACTTCGAAACACTTCCAACAGCAACAGATGCGTTAAGCGTGTGCTTATATTTTAAACTATATTTTTTTGTACGAATTACAAGTTTAACGTGTGTAGCTCTAAGGTTTTTTAATTAACTATTTTTATACACATTTATATACTATGAAGTAACAAACAAGCGGAATCTAAATGTTTAAGCCTATTTATTATTCTTTTGTATTTATACAACTCTCTCACACACACATTTTTCTACTTTTATTTTGTGTAGCCGAAATATCCATACAAAGAGAAACTGATAACTGTGTAAGCTGCTAACAACTTAAAACAACAACAACAAAAACAAACAAACTCCAAAATTGCTAAGAATTTTTAATTGCTAATTACTCGTAAGTTGTGTAATAAGTTCAAAAATAACTTTATTAATATAGATAATATATATAGATACATATATATAGAGAGAGAGAGAGAGATAAACGTTGTATATAGCAAAAAGCGAAAAGCAAACAGAAATCGAAGTATGATTAAGCCTAAACATACTGTAACTCTATACTAAACAATATATATTATATATATTTATATATGCATATATAATACATATACCAGTTATGCTAGGCGTAGACAAATTGCAACTATCTAAATTAGTTAGATACTTAAGATTGGTCTAGGCAACACCCACACACAAATTGATGCAAACACATATGTACATTTACATATACATATACACATACACATATTTAAATTTACATATATATATATATATTTAACTGTCATACAGCTAATATTGTGCATATATACTTAGGTATATGTATTTGAAGCTCTGGCAAACAAAACAAAAGAAAAACAAAAACCAAGCGTTGTTAAGAACAAATTTACTTCCATTTTACACACACACACACACACATACATATTTATTGAATGCATTTAATTTCTCATGTTAAATTTAAACGAAAGAAAACAAAAACAAAAAGTAAATTGTAAATTGTAAATTGTTAATGCAAAATTATGTTTGTTAGCTTATTAACTTACTTCCACCGATTTGTTTCCAAAGCTCTTCCAATATTGCATAATCGTTATATTAAATAATACATAATTAAACATTACATAGATAATTCTTTTGTCAATTGCCATATTTAGAATTGTTTTTAATCTCCATTGCATAAATGTCTTCCTCTTCGCAAAGTTTTCGTTTTGTTTATGCATTCCAATTGCTTTGTGCATTTCTTTGTTCTAATGTTGCATAATGTAAATATTCACATAGACAAACATACGACATTTACTTACATCTAAACAAAATTTAAAACCAGAAAACATTTAATATTTTTATGATTATTATTATTATTTTTTTTTTTTTGCTAACTAATTCATTTGCAGTTCGATTCATAATTTCGTTGTAAGCGTCTAATTTTAGTATAATTTTATTTACTTATACGTAGCCTAAGTTGTTGGTACAAAGAATCGAAAATCATATGTTTTAGAAAATAAAGCGTATCGCCAATGATTATCTTTTGTTTTCATTATCATTATTATTATTATTATTCGTACTTTATTTAGATGCTTTGTTTACCACCTCATTCTCGTGCTTTAGGCAATTTTTGGCATCCTGTTGTGATATCTTATACGAAAAGAAGAGAAAACAAAACAAAATATATATACATATATAGATTACACATCTATTAACTGTGTGTTAGTTGGTTGATGCGTATATTTGCAATACATTTATTGTACGTTAAAGCTGTTAAGTATTTACATATATATTCGTATTGTGACAATTATTAACAGAGAAGCAATTTTTTTTCGGAAACTACAAAAGAAACACGCGTACTCGCAAAACACATACATAGATGTATATACGTAGTTATATTTTCTATTATGTTTGTAAATGAAATTCACACGATCACAATCCGGAGGATACAAAATAAACGGAAACAAACGAGAATCCCTAACTTATAAGCCTGAAAGACAATTACTGACGAGTGTTGTGCTTGGTTTCAATACCATGGAACAGACAAAAACGGATAACTTCCCTATTTTTTGTAAACAAACCTTTTGAAATTAACTTTTACGTATAAATAAATATTTATATAAATATGTAACTTGATGACTCGTGTTTCGATACCGATAGTTCGCCATTTGAATTGCGCGCGCATTGGGGCCGCTATTTCTTTACCGTCGGCGCCTGCACGAAAGTGCGGCTGCTTGAGCTTTGTTCGCGGCGTGTCCGCGTTGCGTAGTGAATGGTTGCACACCGTTATCGCTTGGAAAATGTACAAAAATGCTATTTGAGCATAAAATAAGAATTTATAAAAAGTAATAAATGCTAGTGGAGTGTGTGCGAAGTATTTACATTTGTGCAGCAAGCGAATAATACAAGCGTTGCCTTCCATCATATTGTAACGCCCACACTGCTGTTGCTGGCTTAGCAAAGTAGAAATAGGAAAAGGCGGGTAGCGGAAGAAGAAGCAATCAAGTGGCAACAACGATAACAACAAACACAGCAACAACAACAGTAGCAGCAACAACAACAACAACAACAACAACAGCAGCAGTCAGCAGCCGCTGCGGCAGCTCCGCAGGCAAAATGCAGAAAGTTAATTAGCGTGAACAGAATCACCGCTCCGTGGGTGGCCAGTCGCAATTTGTGTGTGGTCAAGGGTGGGCGCCTGGATGCCATGGAGTTCGCTGATCTGATAAAAACACCCAAATTGGATGGGGTCTTTCTGCATACGAATGCAGGAAATGCAACAGTTGAGGGCACCCTGTGCATAACGGGCCACCATCTACTGCTCAGCGCGCGCCAGGAGAACACACAGGAGCTATGGGTGAGCAGCCAGTGAAGCGCATAATTGCCTTCTGCTAGTTAACTGTTAATTGAATTACACACTGTGCACTTTCCAGCTGCTGCACAAGAACATCGATTGCGTGGAGAAGAAGCCGAGCATGGGCCAGAACATTGTCATGGGCGGCATCATAACACTCAAGTGCAAGGATTTGCGTATAATCTCTCTGGAGATCAAGTACGCCAAAGACTTCTTCAACGTGGCCGCCTCCTTGGAGGCGCTCAGCGCACTGCAGAATGTAGAGCTGGAGTACCCATTCTTCTACAGACCCATGTACTCCATACTGGAGGATGGCTTTACCATGTTTAGGTGCGCCCTAAAACCATTATTGAATTCCAGCCAATAACAGGCTTCATTTCAGACCTGAGCTGGAGTTCGCACATCTTATCAGCGGAATGAGCATGGGCGGTGCCTCCTCGCCAAATGTGGCAAACATAACAATTTGCACGCCTTCCACATCGGCTGCTGGTGTCGGCCTCGGCCTTGGGAGCATACCCCACCCGCTGCAAAATGGATTCGCATTGGACGCGGCGACTGCACTGGTGGGCAGCTGCAGCGGCAGCTTTGTGTCGGCCTGCGAGTGGCGCATCAGCCACGTGAACAATGACTTCGGCGTCTGTCCCACATATGGCGCCACACTGATTGTACCTAAAGCAATTAGCGATGAACAAATCGCGCTCTCTGCTGCATTTCGGGATGGCGGACGGTTCCCGTTGCTCAGCTACAGGCATGAGAATGGCGTCAGTATAATTAGATTGTTGATCTGTTTAAGGATGTAATTGAATTGACCTATTGTTTCCTTCCCTGCACACAGGCCATACTGATGCGCAGCGCACAGCCGCTGTCCATACAGGGCATCAAGCGCTGTCGCGCCGATGAGGCGATACTGAATCTTGTGCTGGGCCGGAGTAAAAAGGGCTTCATTGTGGACACGTGGGGCAAGGGTAAGTCGAACACGGAAACGGACTTGCACTACTCGCAGTGGAAGAAGGTGAATCGGTCAATCGGCAACGTCAGCTCGCCTGCCTCCATTCTGGACAGTTTTGCCAAGCTGATTGATGCCTGCAATGACATCGGATGCAGCACGGACAAGTGGCTGTCGCGCCTGGAGAACAGCGGCTGGCTAAGCCTGGTGCTCAATTCGTTGAATGCTTCCTGCGTGGTGGCCCAGTGCCTGGATCAGGAGGGCAGTCCAGTGCTGGTGCATGGCTCCAAGGGTCTGGACTCAACCCTGATTGTCACATCCTTGGTGCAGATCATCCTCAATCCAGACTGCCGCACTGTGCGCGGGTTAGCTATGGCCCATCTCATTATATATGATATTATGTCTATGATTATGAACTGATTGCAGCCTGCAAGCCTTGATTGAGCGGGAGTGGATCCAGGCGGGTCATCCGTTCGCAGCGCGACATCGCTACTCCTGCTACACGCCGCATCAGCTGCGGAACAAGAACTCGGGCGCCACCTTCGTGCTCTTTCTGGACTGCATCTTTCAGCTGTTTACGCAGTTCCCGTGCAGCTTCGAGTTCAGCACGCAGCTGCTCATACTGCTCTTCGAGCACAGCTACTTCTCGCAATATGGCACCTTCTTGTGCAACTCGGAGCGCGAGCGGCACGAGCTGCAGGTGCACACCAGGACCACCAGCTTGTGGTCATACCTAAACCGGCCAGATGTGCTGCAGACCTTACTTAATCCCTTGTACGAGCCAAATGCCAGCGTGATCTGGCCTTCTGTGGCGCCTATTAGCTTGGAGCTGTGGAGCGGTGGGTTTTTGTTTATTTATAAACTTACCTTTAATTAATCACATAAATTTCTGATTCTTTTTTAAGAACTCTATTTGCGCTGGGTGATTGATCAACGCAATTTGGCAACTACCATGACACAAATACAAGAGCTGATAACGTGCGAAAAAGAGCTGAGAACCCAGGTAAATCTGTAACTTGGCTAAAGTAATTAATTTTAATGTAATACATTTTATTATTGTTTTTCAGGCATTCAAGCTACGCAAACAGGCTGTGGAACTAAGTCAGGAAGTCGCGGCACAATTACATGATGCGGATAATGCATGAGTGGGTTGTCTACCTCGTTGCGCAACTATCTCTGTGTCTCTCTAACCATATTTTATACACTATATATACATATATATATATATATATATATATACATACATATATACACTTATTTTTGATACTTTCTGTAGCTATTTTGAATCGATTGTTTAAGCAGCTCTTATTTTGTATGAAGGTTCAACACTAATGACTAAGTCTCGAAAAGTTCCATTTATAAACATTGCTGAAATGAAAAGAAAACAAACAAACAAGAATCAAGAACAAAAAAACGAAACAAAAAAGATCTGATTTTCGATCAAAACAGAGTAGCCCAACATTTTTGTCTAAATGTCCACTTAAAACATTGTAATCTATTGAAAATTGAAATAACTGTTTTAATCTGAAGCTCTCTCGATGTAATTACCAAGCGATCTCCTTCTCTGTGTACTTTAACAAAGCTCTCTTGAAACATAATTGCACATAAGATTATCAAATGTCTAACAATTTGAGTCAATTTTTGACGCATTTACATATATGGAATTTTTAGTAACATAAGTCTTCAAATTTACAATTATTACTTAACGATAGTGAACTCTAACGCTAAGCAGCAGATCAAATGTAAATGTAAAATTGTTCAATTTCAAAAATTTGCCTTTTTCGAAACGTTGGTATTTTGTACATTTTGATTGAATCGCGTTCATTTATATTGCTTTAAAAGCGTCCATAAATGAAGAGAATATATATATATATATAACGTCAAGCTCTGGCTTATACATGTCTTTCCCCATTTGCATGTGTTAATATAAATGTTTGTAGTTAGTATGATAAAATATTGTATGTTTCTTTCGAATTGTGATCGTATTTGAAATCATAGAAATTCTTATGTAATTGATATGCAAATATTTATATATATCTATTGTGCGTACTTTGAGTGTACTATGCTAAATAATAACTAAGTGCAATAAATGCGTATTATTTTGCCAACTCAGCTATTTAATGAAAGGAAATCTCTTGAAACCCCTGCCACCTGTTGCGCTTGAAGTGGAAGGTCGATTGAACATGATTAATACCATTTGTGGTATCAAGAAATGAAACTCAGTTGATTTTGCCGTTTTCTAGAAAGAAAATTAATTTATTTCGACTATACAAAATTGTTTTTCCTATTGTATTTGTATTTGTTTTTGTTTTATATATAGTTTATTTTCGGTGTTTGTAAAAAAAACTCACTTTAAAGAACTCTTAATATGCTCGATTGTTTGTAATTCTGCACAAAAGTAACGAAAATAATGTTTGAAGATGTGTTCATTGTTAAAAAATGCAATAAAAAGATAAGGTGACTTTTAAAGAGAAAAACGCAATTGGCTTGTACAGCAGAACGAATAAACCCGAGTTCTCTAACAAAGCTGACGGCAATCAATTCTGTACACAATTACGCAGCCTCATCCTCCAAGAAGAAGAACTGTCCAGAGCGCTTCTGTTCCGTGTCCTTGACCGAGTTATTTTTGTTGATACGTGGCCTGAAGTTGTTGGGATCTCGTCGGAACGTGATGCCCAACAGCTCGAGGAACCGATTCATGCCATTGAGCAGAGATTGGGGAGAGTACGCAGTGGTCTTCACCGAAGGCTGACCCTCAATGACAATGACACGATCCGCGAGGTATGTGGCCATAATGAAATCGTGCTCCACAACAAAGCCAGTCTTCTTGGCGTGCAAAATGTAACTGCAATTCGAAAATCATATAAAAAATCAAATTCTATAAGTCAAGTCAAATCAAATCCGTACCGCTTTATCACTTTGGCAGCGACCAAACGTTGCTCAGAATCAAGATAAGCAGAGGGTTCATCAATAAGGTATACATCAGCTGGCTTGCCCAAGCACAGTACCAACGCCACACGCTGTAATTCACCACCAGAGAGGTTCTGCACCTCCTGGTCCATGATCTCTTCGATTTTCATGGGCTTCATGACATCCGCAATGAACTGAGGATGCACGTATGCATCGCGAATCTTGTCGTGCAGCAAATGACGCACATGATTCTGGAACTTCGGTGAAATCTTTTGCGGCTTGTAGGAAATGTTCAGCATGGGCAGCTCCACTTCGCCATCTGGCTGCAGGTTGCCAGCGAGCATGCGAATAAACGTTGTCTTGCCCGTTCCGTTCTCGCCAAGCAGCACCAAGATCTCCGAGTCACTGAAATGACCCTTCTCTACGGTCAACTCGAACTTGCCTAACGTTTTAACCATGGACGGGTAAACGTAGTGATTCATGCGCTTGATCTCCTCCTCCGTGGCCGACTCGGACACCTTAAAAGTGAGTGATTCCGTACGGAAACGCATATTCTCCGTCGGCACAAAGCCGTCCAGAAAGATGTTGATGCCTTCGCGCACCGAGAAAGGCATAGTCACAACACCATAGCAGCCGGGAACGCCATACAAGCAACAGATGAAATCTGACAGATAATCCAACACAGATAAATCGTGCTCCACAACTATAATAAACCTGTGGAAAGGGGAATATGTTAGTCGTTTTATCATGGTAAATACTACACGTTTCTAAATCGTTCATATACTTGGTAGGATGCAGCAACGAGCGTACAGTCAAGGCAGCATTCAGGCGCTGCTTCACATCCAGATAAGAGGACGGTTCGTCAAACATGAAAATGTCAGCATTCTGTATGCACACCATCGCAATGGCAAAGCGCTGAAGTTCTCCGCCGGAAAGTTGAGAAATTTCTCGATCCCTAATGTGGGACAGATCCAACATGTCACAGATTTTCGTTTGCAGATCTCGTTCATCCTTTTTGTCGAGCAGGTCACCAACAGTACCTCGCACTGCTTTTGGAATTTGATCGACGTACTGCGGCTTGACCAGGGCTTTGAGGTTGTCTTCCAGGATCTTGGTGAAATAGTTCTGCAGCTCGGAGCCACGGAAGTAAGCTAGAATTTCCGTCCAGTCAGGTGGGTTCGCGTATTTTCCCAAATTCGGTTTCTGCTTGCCAGCGAGAATTTTCAGCGCCGTCGACTTGCCAATACCGTTTTGGCCAACCAAGCCGAGCACCTCACCAGGTCGTGGGATGGGCAGGCGATGTAGTTTGAACGAGTTTTTACTATACCGATGCGTTGTGTGCTTATCCAAGTTGCTGGGCAAGTTGATGATTGTAATGGCCTCAAAGGGGCATTTCTGTAATGAAATTCGATCAACAGCTGTTTGGCAGGAAATTCGTCAAGGGAATGCCTACCTTGACACAGATACCGCAGCCGATGCACAGCTCCTCGGAAAGCGATGCTATCTTCGAGGTGGGCGTCACTTCGATGCACAGCTTGCCCATGCGCACCACCGGACAGGACTTCTTGCACTCCTGCCGACAACGCTTCGGCTTGCACTTGTCATCGCTGACGATGGCAATACGCGTCTGCTTGTCCGTCTCCTCGTGTTCTTTCCTGCGCGACATGCTGGTGGAAACGAAATGTGTGTTAAATTATAAATGTTCCAATTATCAAACGACTCCGCGCACTGAACACTGGGCACTGGGCACTGTCAACGTTGCAAATGTCAAAAGCAGCCGTCAAAACAAAACTAGTGCAATGCGGGAAGGGGCGACGGACGGGGCACGCAAGTTGCGTGCAGTGAAAGTATAACCTCAAAACAAATGCTTTTTAGCTCAATTTCGAATGAGCTGTGACACTTGCCGCGTGGTACACGGTGCAGTGATTATGTTAATACACAAATTTACTTGCAATTTACCTGCGAACTTGTCTGAAATTTATTTTAAACAGGCAGAACGTCAACGCACGCTCTTGCGTTGTTAGCCAACAAGTTTCAAAGGGAGTGCACGATAGTAATTGCTAATGGTGGGTAAGGTGCAATCTAGCCGATAGCATCGATAGCGATAGCAAGTGTAAATAATTTGTATAAGCATTTAATAAATGAATGTTTCTTTAAAAATATAATGTAATTTTTTTATGAAATAAATTAAAGTAACAAATTTAACAATCACGTGTTTACGGCTCAAATATATGGAAATAATTGTGTTGTAAAATATCGATACTTATGCTTCGGAACGTTCCACCACTGATATGGAAAACAATGATGACGTTTACGTTTGACGACCAGACCGTCGTGCATTCGTATATTTCTTAAAGATCCGTGAATATTTACACGTTGTAGGTGTATTGCTGGCATTAAAATAATAACAATGGTTGTCGAGGAGCCAAGTCCAAACAATGTAGAGACTGTGGAGAAAAGTGACAGCAGCACTCTGGTGACAGAACCAGTGAAAATCTTCACAGTTGAAAGTGAGTCTAAGCACCCCACAGCAACAGCACGGGCGCTGCACAGACAATTAACCTAAAAAAGTATGTAAATTGAAAACAACAATTTTTGTGAAATTATTTCAGTCCTGCATATGATCAAGGATGCCCAGCAGCAACATGGTCTCCGACACGGCGATTATCAACGCTATCGTGGCTACTGCACACGCCGCATTCGACGTCTGCGCAAGGCTTTAAAGTATCCTCAGGGCGACAAGCGTCACTTTAAGCGTCGCGACGTAACGCTATCCCAGCTGACAGGGAAGAAAGCGGATGAGCGTTATATACACATACCGCTGATTAGTGCGGAGCGTGCCTGGGCCTATGCCATGCAGCTGAAACAAGAGGCCAACACGGAGCCGCGAAAGCGCTTTCATTTGATCAACAAGCTGCGACGCGCCTGCTTCTATGCCCTTCAATTGCAGGAGTTGTGCAACGTAAGTGAATGACCACATGTTGATATAAGACGTATTGAAGCTGATCTGGCTTTTTATGTAGTCAGTAAAGAACAAAATCATACATAGTAAATATTATTCGTTTTTATGGCACAGACGGAAGCGTTCGATGCACGCACGAAACTGGAGTGCGAGGCATATGTGGCTTGGATGCATGGTACGTTGCACTTTGATCTGCAGCTGTGGAAGTCGGCTGGCGAGCATTTAAAGCGTGCCCAGGTGGTGTACGAGAACCTGGCGAAAGCGCTGCCCGACGACGATCAGGAGCTGTATCGCGCCAAGGTGAACGAGTTTACACCCAATTTGCGCTATTGTGCGTATAACATTAGCGGTGGTGCCAGCGGCGGCAAGATCGATGAGATCCTCGAGCTGCGTGCTCAGGGCGTTTTGGAGAACTTGGATGTGCTGGTTAGCCAAACGAAGTCGGAGAGCAGCGAGGGACTCCAGACGATCGATTGGCGTGGCCGCAAGGTCACCGTGCGCCCGGAGAAGGTGCGGCTGTTCCTGCTTAGCGCTCAGGAGCTGGACAAATCCCTGGCCAAGGCAACTAAACAGGATGCCAAGATTGAGCTGATCGAACGCATATTGATGGATTGCAAGGATGCCATACAGGCAGTGCGGGACGAGATTAAACAAGACCCCAAGCTACGCTCTCTGACCACAGGTCAAACCGTTTCGGGAGTGCAATATTTGCTGGCGTACTTGAGCTACATACGCCACAGCCGCACTCTGCAGCGCAATTTGTGCTTGGTTGATCAGGTAACTACTATCCATTGGTGTCAGTTCCATCTAAATTCATCTATATTCATTTACCCAGGCCAAGTTGAACTTTGATGATCCCAATCAGCAACAGAGCCAAGCTCAAACCGAAGGCAAACGCGTACGGCCGCAGGATTTGGCACGGCTTTACGAGATCATCTTGCAGAATGTGACCGAAATGCAGCAGATCAGCGGCATGGAAGAGGACGCTCAATATCAGAGCGAGGTTGCCAACCTGGCGCTCACGTTCAAGGCCTTCCGCTGCTATTACATTGCGCTCACCCTGATTGACATGAAGAAGTGGAAGGAGGCAGTGGCGCTGTACGAGCGCGCGTCCAACTATGCCAACGATGCGCTCAAGGGCAAATCCTGCGCTGAATTTGAGCTACAATCGGAGCTAAAGAAAATTGTTGCCTCAATCGACGGCAGCAAATTCTCGGCTCATGCCTATAGCGTGCTGGAAGATGACAATAGCGAGGATGCCAGTGGCGTCTCCACCAAATCGCAGAAGACAACGAAGCCGCTGTACGAACGCCTCTCACAATATAAGGAGGACCAATCGCTGCACACCCGGTCGCCCAATGTGTTCAAGCTGACGCCCGACATGGAGCCCATACCCTGCAAGCCGCTGTTCTTCGACCTGGCTATGAACTACTTGGAACTACCATCCCTGGAGGATAAGCTCGAATCGCCCGGCAAGAAGGGTGCCTCCATCACGGGCTTTGTCAAGGGCTTCCTTGGCTGGGGCGGAGGTGGCAAGTGAGACGTCTGCACAATCAACAGTCTACGCGCCCTCCCTGCTGAAATTCCATGTTTGCTTTTATAGGAACGTCCAACCCGCTTGTGCGTCCATTTGTTTTCTTTTAGATCATGGCTTTTTTTTATTATAATTACCAACAACCAGCCAACACAGAACACTTATCAACAAAATTCGATTAAGCTACAATAGTGAGGAATAATTGGTAATAAAGGAAGCAACAAATGCTGCAATATAACTCCGTTATAACTGCCAAGGATCTTGACCAACTGCCTCGAATTATGATGACAATAAGGAAGTCTCATCGGGGGAAATACTCTTAGTGTTTATTAAGATGAAAACAGCTTGGTTTAGATGGTTTAATAACTGCTAGTAGTAAACGTAATCATACGCCCAGGTAGCCATGCTCGTAGAACTCCAGCGCCAACTCCCGGATGCGTAGATGATACTCGGGCGTCAGCTTCTGCGTGCAGCTAATCTCTTTTCCATTCAGGTTCAGCTCGCTGATCACGTCCAGGTCGGGTATATTGTTGGGATCAAAGGTCACCGCAGGCAATATCCACATGGATATGGCCAATCCGTAGTGCACGTGACGCACATAGTCCTCGCTGAGGCGTTGCAACGAGAAGATTTCACAGAGTTCAGCTAGATGATTGGCCGCCGGCGTGTGGCGCAGCTGGTGGCCCAGCTCCTTGCGCAGCGCCTCTGCGTAGGCAGCCAGCAGCGTGTCCGTGTGCACATCCCGCAGCTGGCGGTGTGTGCTGGTATATATGAAGTGCAGTATATCGAACACTGGAGAGGTGCGTCGCATGGCCTGCAGGTCGAAGAAGATGACCTCGTCGGGCTGTGAGCGAAACATTAGGTTGTTCAGCCACAGGTCGCCGTGGCAGATCACGCTGAGCGGCGTTCCGGCGGCCGCATTGATGCTCTGACGAAGCTGGCCGAACAGCTTCGGCTGCAGTTGCTCAATGAGGCGTATGGGCGCCGATAGATAGCCATCCACATTCGAGGCATTCAGGCTGTCCAGCGCCTGCTGCACCGAGGTGTCCAGTATGCGCGAGTAGAAGTCTGCGGCTTCCGGGCAGTATACGATTTCGCTCATGTGCGCGCACTGCTCCGTAAAATGCGCGGACTCCAGATGCTGTGCGGCCAGCGAAGCGGCATGCAGCTGTGCCAGTTTCTGCAAAGATATTGATGTAAGTAATAGATAGTAATAGAGCTGCAGCAGCTGACTTACCCTCATCACGAGCAGGCAGTGTCGCAGCTCGAGGCCCGCCAACCGGTTCATCATGCGAAAGCCCAGCGCCTTGAGGTCCTGCAGCACAATAATGGGCTCTCCGCTCGAGCTGCCGTCGCTGGTCGCTGCTATGTGGCAGTGCGGAAACAGCGGCTGCTGACTGTAGCGGCAGAGCAGCGGCACCACATGCTGATAGACGTTAATCTCGTTTGTGAACGCCTCGCCGCAACGGTAAAGCTGTCGCCGCGAGATGCTCGCAATCTGACGCTTGATGATGACTGAGCAGCTGGCAGCTGCAGTCGCGCTCTCAGCAGCAGCTAAAAGAAACGAAACAAAATAAATCAAAGCAAGAACAAAGCACACACACAGAGAGCAACGCTTGCGCCTCTCTCGCGCTTTCCGTCTCACTCCCTCTCTCTTTCGCAAGCTGAACAGCTGACTTTTGTTTACGCGCCGTAGTAAATTTTATGAATGAAACTGTTTGCTCTAGTCAGAGTGTGAGTGTGTGTGTGGCTGAGAGAGTCGCTCAGTTGCTTGCTGTGTGAGTGTGTGTGTGAGTGTGTGTGGGCGAGTGTGCGTGTTGACCTTTAGCAAATGTATATTACATATACATGTATATCTATATTGCATTTAGAATTCGTATAACAAGGTCAGTTGACGTCGCCGCTAAAACTGTAGCAGCAGCAACAACAATAACGCGAGCAGTAAAATTAATCAATAGGCTGAACGCAGCTTGACTTCAATTTGCTGGTAATAGATACGGGTCTGTCCAGCTAGTCGGCAGCTTCTTTACCCGCATCATGGATTGTCACCCGCTTCACCAAGGACATGTAGTTGTCGCCGCTGCTGCTGCCCGCGCTGCACGCGATTTGCCCGATGCTGAACTTCGTCAAGTTCTTCGATCGAAACAGCTTGCGCAGACACTCAATGTCCTCCACGTATTGATTCGCTGCTGTGCTGCCGGCCTGATCACTGACGCCATTCGCTGGAGCTGTCGCCATGACAGTCGTCGTCATTTCGCCCGCTGCCCAAGCACAACTGATTGGAACTCTGGATCGGAGCTGAAGCTGAAGTTGCAAGCGAGTTGTGCGCCCAATTTATTGGTTTGTGCAGCTGCAGCATTTTAGAAACATTGCGCCACTGGCATGAATTTCCGAATTGGACCAGGTCACTTTATTGTGTTTATTGTATAATATTATGATTTTTGCCTATGCCATTGATTTTCGCTAATTTATGTGCACTAATTGAAATTTCAGATTCAGTTTCAGTTTTATTGTGACTTTCGCACAGACGTGCAAATGCGCTCAAATGAACCGACTGCCGAACCGCGCAACGACAACTGAACCACAAACGTCAGAACGATTTTCCACTGCATTAAGAATGCACTCACCAACACACAGACACACAAACACACGCACACACACGCACACAAGTGCATTTGCAATAGGGAGAGCGAGTGAGCGAGCAACTGCAAACTTTTCTGAGTGCTGTGTCTTTAATCCGCTCTCTCTCTCTCTCGCTCTCTTTCCCTGTGCTCGAGTTGCATTGCAGGCTCATTTAAAAGCCGGCAGACCTGGGAGGCGAACGCCTCACTCACTATCGTCGTCGTTGTTGTTGTTGTTGTTGTTGTTGTTGTTGTTGTTGTTGTTGTTCGGGTTGTTGCCATTCAAGGTGGGGTCAGTGCGCACTTTCGCTCATTTAACGACAGCACACGGCGCGTATGCTTAACCTCAGCAAAGGCAAAGCGGATATGATGTTGTTCATACGCCGCGTTGCACAAAGTCGTTTGCATTGCGCCAGAATTGCGTGCACTTGAAACTGCATTCAACGGCCTTGACGGCGCAGCGCCCAGCTGAGTTTATTAAAAATCTGTGTGTGTGTGTGAGGTGTTGTTTAAGTAAATAAGTCTAAATAATGCTTGAAGGTTGTCCAGAAGCCACTTAAAACATAACTGTTATGTGAAAGCGAGATATTTGTGAATATTAAAAAAATTATATTAAGTGTAAATGAATATAGTGATTCTACAATAATTCTGCAACATAAGGGACATTAAATAAGTTTAATTTATATTCCTAAAATAAAACATTTAGAATGAAAATTTTTTAATTGTGATTTTTTTCACTTTTACATACATATACTTAATTTTATTTAACTTCGATTTTCTTTTATGTATATATATTAAATATTTATTTCATTTCCATTATATCTAGACGTATTTTGAAGATTGCTCACGAATAACAGACATATAATAACCAAATAATTATATTCCGGTCACAAATGGATTTTTTTAAATCCATATTTTATATGGAATCTTTCTAAAACTTAACAATAAGTAAATTAACTTACAATAAGTTTTGATTAACCGGATGGTTTGAGTTTTAGTGAACTCAAATTGAAAATGTAGGAGACTTAGTACTACGCTTACAATATGGGATATACTTAATTCTTCAGCTTACTAAGCATATGGGTTATAAAAATAAGATAGATTTAGCCCAAACATAAGATTAGTTGCCTTTGGCTAAATCTCTCTTATTTATGCAACCCTTATTTTCAGTAAGCTAAAAGATTAAGTTAAACTCATATTGCAGGCGTTCTAACAAAACAAATCTTTCAGATGCATATTGTAGGTATATTTCAATAAAAATTATTGTAAGATACCGATCACAAAAAAATTGGTGATTATAGAAAAGAAAGAAAGAAAAGAAAAAATAAATTGAAATTGAAATTTCAATTTGCAAATGAGGACAATAAATGATTTAAAATTTAAGTATATATACAAATTCATACAACTATATACTTTAATTGGCTTCATCATTTTCGAACGGAAAATAAACATATGAAATACTGAACCAATTCGAGAGGTTTCGCTCCCAGACAACAAAACAACAAAACAACAAAGCAAACAATGCAGCCAAAAAGTGTATAAATTATATCTCTTTAATATGCAACTACAAATGGCTATTCATTAAATACCAAATTCAACATGGCCAATAAATAAAGACCAATTTGTTGGGCCACACCCTAGACATGAAGCGAAGCCAAGAGTCGGGCAATGTAATTAACACAAAGACGCATTGAGCCACGCACCTGTGCCGCCTACACGCTTAAGTTCAAGGCAGCCGAGGCTCAAGCCCAACTCGGGCCCAGCTGTTCCCTCGGCCACAGCCACCGGGCGGAGAGCTGCTTCCGCATCAGCTGACATCAGCGGTTGAATAACCCCAACACTGACTACGAACAGCCACAGCAAATTAGGGTTAAACATGTGCAGCTTCACGTTCCGCTCCAGTCGAGACCGAGCAGCTGAGACATCGAGCTGGCTGAGCATTCAGTTTCAGGGTCAAACTACACTTTCAAAACTCGAAATCGGAATCGCAATCGCACTTGGATTTGGATTCCGATTCTAAGCAAATTACACACATATACATACAAGAGAAACATATAAGAGAAACAATAAGCATACCCTGTAAACGCAGCTGTCGATAGAGTCTTTTAAGTGGTATAGGCATTTGGCCTGAACTGATGGATGGATGGAGGAACGGATTAGCAGTTGCTTAAGCTGAAAACTAAAATAGAAATAAAATATATAATAGTCTATAATAGATTGATGGGTAAGAGAAGAGGGTAAAGTTGTCTCAGCTGGAAATTAATATAAGAATAAAATTCATAATGCCCTGCTATAGATAGAACTAATACTTCATTCTACATTCTATTCACAGTAGCATCATACAAATCGACTTTCCTGGATGTTTCTATGTGTGCGCAGCTTGCTCACACTTTCAGTGTACGTATGCAGGGTATTACTCAGTCGAGCCACTCAATCTGTAAATCAACGACCGGCAACAGGCGACCTTTTTTGGCGGGCATTTTGTAGAGCATGAGAAACTTTACGCAGTCCCAGCAAAAAAACTGACGCATTTAATTGCACAAACTATGGCCTAGGCCTAGGTCGACGCGCAATTGTTGCTCTTTCGTCCATAATTAATACATTAATTTAATACAAAATAAATACAGCCATGTGTAGACGCCTTTGAGCTTTTCAAGCTGCCAGCACTCGGCGACAGCGTTGAGTGTTTCTCGAGCGGTTTCGACTCAAAGCGCATTGAGTGAAACTCGTTTTCTGTGGCATTCAACGTGAAACACATAAAAGTGCGCCACCTCGTTATTCGAATTTCAGTTACAGTTTCTGTTTCAACTCATTCAGCCAGGTGCAGTGCTCGTTCCAGTTCCCCAGTGTTGAATCAAGTGGTGGGCGTTCCCAAAGATCGAGATTAAGATCACAATCAACACTATGCATTGTTGTTGTTGTTGAGTGGGCTGTTAATGTGCAACCTTGACTTTGGCTCTGGTTCTGTTCAAATGCCAAGCTGTGCGCCTATTCGAATGCTAATTCTCAATTGTGACTAATACTGTGAAATATTTGGGCCTATGTGGAGCAGGCTGACAATTAAAGCAATCCGCAGCAGCAGCTGTCCAGTGTTATCACCCAGAAAAAAAAAACAAATACAAACGTCAATTGCGAAAAGTTCATGGATAAAGCGCCAGTTACCAGCAACAGTTGCAGTTGCAGCAGCAACAATTGCTGCCAGCTAGGCCTGAGTCGTGTCCGTGCCTGTGTCTAGTCGCTCCACTTGCTGGCGCGATAATTGATTTTTCCGTAAATAATTTATGACGCACGTAACTGACAGCTTTTGCTGAAAGATTACAAATTGCAACTGACCAGCGGGCAACGCACCCAAGTATTAGCCACCTCGCCATATCATTTATTAGCCTTCAATTAAGCCAACAAAATGGAACGGCGCACATACAATGCCCAGCTACAATATGTTCTCCTCTCTTGCAGCGCCTACGATGTGGTCCACCCGCCTGTTTTGTGTGTTCGCTTGCCTGGCGCTAGCCCCGGGCACAGCCCGAGCTCAGTTCTTCTATCACCAAGCGCTGGGCCTGCCAGCCAAAGCGGCGTATGAGCCAGAGTCGCCGTACACGGGATACGCCACAGCCAACGCGCATCCGTCGGTGGTGAAGAATGCTCAGTGGGAGTCGGAGTTGCCCCACGAACTTTCGAAGAGTGCCCGGTTCTACGATGATCCCGTCATCGCAGCCAACCTGGCCAAGGAGTCGCTGCTCACCCGCAAGGAAATGGCCGTGGTGCATCGCGAGGCCGAGAAGATCCCGCGCGAACAGGTCTACAAGCTCTTCAAGAACGCGGGCTATCTGAGTCGCAGATAAACGCCCAGACAATTCTCGTATCTCAAGTGCCTTGTATTCTAGTTCGTACTTTGTTGCTTATGTGTATTATATAATTTGATATCTGATATTTTGTGAATATAATTAACAATTTGACAATGAAAAATTGTCTAAGTCGGGACCCATGCCAAGGTTAATCTAAGTTAGCTGCTGAGCAGGCTAAAAAACAGCAACATTTATCTAGACTTAATAATCATTTTGTATTTTTTATTAAAAAAAAAAATACAATATCTTTGAGTTTTGAATAATATACTTCAAATCGAATAAAATAGGTTTGAGCTGAGCAATCAAATGGAAACTAAATATTCATTCTGACAATTATAATTATTAAAGAAGATTGCTGATCCTGAACAGAGCTATTTTTGTTTTCTAGGATAAAAAGGTTTGTAATAGAGGGTATCTGCTAGTCGGACACTCCTGACTATGGAGAAAACGTTTTTATAGTAATTTAAGCTAAAATACTATATTGATAGGATACAGGATATACAAAGTTTATAAAACAGTTGGAATGGAATGGAGACAATGGATTATGGAGTACAAAAATTATTCGATAAAGGAAATTAAAAAAAAAATCAATTTATCCCAGAAACTATTAATAGAGATATTAATTTCATATATGTATACTTTGGCTTAGGTCCTTGAATACATCTATAGTAAATTGCTAAGCCTCAACAGATCTTTTTTATACCCTGAGCCCATTGAAAATGGGAAATGAGGGTGTAATGGTTTTGTGAAAATGTATGTAACAGGCAGAAGTAGGCGTGCCACACCCCATAAAGTATATATATTCTTGATCAGCGCGACAAGACGAGTCGATATAGCCCTGTCCGTCTGTCCTGTCTGAATACTTTGGGAAATAAATAAATAAATAATAAAGAAGATAATTTCTTATACACTTTGGATCAAGCAATTAGTTAACTATTTCTACACATAACCCATTAAAAGTAGGAAATTGGGATATTATGGCTGTTTTATTAATTAATTTCAGACTCAAGCTTGTCTTATGTATTATTCGGCCTGATTCAAAATTTTACATATTTTTATATATTATAAAAGTTAGTCTTAGCTCAAATCAAATCAATTAAAATCATAACTTTTATATATTTCAAGCAATTTTCCATGCAGTTATATATTATAATTTGCCTTCAGCAAAGTAGTTCCTATGGTTTGGCAAAATGTGCAATAGTTCAATGGGAATATTATATGGCGTGGAGCTGCTGAGAGTCAGCTACTTTATATACAGGTTTGCAAAAGTGTCTTTGATTAGTGTACAAATAGCTCGGCGCCATTGCTGGGAAACGTGGCAAAGACGACTTCGTTGAAATCGTTGGGCTGATAGCGCTCCAAGAGATGAGCAGGCAATTGAGCATAGTACTCGCGCTTGAGTATGTTGACGTAATCTGAAGCAGCTTTTACTGAATCGCACATGGCCACAATGCAACCGCCCCAGCTGTAAACAGAGTTGACTTAGTATTAGATTAGGCAGATTAAAAGATATCAATTATTGCTCACCCGGCGCCCGTAACCCGTGCGCTGACGCCTTGCTTGACAGATAAGGCCACGAGCCGCTCCAAGTCCGGATGCGAGCACTCGTAGAGCTCGCGCAGGCTGTGATGCGACTGCTGCATGAGCTTGCCCAGCTGCTCAATGTCCTGCTTGCTGGAACGCCGTTGTAGCTGCTCGCATATCTGACGAAACTGGATCACTCGGCCAGACTCTGTGGATGACAAGAGTTAGATAGGTCGCATTTAAAACTCCCTCGGATACTAACCCTGAATGACGTGCAAGGCGCGCTGGCGTAGCTTGAACTGCTGCATGTGCTGCGTGCTGGGTGTTAGGAAATCCGTTTCCAGCTCTTGCTCCGTGATTCCCAGGCCTTCGCAAATGTCCTCGCGTGTGTAAAGCGGCTTCTTCAACTGCTGATCGATTAGTTTCACATATGCAGCGTTATCCAAATGGCAAGCTTCCTCGAGATCTACGAATCGAATGAATTCCTTCCAGTTGGGCAGCTTCTGCGACTTGGCCAGCCAACGCGTAGCCAAGCGGCACTCGACGACGCGTTCGTTGTAATCGGAGGAGGCTGCTTTCCGCTTCTGCACGAGACTATTGGCCACCACAAAGCAGCTTCCTGCGGGCAACGTGACCGGCGTTCCCTTCAGCTTCGGATGGAACTCAATGTGCTGGGCGCAGCCCTGCTTTGCCAGATAGGCAATGGCTTGATCCATGCCACCGCTGTGTGTGCCAATGTATTGCTCACAGCTGGCCGAAATGGAGGCCAGTTGCTTGCGGTCCAGCTGCATGCCCTGCGCATGTCCTGTCGCCAGTACAGCGGCGCTGACCAAGGCACTGGAGCTGGACAGCCCGGCGGCCAAAGGTACATTGCCACTAAGAGCAATGCGCATGCCAACAGGGCGCCACTTCTCCTCCAGCTCCTCCTGTATGCCCTTGATGCCACACAGAAAGTAGCTGTACCAGGCCGGACCTCCAGTCTTGGGCAGCTTGATCCTAGCAGTGGAAGAGTAATAGATTGCAATTAAAAACGCATTAGATGTCAAACATTTAACCTACTCAAGGTCGTTTAGATCGCAATCGAAGCTTTGAAATTTGCCCTCGTCCAGATGATGCAGCTCCAGCTGCGCCTGTTGCTTGTTTGTGCCTACGGCTAGAATAATGCTCTGCTCCACGGCCATGGGCAGCACGGAGTAGCCGCAGTAGTCGACATGTTCACCAATTATATTGACGCTATCACAGAACAGATGCATATATAGATCTGGGTACACATAACATAAACGTCATCACCTTACCGTCCTGGTACCCGCACATAGAACTCTGGTTCAACGCCGTATTGCTCCTTGTAAAAGCCGCCCAGTACCATCAGGCGCTCGTAGATCTTAGCATCGGGCTGAAGCTTTTGCACTGCGACATGCTCATCTCCCACCTTAGAGGCTGGGACTGTACCGTTTCCACTTTTCGATGCCATTATTTAGCTTTCAATTCGATGAAAAAATATGGTTTTGTTAAAGAATGTGAACGTGTCACAATACCCCGTTAAGCCGTAATAATAATAACACAGGCCATTAAAAAAATACGTACGTAAACAAAATTAGCCACACACACACTCACTCGCATCTGTACACATATAGGGAAGGTGTGCAAAATGTCTGTTATCAGCGCGGCTCTCACCTTATCACAATGTCATTAGAGCGATTAAAATGCAACGATTTGCTAACTGGCAAATATTGGTTTCGGGACTATGTTAATGTTGCATCACTCGTTAAATTGGCGCAAATTGCATTCATTAAATTGAACAAAAATGACTGCAAAGTGCACGAACTTTTGCGCCGGCAAAACCTAACACTCTCAAGAGTTAAGAGAGAAAAAGAGAGAGCTCTAAAGATAACAGCTGATATGAAAGCGTTGCCAGACTTAGGATAAATGAATATCGCATTGGCGGGTATTTCGAGTGTGCTTCAGCCAAATATACTTTCTCTTTTTTTTACAATACCATTAACCTAAAGTACTTTTTTGTACACATACCCAACTATTTTTATCAGCCTCTTAGTAGCTAAGAACACTTGTACCGAGTTCTTACGTTATCAAATAAGTGGACAACTGAATTTTATTGATTTTCAGTGTATGCGAACGCTACGACTGCCAATGGGCAACTGAGAAGTCAAGCCTGTTCAGTTTCCGTTTTGTTTAGGCAGATATCAATAAAATATGGGTTGCGTCTCGTTTGTGCGACGTCGTCTAGAGTTTTGTTTACATTATTTGTACGTTATCAGCCTGAATTCCATGTAGGTCATGCTCAGTGTAGCCCTGCTACATGGCTACACTTTTTAACGAAATTTTGATGAGTTTTTACAAACAGGTTTTCAAACAAATTTCAATTCATTCATATGCATATTTATTCTTAAGTAAATATTCAAAGCAGATCTTCACGATGCATAAAATATATGCTTTTTTTATGGTTTCTTTAATTATTCATTAAATTATTTATTGGATTTTTATATGTGATTGATTTCGTTAGTTTAAATAGTTAATTTGAACCGCCGATAATTTTAATGAATAAGTTATTATCGATCGTTGATAGTTTCACTGAGCATTCGATAGTCAACATAGTATTGTTAAATTAGTGAATATGAATATTAATATATAAAATTAATAAAAGTCAACACAATGCACCTTTAAATTTACTTTAACAACTTCACGTAACAAGCTAAAAATATCGATAGGTATTAGGCAACAGCTGTTCTGTTATATCGCAATTTTACTTCGGCTAACATAAAAGAGATAGTTAAAAACTCTGTTACCAGCTGACAAATTAATTTTCGCGCGAAGCAAATTTAATTATTTAATTCAACTGTTGAATGATTTTTTGCATTCAATAAATAAATTATTGTGTAATTTGTATCCAACTGAAAGAACATAGCATTTTGTGTTAACTCAAATTAGATGCACTGTTAGTAACATATTTGCGAATGTTAAACTCTTGTGGCGCCTAACAGCAGCGAAAACATAACGAAAAAAATACAAAGTTTTTGTTAATAGATCATCTTCAAGTATTTGACAGACAATCCGTAAGCAATGTCAAGCTTACAACGTACAATGCTTAAGTCCAAATTGCCTCCCACCATTCCGGGTGGCCGGATTGGAAGAGCGTAAGTTTTTTCCGCTAATTATAAGTGTGTGGGCGGAGTATGAAGGACATGACACCTAATTGATATGCCGTTGCAGAGATTCGTTTAAAAAGTCACGAATCAGGGACTACAAGCCATGCATGTGGAACGAGTTCTTCGCCGAGAAGGAGGACGTCGTCGTGGACGAGCAACGACTATTTCGGGTCTACCGTACAAAAAAACCCGAGAAGCCAGGCCCCGTATTGTTGTTGTTGCACGGAGGGGGCTATTCGGCGCTCACCTGGGCGCACTTTTGTGTATGTATTCATAAGCTGTACATGTGAGCAATTATCATATTCCATCACTATCCGTTTCACCTTCAAGTCGGAAGTGACAAGCATGATACACTGTCAGTGTCTGTGCGTCGACCTTCGAGGACACGGGGACAGCAAAGTGGATGATGAGGACGACTTGTCGGCAGACACGCTTTCAAAGTAAGTGTCAGCCTGTTGCGTCTCAGGGCGTGTGTGTCTTGTATATCAGTGGGTGCCTTAACGCCGTGTGTTTACTTATAGGGACATTGGAGATCTGGTAACGAAACTCTATCCCGAGGAAGTGCCCCAAATCTATGTGGTTGGCCACTCGATGGGCGGGGCCATTGCTGTGCATTTTGCTCATATGGCATTGGTGCCGAGTCTGATTGGCATCACCGTAATCGATGTCGTCGAGGGCACAGCTATGGAAGCTTTGGCAAGCATGCAGAGCTTTCTGCGCTCGCGTCCTAAGTATTTTCAGAGTATACCGAATGCCATTGAGTGGTGCATACGGAGCGGACAGGTGCGGAATGTGGACAGTGCCAAAGTCTCAATGCCTGGACAGATTATCAAGTGAGTGACGTCATTGCGAAAAGAAATGAGCTTTTATTCTTAATTGATTTTCCGTTTTAGCTGCACAACGAATAAATTGGCAACGAATGATCTTCCCCTGCCGGAGGAGGTGCTAGAGGAGGCGCATCACACGAGCATGTTTCCCAATGCATTCAGCATTTCTGAAGATGAAGAGGTCGGCAATGCCGGGGAAGAGGGAGCTGAAGGCGATGACTTCAAGAAGCCCACCACAACTAAAGCAGCGACAGATGCTGCCAAGAAGTATGATTTTGAACTGTAATCTGCCAAGGCAATGACATGACATTCTGAATACTTGCAGTTACACATGGCGTATCGATCTGGCCAAATCGGAAAAGTATTGGGTCGGCTGGTTTTCGGGTCTCAGCGACAAGTTCCTCAATTTACGATTACCCAAACAGCTGCTTCTGGCCAGCATTGATGGTCTTGATCGCACCCTAACCGTTGGCCAAATGCAGGGACGCTTCCAGATGCAAGTGTTGGCCCGCTGCGGCCACGCCGTGCACGAGGACCGTCCACACGAGGTTGCTGAGGTCATCAGCGGCTATTTGATACGCAATCGCTTTGCCGAGGCCGCAGGCGAGTTCCGGTGCCACATGCCATCCTGTTAATCCTCAATCTTGTACAATTGTAGCACAAAATGTCTATTTTTAAATGGAGCATTACAGATGTGTATACACATATATATATATACTTATATATTTACGCACGGAAGCATAAGAAATAGGAACAAGATATATTCTAGCCGTATTATCTATATATAAACATATACTCCAATAATTTATTCGATTACTTAAACAGATTCATATGTATTTTCAATCGTTTTAGTGTTCGCTCATTTTGCCAAAATCGCCCAGTTACGAGTCCTCGTAATTTTACTGAGTTGCGCTTCTTAAATTCTTACGCTGTGTGAGTTTTTGTCTGTATCAAATATGTGCCACGATTCAATTTGAACTTATACAAAACGATTATATTATATCAAGTAAATAATTTTAATAAAATTATAAAATAATTACAATATGCGCGGGATCTATTTCTCTTTCGTGCCCGAAACTATGCTAATGATTAAGGTAGAGAAAGAATTATTTGCTCAACGCTTCGTTCAATTTACTTGTATAACACTAGTTCTATACGTCAAACATTTAACACATTTTGCTTTCAACTTGATTCTAGTCGACGAAGCGATAGCCTCCATCTGCCTTCATTTTCATCTTAGTCTCCAAGCTACGGATGCGATGCAAGCGCTCGGAGATTTGATCGTGTATCTCCGGGCGGTATTTCTTACCCTGTCCCAAGGCCTCCATTTCTGCCAGCCATTCGGCACGCTCATTGATTTGATCCAGCACTGAGGGGACATTACATATAGATAGGTTTATATCTACTAAATCTGCTTGACTCACGTTCATTGATTAAATCATTTTCGGTAACCAAACGATCGTCACGGGCACGTCGTAAAGGCTTGATAGCCGGATCCGGCAACTCAATGCCAGCCATGGTGAACTGCAGCCTAGACTTGGCCTTATCACAGACCATGCGATTGTCAACTTTGGGGCGGAAGTAGGACTTCTCATAGGCTCCGCTGCTCTCGATCTGGCGCAGATTCTTGCGCTTGGCATTGCGAGCACGTTCCAGTATGGCCAGGGTCTCCTTGTCGAGATCATTGCTGGTGTTGGGACGAGGGGGCTTGGGCAAAGGAAGTGGTTCCCCACTGCGCAAGCTATTATTGATCTGCTTGCGCATAATCATGGACATCTTCGACTCCTTCATGAGCACTACAAGGCAAACAGGCGCAAGCTAAATGGGACCCAAGACTTCTGCTTCTACTTACGCTTCAGTAAATCCGCAGTCTCCTTGCTGTACTCCACTTTCGGGGCATGGAAGGCACCACTGCCACCAGGCGCAATGCGTTCGCTTGGCCACATTGGCAACTGCTCGTTGTCGTTGTCATTGTCCCCAGTTGAATGCCCTCCCTTTGGCAACGGCATCTCCGGCTGCTGCAGCTGCTGCTTCTGATACCTCATCAGGCCCGCAGAGAGCCCATCGAGCTGCACGTTATTATAGCGATGCTTGTGCATATTGTTAATTGTTCAAATTTTGCTCTCAATAAATTCAGTATTTATCTATATGTATATATATATATATGTTTCGATTCCTTTTCAACAGTTGTGTGTGCCCGATATGTCAGTTGAAAGACCTAGCCCGATATACTACAAGCAACAGCACGCATGGCAACCTGTGTTGTCAGGCAACCGAGTTGGGGTCTGGTAAACACACACTCGGGAGTTAGTTTTGAAATAATTTATTTAAAATAAATAAATATATATATATATATGCTTTGTATATGTGTATTGGTAATAGGTACACTCTGAATGTTCACATTTGATAATTCGTTCTATGCCTGCGCCTCGCCTCGCCTCGCATCATCCTTGACTCGATTTATGTACTATTTGATTAACTCGACTTTATGCAAAATATCTTTTGTTTTGTTTTTTTTTTTAAATAGTTGAACTTTTACTTATTAAACCGTTTTTTTTTTGTATTTTGAACTTGCTATGGCTATAAATTTAGTTTATATATAATTTACATGCATTCAAGCTTGAAGCAACAGAAAGGTTCTCTTTCGGCTGGTGTTTTTGTGTGTGTATGTGTGTGGGCGGGTGAATTTGTGGGCGTGGCTGTGTAGTTTGTTTTATTTGTTTTGTTTATAATGGAAATAAAAACCAATTTGATTTGTTTGTCAAGCATCCGCCATATATGTATATACATTCCTGCAATTCTCATGCATTCGTTCAGTTTTTACACACAATTTTTCGAATTTAAGCTAACAATTTGATTTTACGTTCTTATAATTTTCTACGGGCTACAGCGGTCCATTATCGTTTTAGATTTAGCTTAAGCTTAGTTACAAATCGTTCGCGATCGATATCTGACAAATATGCATATATGTATACATATATCAACACATAAAGCAATTCTCAAAACAATTTAAAATAACAACATAATCGATTGCCATCATTATCATATACAGCACATTTTTACAATTGAACAATTGAATAAGCCTAAAAGCAAAACAAAACATAGTTCTCATATTTTAATATATGTCTATATATATATATATATATATATATATATATATATATATATATATATGCAATACAATGTCTAACAACATGTGTGTGTGTTTTTGGCTTATATTCTTACTACTTATACAAAATACAGTATGTGTTGCATTAGCCTAATGTTCCTAGCCCACTTCTGCATTCCATTACAACTCGAACATAAGACAATTTCTTTAAGTGTTTACAATTACAGTTTACAGTTTTGTTTTCAGCAATTATGTTCCTTTAAGTTTAAAATAAATATGTGTATATATTTGTTATATATTTTTGTATATATTCATATATATTTGTTTATATATATATAGTTCATTATGTGACTTTCAGCAAGCAACGTTTTTGATTCGCGTATGTTGTGTGTCTCGTGTGTAGCTTCAAACGTGTTTCATTATTCCAGCTTTTCTAGTTCTTACATAGTTGCGAATATAATAATCTTAGTCAGTCTCATGGTCACGATGCAGAGTTCATAATATAATTTATTAACATAGCATGCACATATATATATATATATATATATATATATATATATATATATATATATATATATATATATATATATATATATACATTGTATGCAATTTCGTCGTCGACGTCTGTATTAGCGCGGATGCAGTCGTCAGAATAGCGTAAAATGTTGATCAAATTTGGCCAAATTTTCCTACAGAGAGAAAGTTGTTGTTGTTGTTGGTATTGGATGCTGGTTTGTTGGATGCGTGGCTGTTGCTGTTGTCTAGCATACAGTTCGCGATTAGTTGGAACTACATTTCGACATATTCAACTTAAATATTAATAACATTGGCAGCGTTTACAACTGCGCCTCTGAGTCGTTTCTGAAGCTGTGCTCTAGCTGCGCCAATGGCTTTTGAGGAAGGGAGTTAACTGTCAGCTAGACCCTGTCAGTTTAGAACGGCCAGCCGTTTTACTTTGGTTGCAGTAGCTCCAGACTTACACAGCAGTCGCTTCATTTAACAAGCAAATTAAACACACATATACACATGCACACGCACACACACACAGGTTAAGATACGCACACACCCTAACATAGAAAATAAACTTAATAGTTAAACAAACTTTTCAATATCTTACAGAACTAAAAACGATTACAAAACACGGTCAAACCTTTTGGGCTACAATCTACATACTTCTCTCATACACACTCAAACAGACAGACACAACAATTTACATGGTATTTGAAAAACAGTTAAAAATATTAATTGCCAACAGCCTAATTCATTGCCTGCTCAGTCATCTGACGACACAGCGTCTCCAGCTGTTCCAAGCTCTTGAAGTCGTTCAATTTGTAATCATGCGGCGGCATATTGAAGCCTTCCTTAAGCGAGGCCATGCTTAAGTCAATTAGCTGCGGCTGAGACAGGCAGTGATCCCTACTGTTGTTGTTGTTATTATTAAAATTATTATTGTTATTATTATTATTGTTGTTGTTGTTGTTGCACATTGCGCTACAGGCAACGACATCATCACCACAATCATCAACGGGACACAAACAACTGCCATTACCCACTGCAGCGGCGGCGGCAGCAGCAGCCAGCAATTGCAATTGCTGATGATTAATCGAATTGTTGTTCAATATATTATTGTTGTTATTATTGTTGTTGTTACTATTACTGTTATTGTTATTGTTATTGTTATTATTGTTGTTGTTCATTAATATTTGCGGTGGCTGCTGCTGCTGGCCGGAGTCAGTTTGATTCACATTACTAACCATTACCACAGCGGCCATCGTTTTCTTTGGTTGCTGCTCCACACTGGATAGTAAATTCTGTCCATTGGTGAGGCCATTCAAGCTGGGCTTGCGCTGCTGCTGCTGCTGCAGATTGTCATTGTTGTTGTTGCTGTTGGTGAGTATGTCCTGGCCGGGCTTGAAGATCAGTTGTTGGGGCTGTTGCGGCCCGCCTGTGACGACAATTAGATTATTCAATGAGCGTCTGTGATGAGGCGGCAGCGTCTGCTGAGGCAACGCTGGAAAGTGCTGGGCATGCTGCTGCAGCATTTGCTGCATCTGCTGCGCATGCTGTGAATGATGCTTTGGCGGCTGCTGCTGTTGCTGTTGCTGGGGATTATTCATAAAGTTGGGATAGGAGGAGCTCTTGTACTGCTGCGTCTGATACCCTCCGTTGTAGTCGAACTGCTGTTGTTGTTGCTGCTGTTGTTGTTGCTGCTGCTGCTGCTGCTGCTGTTGTTGCTGCTGCTGATGATGCTGTATGGGATGCTGCAAGCAGTTCAGCGAAAAGTTCAGCATATCATTGGAGTTCTTGCGATGGTTGATACGATCGTTACTGCCATTTTTCGTATCACATTTGCGAGTCTTGCCGCTCCACCTGTAGAGAGAAAATACCCATACATTAGATGGTGAATTACAGAAATAGGAATTGAGATGTACCTGGGTTTATTCATGTTGCTGGTGCTGGCAGTCGTTGTCTTCACATGATGCACCTTGGGCACCATGGTCATCTTTATCTTGGACAACTTAAACTTTAGATCCTTCAGTTGATTGGCATGATTCACAAATGCCTCGTTGTGTATGGTGCGGTCCAATATCCACAAGTATACCCCCAGGGTTTCCTCATCCGGCACACAATAAGGATCCACTTGCAACGCATTGCTGACCAAGTCGATAACCTTGAGGAAACGCAACGCAACGTTGTCCTCACCAGGACTTGATTCCACTGGTTTCATGGGCGTCAGTACAACGTTTGTGAGCTCCTCGATAGCGGTGCTTATCTTCATCTGGCCCGTGTGCAGCTCCTGCTCCACTCTGCTGAGAGTGTGCGAGCGTTCCTTCAGCTTATCAATGCACAGCGCCAACTTATGAGACGCGCCCTTTGTCACACCCACACTCTGCAAAAAGTCCTCGGTAATAAGCAGCATTTCCTCGTAGGTCATGTTCTTGAACAGCTCGATGTACTTGTGCAGACGGAGCGACTTCAGCCACAGGCCGATTCCAGACATGCCCACATTGCGCGTCTGGAACTTAATGTAGCTGGGCTTGAAGTCATCGAGGCGGGTGTCCGAGGTGCTGTTGGGCAGTGTACTGTTAGCGCGATGATGCTCAATGGACAGCGAGAAGCTGCGCGGCTTATTCGCAAACTGAGCCAAATTCTCTGTCGAGTTGGAGCAGTTGTCATTAACCGTAATCACAGACGAGTTCGATGAGTTCGACGAGCAGCTGGAGATCGTTTGCGTGGTCAGGCTGTTGGAGCGCCGTGTCTTCAGCGCTGCAATCTTGTTGTCCAGGGTCCAGCGATTGACCTCGCCAAACTGATCGCCCACATATCCCATTAGTATGGAGGAGTACGCCAGCTGGTTCGGGGCAGACGGCGGTGGCGGCTGCAACAGCTGGGGAAGAATTGAAGCAGATTGTGAACAAGTCAGTAAACATATATGCATACACATATTCGATTAGCTTTCGAGTTGATATGCTTACAAATTTCTTAATACAATTCCATTAGGAATATATTGATTTTATACAACTTTATAATTTTTTGCGGTACCTCATCCCATTTATTTTTTATGGATAAAAAAAGGACACTTTTTCTTCGTTTTTTAAGCGTAGATTGTACGCCAGATGAGCTAGAGATTTAGTATTATTGGAACATCAACTTCTTGCAGGCATCAGGATATCTTCTAGTCGAGCAGTCTTGACTAGAGTACTCTTACTTGTTTTATTTTTCTATTATTAAATATTTTAGTGAACAGTTCACCTACCTGTTGCTGGCTAAGGCTAGCGCTGCATATGCCGCTGGCCTCAGCAGTTCCACCGCCAGCACCATCACAGAACATTGGCTCAAAGTCAAGGATCTCAGTGCCGTTCTTGCTGAATGAAGTGTCATGGTCTTCGTTGCCGCCAATGCCCATGATAGAGCCCGCTGCGGCGCCAGCAACGACGCCATTGACCAGCGATGAGTTGCTGCCCAGGGAGAGTCCTAAGCTATTCTGACTAGATGCTAGTTCGTTCAGTGTAATACCATTTAAATTATCACAGAGTGGATTGATCGAGCCGCAGGAGCCGCTCACACTGCCTCGCCATTCACCTGGCTGCCTGGGCAGCTGTTTGCTGTGGTGCCTGCTGGGCGGCGCAATCGTTTGCCAATCAACGTTGCGCGTCAAATTGCCCAACGATGAGGAGGACGATGACGAGCTGTCCGAGATGGCGCCCGTGGCCATTTGCAGTTGCAGCTGCAGCGGATCCGGCTGCACAAAGAAGCCGCTGCGCTTGTTCGCCTGTATGTAATCTTCGAGATGTCGAAGCCACACATTCAGCGAGCGTCGATCGTCGCTACCAATGGCGGGATGTATCAGCATATAGGAGAATATCTGCTGCACCAGCTCCGTGGGCACCAACTGTTGAGCGGTGTCCTTCACGGCCAGCGGTATCAGCATCATGTAGGTCAGCTTGGCCTCCTCGTTGCCAGGCTTCAGCAGTGGCAGCATATTGAGCACCTCGTGCAGTATATCCTCCTTACGCGCGCACCATTTGCGCTCATCTCCGCTCAGCTGGGCGGCATTTGTGCTGCTGGTTATCTGAAAGTCGCTGCCATAGCAGTGGCTTGAGTCCTTGTCCGACGAGGAGGCCGCCGCGCCCTCAGCCAAGTCTTTGGGCTGACACGATTTGTAGACACTCAACAGATTCTGCAAGTAGGCTGGATTGTTCGCATTGATGTCAATGACAACGCTGTTCAGAGTCGACTGGCAGGTGCCCAGATTCTGTGTCAGATTGTTGTCTATGGAATACTGTAGAAACTTGAGGCTGGGATAGCGCAGTCGCTTCAGCAGCGCATACATGACCACTGTGCGCTCACAATCGTTCCATTTCTCGAACAGATTCGTCACTGTCGTCACCTGCTCGCAGAATAAAGCATTTGTTGCCGTTGCAGATGCCGTTGTCGCCGTCGATGCTGCTGTTGCTGTCGCTGCTGATGTTGTTGGTATTGCGTCGCTGTCATTAGCAGCATTGGCATCAAGTTGGTTATTGCTGCTAGGATTAGGATTTGGATTTGGGTTTGAATTGGGGTTCGAAGCGGCGACCGTGCTCAGGCCGCAACTTGTCGTTGCTGTGAGTTGTTGCTCCTGCAGTTGTTGCTGCTGTAGTTGTTGCTGCTGTTGTTGTGTGGCTGTGACACCTGATTGCAATTCGTTTAATGCTTTTTGGGAGTCGCTGTTGCTGCTGCTACTGCCACTGGGCAGCGCGTTGTCTGTTCCTGTTGTGTACTTCATATCGTTGTCTCTGTACTTCTTTAATTACTCAATAAATATTATCGTATTGATCTATATGTATTATTACAATCAGTTATAGTTTAAGGTGTGTGCTTATTTCGTTCAGTTTTAGGTTCAGTTGCCAGTTCTGTAATGGGAAAAGTAAACGTAATACGTAAGTGGAGATCAATTGTAATTTGTTTATTTATTATTGGATATAGATACCTAAGCTTGAATTTGATTTAAAAACTTGTAAATTAAAACACAAAGATTCGATTAAGAAACATTTCCTCCCCAGTTGTGCCAAGAATATACATATTAGGAAACCGCAGATATTGGGAACCCGCCGATAACGATTGATGTTTATCTTCTTATTCTTGACAAACAAGCTATTTGCTTGTGAAAATGTGATTTCAAATGAGCGAAATTCGGAGATACATTTATTAAGTCCTATATTATTAAAATTGTAAACTTTTTCTGTTTCGATAAGCACATATGTATGTAAATGCGTTTATCTAAAAAATCAGATCATTTGGGGTTCTTCTATTTTCTTTTTTTTTTACATTTTAAGAAGAAAAAATAATAATTTGTATCAATTACATATAATGATATAACAATGTATATATGTATATAATTTAATCTTTCTTTTTTTATTATTTATTTTTAAATTTCGATAGAATTTCTATAAAAATATTAGTGGAGCGTGCATAGCATTGATTCGATTTGAAGCCGCGTGATCAGCAGAAATCACGTCACAAATGGAAACAATTTTTACCCCTCTGTAGCTACTGCTGTTGCTGTTTTTGCTCCCATTTCGGGCGATAATAGATGTCAAGCGACGACGACGTCGGCGACGACGCCGCCGCCGCTGCCGACAACATTCAAAGTTAATCAAATCAATTTTTTGCTAATTTATTAAATTTACAAATGTGGCGACAATAACAAGAAATTGCAACCTGACGAATACTCGACGGCGAAAATAAAAATTATGATTAAATGTGAAAAAGAAAAAAATTAGCATTCATTGTAGCCCGTTCCGAACGTCCGTCTGTCCGTCAATCGGACGTCGGGCGGCACCTTCGGGACGGCTCTTATCAGAAAAATAAATAAATAAATAACGAGTTCGGTACATAACACCTTTGCCGGGAGCTTTGCGGTAGCGATAAATCAATAATAATACTACACATTTTCAAAATCATTATTTACCTATTAGGTTAAAGCGTGTCTAGCTCTAATATGGAAGGGCGCGCGGGAGGGCGCAGGGCAACGGAAAGATTCTGAATAAGTGTGGTTAGGGCAGGGTTTTTGTGATTTGCACTTTTCATTTAATTTTGTTGCGCTTTATTTTATTTCATTTGTATTTTCTTCTTTTATACGCTGTGCTCATTTCGAACGGGTATAATAAAGCTTGTTACAGTAGATGTTGTTGTAGTTGTTTCGCTAGCGACTTTCTTCGATTTTTTTATTGCTGCTGTTGTTGTTGTCTACTGTTACAATTTTAAAGCTCTCTCGGCAATGCAGCTGTGTCAATGTGCACACGTCCATGTGTATGAATATGCTTCTATGTGTGTGTGCACATGAGCAAGCATTAAAACATAACGGACCCAATTACAGTATTAAAGAGCGGTCAAGTGGAATTTACTGGTTTTTTTTTTACTTTTTTTTAGGTGGGATTTCACATTTTTGTTTAATTGCAGCCCACAATTACTTGTGTACGCTATTGAAGCTAAAATCAAGCCCAATCTATATACATGCACACACACATATGTATATTTTTTTCGCACATGCCGCGCTTCCATGTAACGGTAACTAGGCATCTCTTCCTAAGGAACCGTTTCAAAGTTTGAGGTTATGTGTCAATATCACAGTTGCTGCTAATATTACACGGACCCACAATTAGTCAAAGTTCAATAAACCATACATATTTACAGAAATAAAACACACACACACAACCAAGCACATGAAACAACAATAACAACAGCCGTTCTGGGGTACTCACAATTGTGCGGTCTTTTATATGTAGCTGCTAACTCAGCTAACTCTGCTAACTCACTAAGAGCGTTCGCATTCGCTTAGCATTTTTCTTTCGCGTATTTGTATTTTGCATGCACAATATAAATTTGATTATCTGCACTCGAATAAACACACAAACACAAATGAGGACTTAACAAACGAAGCCAGGCAGGCGGCACAGCCTATAATTGATGCAGCGGGCACGCTATGGGCAGCAGCACTGAGGATGGCAATGGCAGACCCAGAAGAAAAACCAGAGAATCCGCAGCAGCCGAGAGAATGACGTTGATTGGCGCTGGCGCTGGCGCTAGCGTTGACGCTGGCGTTGGTGGCGTCAGCTAATGTAGCTGGCGATTTTAAAAATGGTGGAGCCTGCACAACTAAGACTCAGCCACAGCAGAGCAACGCGGACCGAACGTGCGCGCCTTTTTCTGACAGAGCCGAAGGAACATGTAATGACAGTGGGGGAGAGCTTCGCAATACAGTATAAACACACATATGCATACACACACAGTCACACATGCTCACACAGCTGGCTGTGTTGCTGTGTGTGTATGTGGCGGAATGCAAGCGACAATATGTCGCGCGCTACAAAACGACCTACCGACCCCAAAGCAAAGCGCGCTCACACACACAACGACACGCAATACGGAAGCAGGCAGAATACACAAGCAAAATTGCGGCAAATTACATGAGATTACAAAGCAGCAAAGGCGGGCAGGCGGGCATTTTCCCTCTCCTTCTTCTTCTTCTTCTTCACATTGGCTCTACCTCTGCCTTTGCATTTGCTTCTGTTGTTGTTGTGCGCTTGCTTTCGCAGGCAGAGCGCAACACAATTGTTTTCATGTCGCTTCTTTTCAATTGCACTCACTTTCCGTTCCGTTCCGTTTTGAGCAAGTGCTTCTGTCGTCCGTCCACACATACGCGACAAGCACGCTTGCTGTTTTGTTTTGCTGCTGTGACGACCAGCTGCCCCCAAATCACGCCCCACCCACCCAGTAGTCATAGACAAAACGTTAACAACAACACAATAACATAGCCATAGACTATACACTGCGCTCTGCGCTTGTGCCAAAATCGTTCTATTTTTCAATTACCTTTTGCTTTCTATTCGCTTGCTCGCGCTGCAAACCTTGAAATTATTTTCACACAGTTTTGATCGCTCCGAAATACGAGCATATTTCGTTAATTTGATATGCATATGCTATCGGATCACGCATCCATTAATTTTTGTATAATTTTCACCTTGACTTGGCTTTGTTATTCTCTGTTTTTCAACGTCTTGCAAAATCATACTACATCGCCTTTTTTAGCTGACTCTGGCATCACCACGACATATTTGCGCGTGCACGCAACACATTTTGGGATGAAACGAAATAAAACTGCACACAACTGTATCCGCTCGCAGTTGTAGGCATTATTTTTGTGCAAATTTATACTATATTTTTAGAGTTAATGAATTATTAACTCCTGCAAACGCGACGACGTTCTCGCTCGTAGAAAGTGCTGCTGGAGATGGAGATGACAAATAAAGTTGGGACTATTCAGGGTGAATCAGTTCACGTGAACTGCCTCGCAATCTGAGTACTAATTCGATATATCATCTGGTATATCTATCAGCACGGAACTTTTCTTTAACTCACTGACAATTATTAATAATGTAAGCAACAATTATTTAATTATGAGACTTTTTAGGAACTGTGAAGTAAATCATGTCTAACTTCGCATATAACTGAAAAATGTTGATAATTAATGAACCAAATTCACAGTGTTATCGGTGCTAATTTCATCGATGTTTTTCGCCAATAGTGCTGCCACCCTGTTAGAATATTTGTTCAGCCCAACTTGTTCACATACAATATACAGTGGCAGAGGAAAATGAAAAATAGTTATTGGAAAATTGAGTGTTATTGTAAGCTGGTAATGCAATGCACATTAAAATAAAGAGCTTACACGACGAATTGTTCAATTGCTGCGCAATTTAACCCATCGAAATCACAATACAATAGGAAAATCAACAATCTAGGTGCTCCTATCTAGAGAAAAGCAACAAAAACCACATAACAAATTTGAATACAAAATGTTTGCACAAACGGAATCATATAAAAACAGCTTTTTGGAACATACGAAAGCTGCGCGGGAGGAGCGCGCTCTAGAGAAGCGGCGGGAAGAGGCTGCAATTTTGCTACAAGCTACCCTCAAAGGATTTGTTGCTCGTAGCAAATATCAGAAATGCATAATGTAAGAGAATCCCCATTTATAAATATTCAAAATTAAAGTACATTCTTGCAATCGCAGCAACGACTTCGACACACTCTTTATGGGCACTGATGGGGGCGAACAGGATGAGAAGGATGTAGAGCTCCAGCCTGCTATTAATGTGTATCCTGTGCTGCGTCGCTATCTAACACAAATCAAATTGGATAAAACCGACGGGCGCATGCGAGATCGCCTGGAGCACATTTGTCGCTATGTGAACCGCGCAATGGAAGCCGACAATCCAAAAATATCCTATGCGGCATTGTGCTTGCACAAGGAGCGCAGTTTGCCCTGGATAGGACACATAAAACAGCTGTTAACCAATTGCATGCAGTTGCTGCCAGAACTGAAGCCAGAGAACCATGCTGATAGCATATCGCTCGCTCTGTTCTTACACACTCTTATTGTGTTCACCTCGCCCAAGTCTTGGGCTATATTGCGCAATGCCCAATTTGAGCGACTGCAGCCAGCCATGCAGAAGATCTGTTGCAACGTTCAGGGGCATCTGGTGCACCACGGATTCTACAAGACAATGCGCGTAAGTATCTCAGGGATAGCTACGATAGGCCAACCTTAACTATTACTCAATGTAATTTCCGTATTTACAGACAATACTGCTTAAAGGAACTGCACGCGAGGAATTGTCCGTCAAACCAGTGACGCTTGTGGCCATAATCACGCTCTGTCTGCGACCCTTGATCGATGGCGATTTCAGTCGCAACTTGCTTTCGCAATTTCTGAGCGAAATACTTTCGGTGCCGGCGCTAATTTATCATTTGCATCAGAGCGTTCCGCAATGCATTGAGCAGTTCAGCTCGATGTCGTTGCTAAAGCGTGCTGTGAGCATATCGGAGGATGTGCAGTGGTTCGAGGAGTTCGCTGCGAGCATGTCGGGCACTAAATCGCTGGCCTATTTGGGCAATATTGTAAATATGTTCAATATAGAAAATTTAGTCGAAGCTAAGAAATTGGCCTATCCGTTGCTGACTGTGAGTAGACATGACTTAAATTAGGTATATATGATTTCCCATTATACTTGATATTTTTTCAGGATACCACCACATCGCTGCTGGAACTAATACCTAATACAGTGACTACCAAAGGCGTGTTCACGCAGTGGCACGAGCTGCTCGGCTGGCACACGCCCTGTGCGGAGCCAGCACAAAATCAGAACGTTGCACTTATTAAGAAACAGTTTCACATGCTGTGGGATCATCGGTGCATCAAGTTGCTCCTGGGCGATTTGCTGAAGGGAATCAACGAAAACTACGAACGCATCGAGTTTCTCTCGCCGCAGCAGCCATCAACGAGCAATTTGCTGCGTCGCGCTCTCGAGCGGAGCTCCACACGTGGCAGCGGCTTATTGGCAACAGCCGCTGGCAAGCAGCCGAAGGTACAATGGCGCAAGCTGGAGAACAGCGACGTCGTTCAGGTGTCACGTATCTGTGGCATGTATTACGCGGCCTTAAGCACACTCTCCCAAATGAAGCTGGACATACTGACGGGCATTTGCTACAATGACAATGTGCTGTATGACATTTGGCTACTGCTGACCTCGCTGGGACCTAACTGCGGCATGAAGGAATATCTGGACCTGTTGCGATGTGAGACAGCGGGTCAAAGGCCGCAGATAGCCATGCTTATGCTATTCTGTGACTGCATGACGCACTACGTGACGTGAGTTTAGTTGGTGAATCTGTATGATCTTGGTGACTATTTGAAAATTCTTTGCACAGCATTCTGGATGAGTACGAAATGTATACAGAGCAGAATCCCTTTCGGCTGAATGACTACGTTATGCTTACCTATTTCCTCAATAATATATTATACAAGCTGATCAATGATAATATTATGGGTATGGCTAGAGGAATTACTCTTAAACTGATTCTTCAATAATTCATTTTATTTCTTAAAGGCGCCAAAAACGTTGTAAATAATCCCGTATTTGTCTCACTTCACACTCTGTTGCTTTGCTTATATCGTCGTGATTGTCGACGGCCCTTCACTCCCGCCAATCACTGGCTCATACCGGAGATCAAACCATCGACTTTCATCAATGATCTGGAGAAGGCCAAGCGAAACGCAATGCTTTTGCTGGCCAAAATGCCACACATCATACCACACGAAGATCGCGTCAAGCTGTTCAGGAAATTCGTGCAGAACGAGAAGGCTGTCATGGGCCTGACAGAGAGTGCGTGTGCCTCTCCGAGATCGGCGCTGATTGTCATTCATCGGGAGCGGATTGTTGAGGATGGCTATCGCCAGCTAGCCGCTCAGCCGACACATGCGCTGAAAGGGGTGATTCGAGTGCGATTTATCAACCAGCAGGGTCTGCACGAGGCGGGCATAGATCAGGATGGCGTTTTTAAGGAATTCCTGGAGGAAACCATAAAGAAAGTATTCGATCCATCGTTGAATCTTTTCAAAACCACCTCCGATCAGCGGCTATATCCATCGCCCATCTCTTATGTGCAAGACAATCATTTGCAGCTGTTCGAGTTTGTGGGCCGAATGCTTGGCAAGGCTGTTTACGAGGGCATCGTCGTGGATGTGCCATTCGCTTCTTTCTTTCTATCCCAGCTGCTGGGCCAGACGCAGCAAGCCCTCTACTCCTGCATGGACGAGCTGCCCTCGCTCGACAATGAACTCTACCGCAGCCTTACCTTTATCAAGCACTACAAACAGGACGTGGCCGACTTGAACTTGACTTTCTCTGTGGATCAGGATGTCATGGGGAAGATAGTCACACACGAGCTGCATCCCGGTGGCAAGGCACGCGTGGTAAACGACCACAACAAGCTGGTCTACATACACTACATGGCCTATTTTCATATGAATACCCAAATTCGGGAGCAAACGCAAGCGTTCAATCGCGGCTTTCGCAGCATTGTGAATCCCGAGTGGCTATCGCTGTTTTCTCCGCCGGAACTCCAGCGCCTTATTTCCGGCGATACGGTGCCATTGGATTTGAAAGATTTGCGTAAGCATACGCAGTATTATGGAGGCTTTCACGACTCGCATCGCGTGGTCGGCTGGCTCTGGGATATATTGGCCAAAGATTTCACGGAGGAGGAGCGCAAACTATTTCTTAAGGTACGCTAAGGTTGATTTATCTTTGAACTGTTTCTAAACAAACATATTTATAGTTCGTGACGAGCTGCTCCAAACCTCCTCTGTTGGGCTTCGCGCACCTTGAGCCGCCTTTTTCCATACGTTGCGTGGAGGTGGGCGACGATGAGGATACAGGAGACACCATTGGAAGCGTGATACGTGGTTTCTTCACGATACGTAAGAAGGATCCGCTCAACAGACTGCCCACCTCATCCACGTGCTTCAACCTGCTGAAGCTGCCCAACTACCAGAAGAAGTCAACGCTGCGCGACAAGCTGCGCTATGCCGTCAGCAGCAACACGGGCTTCGAGCTGTCCTAAGGCTGCATCTGGAGTCGGAGCTACATATCAGTTGTGTGTTGGAGCCATTGGTGTTATCTATTATTAACTATTTAATTCTCGTTGCTCGCGGTCCGTGATTCTTGCTGAAATGTTGTTAAATATGTATTCTAATCAAAAGCCCCAATTTTTATATTTTTATCAACATTTTTCATGTTGAATTTTTTATAATTGTGAGTTTCTTGCAACTGTGTATATGTAAATGTATGTGTGTGTGTGCTTGAACATATGTTGGTATTTTATAAAGCATATTTTTCAAAAAGGAAAAACGCAATTCAATTATAAAAATATATATCTGTATATGTATATGTTTAAACGTATAGCTGTGATAAACAAATTATAGTAAACTAACGACAAATACACAAAACAACAGAATACGAAACTGAATTAACTTGGAATACATAAATCATATAGCTAAATATAGACTATTATAAGATCCAGAAGTTATACCGTATTATATGTGGCTTGAGTGTGATGAATTCGCATATTGTATAAGTTATGTGTATGTATGTATGTATGTAAAACATTCAAAACCAAAATCCAAAGCAACAGCAACAATAAATCTAAATGTCTGATTCATGTGCAAAAGGTGAGCTCCGCTCCGATGTTTATCCAGGGCCGTAAGCGCATTGCGAAACAAAATATGGTAAATTGAAAGCCAGAGGCAGCAATTAGTGAATGAATGCTCAAATTTTCCTGGGTTTTTCCAGGAGCAGGCAATGAAAACTAAGAATCGAGCCGAGCACGAAGCGATTTCGTGAGACAAGCGCTAATGACGCAAATCCGTCTGGCCCGTGACTACTGTACAGGCGCACTAATTGCCTGAGTCAGCGCAGATAGGAAGTGCACTTAGTGCGGAAATGCTGAGCCCGGCTTCTGCAAAGCTAGTCAAATGACCGGATATTCGAATGGCTAATGACTTCGACTGCGGATTTCGTTGTTGGATAAGAAAGAGTTTCGGTTTCCACTTCCATTTGCAGTCATATATTTTATGCATATTATTAGACACTTTTATATCGCACAGGACCTCAGATGTTCCGGTCGACCGTTGCGGTTTTTATCTTCCCTTCTCTCTCTCTCTATTTCTCTCTCTCTCTCTCTTTTTATCGAGTCTAGACAATAAAAATAAATTGTAGAGCCGGCCCACAAACATACAATAATCATAACAATAATGTTCAAAATGCCCGATAGACGGAGTCGGAAACAGTCGGCGGTCGGTTGTTAGCTGTCGCTCATCGTTCGGCCATAAAGTGCGCATCTTTTGTGCCCATTGTTCGCAGCAGAGGCTGCAGCAGCAGCAGCTCCGTTGCTCCCTTGCACAAAGTGTGATCGTTTTTATGACTCGCCTGTGAGATGATGCCGACAATGACGCCGTCGTCGTCATTTTTGTCATCCCACTGTTCCCAGGACAAGTGCGACAGTGACTGCGACTGCCGTCAAGTGGACGTGGCGGCTGTCGCTCGGCCCTGGCGCCAGTTTGATGTTCCACAACAAATTGTTGCGCCCCTTCAGCATAGCTGCACAAGTACCGTTTAACATTTGATTACGGCACTTTATCGCCAGGCGCATCTCTTTTAGGCTGCTCCGCACGGTAGCGAGACACGAGCGGTATCTTGTACGCCGATCCGCGATAAGGCTAACATACTAACATATGTCCTCTTCAGTCAGCTGGGAGATGATCAGCGGATTGTGATTTAAAGACAGAGCCAAGACACAGAAATGCTGAAAAAACACTTGAAATTTCATTTTTTGTCAAAGATTTTATCAACAAATTTGTAAGTCTTAAAAAAGGAATATTAAATTAAAAATATGAAATTCACTTAGATACAATTGTTTGTTTGTTTTATTTGATTCTGTTTTTACACAAAATATATATTTGTATTGGATTGTAGTATATTCTTGATATACTTTGCCTCATATGAGATACTAAAAAGTTTCAGGTTTTCCTAAAATATCATATTGTGATCATTTTTGTCACTATAGTAACTTATCGCTTGTTAAAAATATGATATGATATATAAATATGATATATGATATAACATGTGAGCCTCATTAAAAAAGAATAGTAAATATAGTAATTTTTTTTACGAAAAATTTATTTAAATGAAAATATTTCAGGCAATGTGTGTATCAAAAACACATTTTACACCTTTCTTATTTTGTTCAAATATCTTAATAAAGAAAAAATTGTTATTGAAAAACTTTATGACTATTTTATCAATTCTATGGTAATTTATCTCATATAGACGTTGCTTATCTTTAATTCCTTCAATCTGTCTAATTTTCCATCTACTGCAAGAAAAATGAAGCTAAAGTTAGAAAATCAAATAGATTAAAATTTATATATTTTCTATATATTTTTTGTTGCTCACAATAAAATTTTTTTTTGGAAAATTAATAAAATTGAAAATATATTAACTTTTACAAAACCACACACAATAAATACTCCCTTTAGGCCCATTTTTCAGCATAGTACATTTTAATGCTATAATTTACCTTTTCGGAATTTAGAAAATCTATATTCCGCGTTTCACTATTAGCTATTTTAGGCTAATAGGCCATAATTAGTGAACCAAATGTAAAGATTTCCATTTTCATTACCATTAATATCCAAATGTTTAGTTCAAAGAG
This sequence comes from Drosophila meridionalis, assembly GCA_035045145.1. Classification (NCBI taxonomy): domain Eukaryota; kingdom Metazoa; phylum Arthropoda; class Insecta; order Diptera; family Drosophilidae; genus Drosophila; species Drosophila meridionalis. The sequence goes on from JAWNPG010000023.1 coordinate 1,929,515, forward strand.
ATCCCCCAATGCAATCAATGTTATCAACAACAATATGGGCGCCCATCATTTAGCTCCGCCGAAGAGCAACTCGCTCAAAATGGCGCAACCATGGGCTGGAGCGAGATAGCATGCAGTGTGTCGAGCAGCGACCAATGAGAGCTGCGTAGATGGGAGAGCGCAAACTGGAAGTGGCCTGAGCGGAGAAACAGGTCGTGCAGCTACCTGATACGACGACGAAGACTGCAAAGTGAACTGACTGGATTCTGCTGGAATCGAGTTCGGAGCGAACAAATTTCAGAGCGCAACAGTTTCAATCTGAACGGCGAGTCGAGCGGTTCGTTAGTGAGCGAAGAATAATAAAAAGAACTGATCGAGATTTCGAGTCAAAAAAGAAGCAAGAGCAGTGACAGTGATTCGTCATAAATATTATCAAGCGTCAAATATTGTGGTCAAAATTAAAAATATGTTGGCAGTGCCGAACATTGCAGATCTGCGCATGCAGCAGCAGATCGCGCACGAGCTTTATCGCCAGCAAATTATGCAACGTCTGCCAGGTGTGTTTTAGTGTTGTGTGTGCATTGCCGACGGCTTTAACATCTCTGTTTTCATCTCTCTCTTCTGCAGATCCACTGTGCGGCTTTTTGCCCAACTTTGGTTCGCATTTCGTGGCGCCAGCCATGGCGCAGCCCTCGCTGCCTGGCGTGGAAGCCAAGCTCGAGAATAACGAGCTCTGGCAGCAGTTCCATCACATTGGCACCGAGATGATCATCACGAAGAGTGGCAGGTATGTTGAGTTATCATTTGCTTAGCGTATCTTTGGTCTCGCTTATCTCGGACTCACGACTCTGGCATGCAGAGCAGCGAGATAAGCTCTGGAATGAGATCACATAGCATGTCAGTAACCGCCATTGTAATTGCTTCACTTTATCCAGACGAATGTTTCCCTCGATGCGCGTCTCGCTGAGCGGGCTGGAGGAGGAGGCCAGCTATTGCGTGCTGCTGGAGATGGTGCCCATTGGCGACTGCCGCTACAAGTTCTCCGGCTCCCAATGGGTGCCCGCTGGCGGCGCCGAGCCCCAGAGTCCACAGCGCATGTTTCTGCATCCGGACAGCCCCGCAACGGGCAAACACTGGCAATCCCAAGCCTTGCTGTTCAGCAAAGTCAAGCTAACCAACAACACACTGGACAACAATGGACATGTAGGTGTAGTCTTTGCCTTCAATCTCCCCCAGTCACTTATCGCAAAACACTCGCTTATCTACCCGCAGATTGTCTTGGCCAGCATGCACAAGTATCAGCCGCGACTGCATGTGATTCGCACGGCCGATCTAACCCAGATACCCTGGGCCCCGCAGCAGGCCTACGTTTTCCCCGAAACGGAGTTTATCGCCGTCACAGCGTATCAGGTGTGTAGACTCGGGATGCGATCAATCAATTGATCAATTACTAATCTTCCGACTCTCGCTCGCAGAACGATCGCATCACAAAGCTGAAAATCGACAACAATCCCTTCGCTAAGGGTTTCCGCGAGACGGGCCAGTCACGTTGCAAGCGCAAGCTCAGCGACTCCTCCTCTGCGCCTGCGCACGCAGACGGAACGGGAGCCGTTCACGACGTGGACAGTCTCACAGTCTCGCCGTCGGCCAAACGCTTGCGTCTTCCCGAAGACTCTCTGCCCCTGTTGCCGCAGCAGCAGCAGCAACAGCAACAGGCGAGTGGGCTGCTGATGCCCCGCCACTATCTACTGGATACTCTGGAGGCCAATTTCTATCTGTCAGCGCCACCGCCGCCCTTGCCATGCATTGATTATGCCAGACACATCGCCAGCTACCCAAGTTGGGCCTACTCGCCGCCATCGCCCGATTCGTCTCGTGCCTCCTCCTCCTCGTCTGGCTGCGATTCGGCCGCCGAGCCAGAGGCCGATACCTTTGTGGACGTAGTGGGCACCACGACAAGCGCGCCAGAGCACGACCTGGAATCCGAATCGATTAGCCGAATCGCTGGTATGGCCAATGTTGCCGTTGCCGCTGCTGCTGCCGCAGCCGCCGCCGCCGCCGCCGCTGCTGCTGCTGCGGTGCCGAAGCCCAAACGGAGCAGCTTCAGCATCTTGGACATATTAGGAGTGAGCGTCTCGTCTTAGCTGCGGTGCTGCTCCCATTTCAGTGGTTCAGCTGTTTAGTTGTCGCTCCTAAGTGCCTTATACATTTAATTAGCGTTTAGTTGCGTAGTCCGTAGGTTGTATTGTGATATTTTGCAGTTAATTAAGATTTCCAGGTATTTGCCATCAGTATTTATCCTAAGTATTTATTATGCAATTTTAATTGTTTAAATGATTTCGTAATGGATTTATTGTCTTTGGCATCTTAATGCGAGCAAATAAAGATTTTTATAAGAATTTCAGAAAAGGCGTCTCTTATTGAAGCATTAAAGCCCAAGTCGAACGTGACGGGGAGTGAACGCTGATAAAGCTGCTCATCTTGTTGAGGCGACCAGAGAAAAGTTATCACTCAATCAATTTTGGTAGAGAATGAAACTACATAACTAGTTATACTAGTTAGGCGTCAGGTGTCTTACTTAAGCTCTTAAAATATTGGCTTTTAAATTAATAATTAAATTAATTAAAATCTTATCAAAATATCCTAACATTTTATGCTTATCGGAAAGGAAGCCATGGCATACATCCATGTAGCATACTTTTAAAGATCGAACCATCCGATTAATAGTTAGCTGTTTGGTCAATACAACATGTTAGATCAAAGGAAAAAATATATTTATGTACATACATATATACAAAACTCATCTATGAGAACTATGAGATAAGAGCTGTAAGCATGGCGCACAATGCGATATAGCGAATATATTATACAATGCACGAATAATATCTTCTTACAGCAGCAACTTTTTTTTGGGGGCGAATAAAATATATATACATATAGTAAGATAATTACCAATTGGTGATATTTTAGTTGTAACTCTTAAAATGGTAAATTAATGTCAATAAATTAGATAGTGAGATTGTATTATAATTTTACTTATTTTCTTGCTACGTATGTATGTTCACACACATATATGTATGTATGTATGTTTTATGTATGTATGTATGTTTTATGTATGTATGTTTGTTTTATTGCTGCTGTACAAATACATCATTGGTACACTGTAGCTTATCTACAATAAAAAAATTATATATTATATCATAATGATATATTATATTAATATTAATATGGTATAACAATGCTGCTCGACATTTGCTTTTTAATTAGGGCTATTATGTTTACAAGACTAGCTTTACAAAATTTAAACAAAATTTGATAAACAGCGCCCATAGTAACAATCGATATAAATGTCGATATGCCGCAAGCTTCGGTTTGCCTTCTCATTTGACATGAATCACATGTATCTGGTGTATTATTACCTCTCTTGACCTTGAATATAATTTTTACTAATTCTTGTTCTTTGCTTTATGTATATATTTTGAAATTATTTCGTGTGCTTCCATTTTGTTCACTTCTTGCTTTTTTACACATAATTGCGTCTTCTATCTTTCGCGTGCTGGCCGTAGAAACCAGTTCCAGCTCCACAAGCTCACACTGGTTCGCAGAGAGCTGCACAGTTCGCTCTCCCGTTTTACTGCGCCAGCAACAGCAACATCAACAGTAGAAGAAGAAGCACAACTACAACGCCGACGACATGAGCTTATCAGCAGATCAGAGAGAGCCGCATCTTAAATGCTGGCGCCAGCGCCAGTTCCAGTGCCAGAGCCAGTGCCAGTGCCAGAGCGCTGATTGAGCGCGACGATCAGCAGGTAATCCTGGCGAGCAGTTGGCCGCAAGGTAAGAGCAAATGTAATTGATGTTTTCACGTTGTAGTTGTTTGCCATTTACATGCAAAGTTGCCCGAGTCGTTGCCTCACACATGCAACTTGTGGCGCTGGCCAACGGAAATGCGGCGGCCCCTTTGAGTGTCCACCAAACAGAGCTGGCCAAACCGATAACCGATAACCGGTAGCCGGAGCGAGCGAGACACAGCTATTGCCCAAATTGCAAATCTTCGACGGTGGCATTTCGTTTCATTTCGAATCGCGTTAACAAACAATTGTTAAGCGGCTGATTCCCCAACTTTCAGCCCCAGCTCCAACTCCAACTCCAGTTCCAACCACCGCACACGTAGGCAACAACCTGTTTTGTGTCTTTTTGCTGCTCTCAGTGGGGACATCTGTTGCTTGTCGGCGGCTGTGGGGCTGCAGCTCCATTCATGTTGCCGCTAGAAGTGTTTATGGGCTCCACATTAGCCACACTGCATATTCATGTTAAACGTCGCCAAAAAGACTAACGACTCCAAATGGCCATTGTGTTGCCGTTGCTCTTGTTGCTGTTGTTGTTGCTGCAGCAGTTGCCGACTTGCTCGGGGCTATTTGCTAAAATTTATTGAATTCTCATTTGGGAGCCACGGCAGCCGAGTGCCACAAACCAGAGACAAGAAGAGCTAGGCGCAGGTTCAAAAACGTTCGCATGTCACAAGCAAATGAGCGCCGTTGCAGGTCCCGATCCCAATCCCAGTCCCACTCGCAGTCTCGGCTCTCCAGCGGTAGATAAGCAAACTTTTTATCCCAGGCCTTGTGTTTGCCGTATGCTCCCAGCGCTTATTGTTTGTTATTTCTCTCTCTCTCTCTCTCTTTCTGTTGTGTATGTGTAATTTCGTTGGAAATTAATGTTAAGGCGGCCAAAATCAAAGCCGTGGACATTTCGCTGGCGACAATTTTATCGGCATCGCAATGAAATCATTTGGAGTAAAGCTGGGCGCCGGCTTCAATCATCCCAATGCGACATGTTCGTGCCTCCAATTGGCACACGATGCGTAAGCACTTAAGGAATGCAACACACTGGGATGCCCATTATTGCCTCTTATTTGACTGAAAGTTTCAATTTATATTCTGAAATGCGTGAAATTCAAGGCGATTTGTAATGCTGGACAAAAGTTTAAAAGGAAAAATATTTGTTCTCTAGTTGGATTAAAATGTTATAATTAAGTTTAAATGGCATATATCAATTAATAAATGGTGAGAGAAATATAAAAACTGAGTTATAATGACATATATCAATAAATAATATATAATTCATAATTCATATTTACATATTATATTTTTAGGTAAAGATTTAAAGATGAAATAACTAATCCCGAATGGCATTGATTAAAATAAAAACAAATGAATGCCGAAGACTATGTAATATGCAACTAATAATGGCATAAATCATTAAATAAATGCTGAACTCCATTCAGAATAAAGTTTTTTTTATACAAGAACTTAATTAAATAACAATTCTTTAAAGACAGCTATTTGATAGAATATAATGGGATTCATAAATAGTGTTACTGAAGATTTTATTTATTTATTTATTTATTTATTGTTACCAAGAATTAATTCTAAATAACAATTTGTTTTAAGCCAGAGCGACAAAGGCCTTCAGGCGTTATTTACATTATATATATTACTTACATTATATTCCTTATTTCTATTATATACATTATAGATCTATGTTTAGTTTGTTGATTATTTTTATAAAATTTTCTATATTTGCTTTATTGGGTTTTGAGATAAGGATATTGAGTGTGGGAGAATTGAGGGATTTGCAGATATTCGTTACGTGTTGGCATTGCAGTTGTAGGTGTTTTGTTGTCAGTTACTGAAGAATGAATGCCTTTTATACAGAAACAGGTAAACGGTCTTGACGGCACCATATCTGAAATTAAGGGTGACCCGGAGCATAAATATTACACATTTTGTTTCAAAAATTAAACAGAAATAAAAGTTTATTGATATTTTCATAAATTTCAACTCATCAACAGTTCATTTTTCCATAATATTAGTAGATAATAAATGAATAATCGTGCGTACTTCAATGCGACTTCTTATTTAATATGCAATTTCCTGCTTGCACTTAAATATTCTGCTTAAGGGTGATAGTCGTTCAGAGTGCTGGCGCGCCGATGCCAATGATTGGGATTCTTGTACTCCACCAGGTTGGTCAAGTCGAAACCAGCTGGCACAGTGATATAGGCATTGGGGCCGGTCAACACCATTCCTTCGGGCACAGTGGGCATGTCCTCAAAGGGCGATACGTACGGCACGCTTTCGGAAACAGTTTGATGGCTAGCCGATGGAGCGCAACTTGCCTGTAAATATAATTATTAGATAATATGCGAAACGGATCAGAGTCTATTTACTTTGCTTGGCTGCACGTTGCCCTCTTTCTGATCGGCCTCCTCCTCCACTATCATACTTTTCAATTGATCGGAATTTTTGTCATGGAAATAATCATCCAATGCGGCTGCGAATTCGCGCTGGAGCGAACGTTTTTTACCCGGATTCTGTTGCTTTTCAAGCCAAATTTCGGTAAAGGCAAACTTTTGCAATGCCTCCGTGCCGACACTGACGTCCATTGGATCGTTCTTGGCGGAAGGTGTTAGATCCATGTTAAACAAATCCATATCAGGCATTTGAGCGTTGCTTTTTAGCTGTGGCACCAAATAATGACTCTTCCTCAAGGGTTTCCGCGACGGTTGCATCTTTGGTGTCTGATATTGTTTAGGACTCACAAAAGACGCGTTCGCATCCACGCTACAGGTGTCTACAGGTGACTCAGAAGCATACTTAGCTGATTTGAAACTTGGCTTCAGCTAAGATTTTCAAATTAAACAATAATTATTAAATTAAGACAAATACATGTTTGTGTACTTACTTTCTCGATTGGATTCTTCTCGACCTCAAACTCCAGCTTAGGCTCTTCAGTTATGGAGTCGTCTATGTCGGTATGAAATCCCAAGTCGGTTGAATCATGATCACTCTGTGCGAAGGAGTGAAACGAATCATTGTCATCGTCAATTTCTGCACGATGCGCTTGATTATCTCTAGGATCAAAGTTCATGCTCTGTGTTATTTCTCTAAAACCAACAATGTGCAATTAAAATGAAAATTGGTATAGAGATGGGTGCGTGACTGACGAGTAAGCTTAATTATTACTAAGCTTTGAACAGGGCTGTTAGCTTTCGATAATTAGAAAACACGAAAAAGGAATTCCAAACTATAAAAGATAGAAATTAAATATTTTTCCAACAAAAACTTAAAACACATAACTAAAAGGATTAAAAATTTTTTTAATATAATGAAATATTGTTTAATAACTAAAAAATATGCAAATGTTTGTTATATAAAATTTAATAACTTAATATAAAATTAAATAATCATTACATAATTAACATTCTTCCTGGTTAGTGTTACAACGTAGCTATATTTATTTATTAATATTTGTTTTTGACAAAACTTGCATTTTTATCATATTTATCGATTATATGATGCACATGCATTATCGATAATTCAATTGCGGCTGATGTTGTCTGTGGTTAGTTTAAGTACGCCTCTGGCAGGTAGCAAATGTTTGGACAAAACAATAATATGCAAATTACGCAGAGTACTTAAATACTTCTATAGTTTGCACTCAATAGACCCATAGACAAAGGGCGCGGACAATGTGTGCAACAACGGAGAGCAGCACACGCACTTGACAGCGGGCATTGTTGGTGAATTGTTCTCAGGGAATTGCAAAAATGAAGCATAGGTCGAATCGGTCAGGCACGCCGTTTGCCTGTATGTATGTGGGTGGATTTTTATTATCCGGTAATTGTTTGTGCCATTGTTCACACGCTACGATCGAAAAATTACACTCTTTGTTAATTGTCCCATCCCAGGGCACGGAGACGCTCGCGCTCGGCCCATATGTGAGCCCATTTGCATAAACTGCTCTGTCGGATTCTGAGTGGGTTTGGCTCCGCTCTAGTTTAAAACCACGGCTTAGGACTGCGCTTGAGAAAGGCGAAGGAAGAGATAGATGTATGCACATGCATAGATTAGGAGAGATTTTACTTTTATGGCTTGGCACCGGCGACACACGACGCTGAGCCGTCTTCCTGCCGACCTTTGTTGCATTCTTCTGGCCTACAAAATATGTTTATTTTCGGCGTGGGATTAATTTAGCCGGCCTGTGTATTTGCCGTGAAGCGAATTAAATACCAAAAACGAATATGGTAACCTCTTTTCCCCAACTCCTTCCCTTTCTCTCCTACTTTAAATAGTGTTTGTGCAACTGCAATGGCACTGTTTTGCAAGCAGTGCAAAAATGTCCCGCTTTAACTACTTAATACCGCGAAGCGCGCAGTTTGAATTAAAAATAAAAACAAAAATGACTGCTGCCACGCGTAAAACATTTTCTTTCGCATTAGCACTTGTTTTTGTTTGCCGCCACTCAAGCAATTAACTTTCGTTTAGGAAGCGGTAATGGTAATGGCTGCGTTATTGCTCGGGTGGCTCCCCATTTTGTGTTTACACAACAGCAATTGGTTGCAGCGACACAGTGTATCTAATTTCATGGGGCACACAAGGAGCAACAACAAATGCTGAGCCGTAAAATACAACAGCCAAATGCATTAATTACGCACACGCCGCACAACCTGCGACATCTGCCAGACGCCGACTTGGACGCAGACGCAGACGCAGTTCTAGCTATTTAATGAGGCATTCAATGCACTTACAACCTTGCGCCTGTCAACACAGCCAGAACGACATCTGTCACCCGTTCGGTACGCTATAAAACCGCAGTTCGCTGCCGCTGCTGCTGCTGCTGCTCCCTGGTGAGTACATTTTAGAAATCGATTTTGTGGTAAATTGAAATTGTTTGTTTTTTCTATATATTCTTCTTCTGCTTTTTTTGCCAGCCCTCCTCTGGTCGGAGACTACGTCTGCACACGCCTCCCTCGGCGTCCTCGACGTCCTCTGTTCGACTTCAGACGTGGGTGGTGACGCATGTCATCGTAAACTTCATCATTGGCCATCGAAATAAACTAGGGAAATACAACAACAAGCAACTGCAGCTTACATAACGAAACGTGTGTGTTTCTCTTGTTGTTTTCTCTTGTTTTTTGTGTTTCTTGGCTGCTGTTGCCATCGACGCCGCCGCCGACGCCGCCGGCGACGTCACTCTTAGTCTCAGTCTCTGCCCATTTCATAAACATCTTTAACCACTATGAGTCTCCAGAGTATTCTCATTGGGCTGCAACCGAATTTCATGCCTTGTCGAGCTATTTAATGGCAAACAAATTATGTTCTGGCCACTCGCTGCTGCAGTCGCAGTCGCAGTCGCTGCTGCAGTCTCTACTCTCTGTGTAGCTAATGGATGCTGCACCACCGGCGTCATCTTCGGCGGCTGATGATGTTGTTGAAATTCTAGCGTTTATCTTGTAAATTGGTTGGGATTAATGTTAAGCGGAAGTTGTGATTTGAGTTGCGTCTACTGGTGGTGCTGCTGCTAGATGCTGCACCACAGATAAAATCCCAACTGACTGACAACATATTCATTTACCTACAGCAAAGTGTATGGGCGTGCTGGCTATGAAGCATCCTTTAGATCTGCCAATCAGCCAACGGAATTTAGGCTGTCTGGCCTAAATACTTGGGATCTGCTTACATTGGCAAGTTAATGATCGAAGAGGCGCCTAAGAATGGAAGGGAGACCTTATATTAATTTAGTCATAAACTTATGAAACGTATGAATATATATGTATATGTATAAAATGTCGAACATTTTTGATATTTGACAATTAATATCTATTCATATCTTTAACTGTATATATCTGTATATCTATATCTATATTTATATATATATATATATATATATATATATATATATATATATTTGCATATGTATATTTATATTTATATTTTCATCTATATCTATCTATAATTGAAAGACTGACTAACTGAAAGACTTCAGCTAATTTAGCAGTTTTATAATTTTTAAATTTTTTGATTTTTGTTATATTTTGGATGTCGCAAATTCAGTAAATTTAAGTTCAGTTTTAAATATAATCAATATAAAAACGAGCTTGCATTTCTTAAAAATTGTCAAATAGTGAATAGAACACTTAGATGATATGCTGAAGATTTCATGAAAATGTATTAAGTAAAACAGAAGTTATTAAAGAAAACATTCGGCCTACTACATGATCATGTATACTTTTAGCTGCGAAAACTCAAGCAATATATTATGTATCACTGATTTCCCATTGTAATCCTCAATTAAATATCTATGTACAACACCTTTACTGATGTTGTACAACTTATGATTTACATGATAGATATAAATATATAGATAGCTTGACCTATATATTTTTCGTAATTTATGAACGAGCATCAAACTCTAGCTACTTACGGTTCCCTTTAGAATTTATTTCACTCTCTTAAATAAAATAAAATAAATGACAGAAACAAATGTATTACAGATAATGATATAGAAATATTTATTAGGCAAACTTAACATTAGCTTATGGATTAATCAGGCAAAGTTCAGCTTACATTTGTACACTATATAATATCAAAGGCATTAGCTCTAGACTCTGGTGTTGCAACTGGCTGTGGCCACTAGCTGCCTCCGCCTAGAATGGCAGATATGCTGAAACCCTTTCGCTTGGCTGGCGCCTCAGGGGGCGGATGATGTTGTTGTTGTTGCTGCTGTTGCATTGTTGTTGTTGGTAGTGGTGGTGGTGTTGTCATTGTTGATTCGCTGCCAACATCCAGCTCTGCATCGTCCGCTGTCGAATCGTCTGTGTGCTGAGCGGAAATGCTGTGTGGCAAGTCGAGGGCCGGAAGTGTTGGCAATGCGGCTTGCAAAATGGACGTTGGCGGATACAAATGCGACGCCGGCGTCGCTCCATTGTATTCATGCGCGGGCCGGCCGAAGTAGGTGCAGGCCAGATCGACCAGCGAGGGTCGCAGCAGCGTCTGCATGTTCTGCTGAAAATGTTGCATGAACGAAGCGGTGGCGGTGGCGGAGGCTGCGGTAGTGGCGCCGCCAGGGGGCGAACCCAAGGAGCTGGCGCCAGGCCCGGCAACTGGCTCAGCGCCATCGAGCGATGACGATAACGAACAGGCGGAACCATTTGATCTCAGGCGCTTAATTTGCGGCCCATCCAGCTCACTGTTGCTCGATGCGAACGCTGCCTCCGCCGTCGCCGCTTTCGCCGCTGTCGCCGTGGATTTGCCTGGCGACATGTCAAGCGAGCCAGAGGACTGCGAATGCGTCTGCGGCAAATCTTGATCGTCATCGGTTGGCGATGAAGACATTTTGCGTTTGCAGCGCGACTGGCCCGTTTCGCGGAAGCCCTTGGCAAACGGATTGTTGTCGATCTTCAGCTTCGTGATGCGATCATTCTGCGGAAAGAAGCAAAGGGATAAGGAGTCAATGTAGCACCAGTTGCACCATCGTTGTAAATTGCATGAAATATGACAATCGCCAGTCGAAGCAGCAGACGGAGGCGCTATCACAGAATCTCTCTGACAACGGCCAGTAGCTGGCGTTAGGTAACAGGGCCACTTGACACCGCTGCCAGGGAGTCGTCTACTTGAGCCTTAGAGTCATGACTTGACAACTATGTGAAGATGATCTTGTGGAAGCGATCACGCTAATTAGAGCCCAGACTGACGACGGACGGCGGACGGCGGACGACGGACGACTGACAGCGCTGAGGGCTGGCGACCTGCCGGCGCTGTCAATGGGCCCAGACATAGACAAAAACACAGCAAGAGCCAGAAGGATGTGGCTATCCAACTTCCTAAAATAACAAGTCAACAACAACGTGACTGCTGCCCGGCACTTGTGGCATTCGTAGACAAAGGGCGTTGCATGCTAATTTGAGACGTTGGTCAGGCTACCCACGGCGTGAGCGATCGTTGCCGAAATTAACCAATTAGTGTGCCCAACTCAATGAATTAGCAAATTCTGATCTCTCTAACTCCCTCTCTCTCTCTCTGTCTCTGTATCTGTGTGTGTTTGTTTGTTTTTTTGTATACTCTGTTGCCTGAGGGAAAAGGAATATATTTGGTTTGTGCAACGTCCGTCCGCTATTGAAGCTAAAGACCTAAAATTCGGAATATACTTATACTCGTGATAAAGTGTCAACATATTCCGGAAAGATTTAATAGAGTTGCAATTTGGAATGATTACGCGTGTTGACAACCCAAGATCAAAGAGATATAATGATATCTACACCTAATAGGAAGAAACTGTACGTTCTACAGTTTTAGAGTTAGAAAGTGAGCTAATGTTATGATCCTATATCTATAGACAATCGATGCCCACTGAGGCAATGACAAATCGGATCTGAATATAAATTTGGGATATATACTAGCCCAATATACAAAAATATGACGTAACAAACCGCAAAACTTTACAATTTTCGAACTAAAAGCTTTTAAATTGGAGAGTTAAGTTACTGACGTATGAACCACAATTAATTTGTACACCTCTTTGGGCGTGGCATTTTAAAAAAGACTCTGTAACTTCATTTCATTTCATTTCATTTTTTGGAACGTAAGCATATAAATTATACAGTTCACCGAGGAGAGGAAAAGGAAAGACAATCAACTAAGCAATCAGGAAACATATATGATGAAGGTAAATGACGACTAAACAACATAATACAACAAGCAATGAATCCAATAGAAGGGGGTTTATACTCTCTGCTGGGATGTGTGACTCTTCTGTGGACTCCACAATTTCTGTAAGAAGTGAATGTAACATAGGAGAGATGGATAACTCTGTTTCTTCAACAGAACAGATGTTTCCAACAATTGATGGATATACTCTAATACGCCCAAAGGCAACTAGTAGTCCCCTACTCCTCCTAAGGGGGAACAGAGTATCATGCAGTTCGTTGTGTCCGACTGCTACGTTCTCTGTTAATTTTGTGGAACTTACCTGGTACGCTGTCACGGCCACAAACTCTGTCTCGCCAAACACAAAGGCCTGCTGTGGCGCCCACGGAATCTGCGCCAGATCTGCGGTCCGTATGACGTGCAAGCGCGGCTGATACTTGTGCATGCTGGCCAGCACGATCTGCTTGAGAAAGAGAGAGAACAAATGATATTACATTGACAACAGTTCGCACTGCACTTGGTAGAGGGAACTCACATGACCGCTGTTGTCCAGAGTATTGTTGGTCAGCTTCACCTTGTTGAAGAGTATGGGCTGTGCCTGCCAGTGGGCGCCCGTGGCCGGGCTGTCCGGATGCAGGTACATGCGCTGCGGACTCTGCGGCTCGGCGCCGCCGGCTGGCACCCATTGGGAGCCGGAGAACTTGTAGCGGCAATCGCCAATGGGCACCATTTCAAGCAGGATGCAGTAGTTGGTGTCGTCCTCCAGGCCAGAGACGCTCAGGCGCATCGAGGGAAACATGCGTCTGCAATCAGAGGAGGGAGGGTCAGGGCCATAGTTACAAATAAAGTCAACAAGGGCCAAACGAAAACGAAATCGAAATGGAATTGAGGCATCCTTTGGGGGCGTTACAAATATTTAATTGTGAGTTGCTCGTGGCCCATGTAATTAGCCTAGGCAAACGCACCGAAAAAGGCGCACAGAAAGGAACAAACAAAGATCCAGATATTGTCCATATCGCTGGCTGTGTGTGCTGTGCTAACAAGGATCGATGCCTGCCTCCGCCTCAGCCTCCGCCTCAGCCTCTGCCTCTGCCTCTGCCATTGCCTCTGCCGCAGAGGCGCAGCAGGTGGCCAGTGCGCTTGGCGCCAGCCTCGAAATGTTCTCTTCGTTGTTTAGAGTCTCTGAATTGTTGTTGTTGCTTTTGCTTTTTGGCAATGATTTTGTATTTTTAATGCCTTTTCAGTTTTTGTTTTTATTTCTCGTCTGTGCTCTGCGCGATGATTAATTAATTTAACTCGACTGCGCTGCGTTTGCCTACATTTAATTTGATTCCTTTTCTGGTTTTTTCGGTCCGTTTTTCTTGAATTTCATTAGATCGCAGCGGAGGCAACTGCGACGCATGGCCAAATATTTCGACATTCGTGCGGTTTAGAATTTCATTTTCAATTTGCCCATTTTTTCATGCTCTTCTTGTTGTTGTTGTTGAAGAATTTCTCGTGCATTTTTGACAAACGATTTGTTAAGATATTGATCTTTGGCGCGTCTCCGCATAATTAACAAATGCAGGCATTTTGGTAGACAAACAGAAAAAAATAATAAAGCAAACGAAAAACGAAGCACACGGCTTTGGAATTTTAGAATATTTTAAGCGGCAGTCAAACAGGTGCATTTAAAACTATTCAGGTGAAAATCGTGTATGCTGATCGAGATCGAGCTTTCAAAATCGATTAAATCGATCAGGCAAAGGCCTTGAGATTAATACCTTGTTAGAAGCAGTCTGATGTTACGCATAATGACTACGATCGGGAACAGATTAGGACTTTTTATCAGAACAATTACTAAATCCTATTGGTCTTGGTTATTTTGATCGACTATATAATGTAAATATCGATTTTATCGTATTTAGAACTTCAATGTTTCATATTCCTATTAAATTATACATAAAATGAAATTCCTGTACTTTATGGTAAATGATATGTATGATATAATTATTGTAATTCAAAAATGATAAATAAAATACATTTATATAATTTAACTAAAGTATTGTATTTAAAAAATGACTATGTTCACTATTTTCAAATAGAGGAATTGAATTTAAATTATATTTTACCAAAATGGAACAGAATTTTATATTAGTTATAAATGATTATTATAAATAATTAAAATCAAAATAAAATTTAAAAATGATTCTGTTTCTTTATATTATTTGTCTAAAAAAGTACAAAATATAAAATGTATAATCTTTCATTTTTAATACTGGAAATAGTGGAAATAATAAACAGAATCATCATACAAGAATAGAACTTTTAGATTTTTTTATTACAAACAATAAAATAAAAGTTTTAATACAAAACTAAATTTTTGTTTAAATATATATTTTACTGCATATTACCTATTTATAATAATAAATAATTTAAAAATTAAATTCTTGTATTTTAAAATTTAATCTGTTTATTATTAATACAGTACTTCTATTAGCCTGCTCTGTAGTATTTTCATGAAGTTGCATCTTTCCATATTCTTCTTCTTCCAGGTGGGTTCCTTCTCAGATTTTCAACTTCTCTCTTACTCATTTTCCTCCGAAGTGTTAGCAGCGACGCTTCAAAGTGATTCATCCGTATTACGCTGTGCGCCCGATTGCATTTCAGTTAATTTAGTTGGGTTTGTGTTGGGCCACTCTACGCGATTCTCATAGGCCGCACTAAAAGCTTCGTGACAGAGTGATTTTAGTTTGAAAAACAAAAAACCCATGCATTATACGCATACATGCTACGCTTTGTTCTATCTATCTATCTTTTATGGTCGTCTACGCATTTGCCACCCATGCGAACCCGAGGCGAACCGAAGCCGAAACCGAAACCGAACCCGAAGCGATGCAATCTTTGAGCAGGGCATGGGACAGTTGAGACAGGCAACTAATTAGTTTTTATGAGCGCCACTTGGTGTTGGCCATCCAAAGACACACACAACACGGTGGCACTGTGGCGCCTAATCATTAAAAATTCAAATCGATCGAACGCACAAGGGCTACAGAGTCGACATTGTCTGTCTGTGGCTGCATTTCACATAAAACATTTTTGATGGGCATAAAAACTATTCAATACGCAGACATTATGAATAATTCATGGCATATAAGCCACAAGAAAGCCCAAGGAGAAAGAGGTAACTGTCTGCGACTGTCCCAAAAGTTTATGCTAATGGGAAGAGGAAGGGATGAGAAGGGAAGCGTCTCTTAAAGCGCTCCGTGTTCCTGTATCTGGATCTTATCGCCACTTGTGCATCTCGCCGGCAAAAGTGTGAAATTGCTCGTATCTGTCGACAATGTCGACAAGCTGTGGTCATTCTCGACGCGCAACGCTCAGATACAGATACGATATTGAATAGGATCACAAATTCGAGGGCAAGTGCAGCTGAGGCTGTCTGCAGACAGGCGCCACAATAAAAACGCCGAGGGCAACAAAGATGACGACAAAGTATCCTTGACGCGAAGATTTATGCCACATGCAGCAGCAATATCAGCGGCATCAGCGGCAGGTCAAGCCATGAGGCATCGCATTCGCTCTCTCAAGAACGCCGCCCGTCCAAGACCGAGAGGACGTCACACTGAGCTCTCTGTCCATACTAGGCCTACAATAAATTACGATGACGCCACTTTACGCACATTTGAGCAAGTGCCGGGCACTTTTAGGTAGTCTACAACAACAACTGCAGCTACAACTACAACTACAGCTACAGCCACTCGAGAGATACAGATACAAGATACAATATCTATGGCCGATTGGGCCAGCGCTTTGATATTCCGTGCCCGAGGTCCCATCATGCAAAGAATGCAGCACACGCGAAGTGGCACTGGACTTGTTCGTTTTACGCCTCGCCCGAGATACAGTATGTACGCTGGGCCAGTCTCGGCCTGTACCTGGCCACCGATTCCTCTCACTCTCTCACATCCTGCATCCTTCCGCCGCTTTGTTTGCCTGTGAAAATTGTTGTCGCGACGTCCCTGTAAATAATTTCGCAGGCGCCTGCATCTAATGAGCATTTAACAGTGCCGACGTCGATCGTCGATCGTCGATGTTGATGTTGACGCAGAGGAAGACGAGGCCGACGCCTGACGCCTGATGCCTGAAGCTGAGGCTGAGGCTGAGGCTGAGGCTAAGGCTGACGCTGACGCTGAGGCTAAGTGCTGACTGATGAGAGCTAACAGCTCGGCGCTGGCGGCGCTTTAAGTGCCAACGCCATTGCCAATGAATGCACATTGTTTTTCTTTACCCAGCGTATTTTTTCTCGATTTTTTCGGGTATTGTTTTTCACATGCGTGCTAATGCATCGGCCGAGCGCCGAGCAGCCACTTTCATTGCATTCCAAAAGTTGTTTTGGGCGCGACTCGAAAGGTATATTCGTCTCTTATGTTTATTTTTATTTTTGTTTACCAAAAATGCTCGAAAACATTTTATTGGAGTTGCATTTCATGCATATTGATTGTTGTGAAGAGTATATTTAGTCCGGGCACCTTACCTGCCGCTCTTTGTAATGATCATTTCCGTGCCAATCTGATGGAACTGCTTCCACAGCTCGTCGTTTTGCAGCGTCATCTCCACGCCAGGCAGCGAGACGCGCGGTGGCATTATCACGTGTCGCGGCATCGGAATGGGCAGCATCGGTGGAAATGGATCTGCATTGAGGGGGAATACAGGGAGAATATTATTAGGTTTTCTTAATGTATCAATATTAGAATATATAATATACTAAATGAACTTTGTGGAAATTTAAAACTGAATTTGGAACTGTACTTAGTGTAAGACAATACACAGTTGGAAATAAATTAAATCTACCTTAACATATATTTTAAGAATGACTCGAATCATTAATTGATGTAGGTAACTAGACGTTGATGTCTATGGAAAAGACTAATTACGATGACTGTTCAGAATATAATACAATGTAAATTTTATCAGCGCATTGTTTGTTTGTTTACAGATTTTTAAAGAACTTTGATGTTTGCATATTTTAAAAACTGTAAATATTATGTTATCGATTGCATTTTTGTTAAATTCCTCAACATAAACTATTGAATATTTGTTTTGGAATGCAAAATAATGCAATTCTATTTAATTTTACATCACTCTAGACTTAGATTAAGATATATATAAGATTGCGAAGATATTTCTAGATGGAACATTTATATATATAATACAGTAATAGTTAAGATCTCTAGAAAAGTCCAGCATTTTACCCCAATAACATACAAATCTAAACAAAGTGCTTCAGAAATGAGAATAATAAGTGGAAAGTATTGGGATATAGTTAAAGTGCAAGAGCTATCGAGTATACACCATTGTATTCTTACTATATCGTACTATGAATTAGATAGGCTTGACTTAATATATCAATATTTTCTGTTTATTGTTTTGCATTTGAAAAACTTTCGCTTTAAATTGAAAAAATAGTTAAGATCTAAAGAAAAGACTAGCCATCCCTCGCTAGTAATATACAAATTTAATAAAATTATTTAGTTAAAAACAAAAAACATTTTATACACTAAAATATTGTAATTGAAATTCAAGCTTTTGATCGTATTATCTGTTATTATAGTATATAGGATAAAGCAGTTAAGTAGCAACAAAGAAGAAGAAGAGTAGTAGCCCGAAATGAGATTCGATAGTCAAGATCTCACGAAAGATACGGCTTATACAAGTCTACTTAATTTGTTTCCAAAAAGAAAAACCCATTTAATGAACTAAAAAAATATTGAAACCAAAATTTCAAACTTTTCGTTTCATAGTATGATATAGTATGTAGGCAGAGTGTTTTTACAATTATTTCAGAGTGCATTTTGCATATTAAACCCAGCATTCGCTCCACTTAGATCTATGCAAATCTCATTTGTTGTTGTTATCATGTGAAGGTCCACTTTAGGAATGCGGATTGTTTTTTAAGTGAGTTTCCTGCTGCGTTATGGCAGCTCCAACAGCTGTTATCAGTTACTGCTTGAGAGACCCTGCTGTGATCTCTCGCATTTGCTTATGCAAAATCGCCAAATGCTATTGCCATATTAGTCGGCTTTATGGGCCAATGGCCATAAAAGCGCTAATAGCGCCAATGCCCGCTGATATCGGGTTGCAACAACAACAGCGCCCCCAATGCGACAAAACCAAAAGTGGCGGCCATTAATGCTAATGATCCTTAACGGCTTTTGTAACGATTGCTGGTGCCGCCGGCACTGACAAAATGGCGTTTGGCTAATGCGCAACTGGAGTGCGGGAGTAGGGGCAATGGGGCGACAATGCTGGGGAGGCTTCACTTACCCGGAATACGCTGCATTATCTGGTGGCGGTAGATCTCGTGCGCGATGTGCTGCTGCATGCGCAGATCGACGAGCTCGTTCATGGTGATCATGATTAATATATGTACAATATGTTGGTAAACAGATTTCACACTTTAACAATTTGTTTAAGTTTTGGCACAATTCAATCACAGACAACAACAAAACACAACACGAAAGCTGACAGCATGAGTTCCCAGTTCTATTGTGCGGGCCACGAGGCGAATTCGATTAGCGTCAATTATGCAAATCACAGCTCGCAGTTGGCAGAGAGTGGCGTAGTTATGGCAAATGTCTCATAGGCGTGTGGGTGTTAATTTGATTATGACAACAGCTGGCTGGGAATTGGAATCGTGTCTACTGGTTTTTGTCAAAGATTTACCGACACTCGCGTCTTGCGCTCGCCAAGTTCGCATTTCAACTGAGCAAGTTCGACAAAATGTCGCTGCCGTCGCCGCCGCCGCCGCCTCCGCTGACTGAAAACGAACTTGACGAGTTCGAGCCATTGATCGACATTACCTGCGAGATCCGTTCCGTTGTGAATGCTGCTCAGCAGCTCAGCTCAGATCTCAGGCCTCTTGCAGGTTGCCCTCTGCAGCGCTGTGATTGGCTGCAGAGCCACACAAAGAGCAGTTAGCATGCCGTCTCTGTCTCTCACTGAGCGTTCACTCGCTTTGTTAGCGCCTCCATTTTGAAATTGACACCAGCTGCAAACGGTTTTTTGTTTACGAATACTGTTAGCTCCGCCCCCAACAGATCGATTGTCGGAGAGAGAGGCAGCTCTCTCTCTCTCTCTCTCTCTCTCTCTCTCTCGCTCTCACGCTCTTTCTAATTGTTTTTAATTTTGAAGTGCGAAGTTGCACAGTCAGCAGCCGCTCCAGCTGAAGCAGACCACATGCTCCTCCACTACTGACTGAGTCTGTGTATATGTCTGTGTGTGTGTGTGTATGTGTGTTGGTGTGGTGTTGCCTTTTAATTATACACCATGATCGAAATTGTTTTTTAGAGTTTTCCTTTTTTTCCATTTGGCATCTTTTTTTGTATACTTATTTATGCTTTGCCCATTTGTAGCCTCTGCCATCATGGTGGTCCTCTTGTCTTCGCTGGAGCTGCTGCTGCTGCTGCTGCTTCTGCTGCTGCTGTGGCTGCCGTTTTGCTGTTCATTTATTTGATTTTGGTTTTGACGCTGCGTCATTCGGCGGCATTGATATGGCGGCATACGCATGTACCCCGAGCTCCGATATGGACTGGATCTCCTACTCGAACACGGTATCGGGCTCAGCACTGCAGATGCAGCTGGCTGATTATAGTATTTTCTTCTTCTTCTCCATCTTCTTTAATTGTATCTTCTCGTTCTGACCTTTTTGAGATTGACAAAACATTTGTTAAGCTGCGGAAACGCATGTCGTCTACAAATTTGCTGGCCATTCGATTGCATTGGTGCGATGGCGGCGAACGGGAAGTCGACGAACATTTTATATGTCCACGGCTGTCTTTATGTGGGGGATTTTACAGCTACATAAAGATGCTTAAAAAGCCACAAATTATTGTTATTTTATTGTCATCAATAAAAATTATATGAATAAAATATACGAATTAATTTGAAATTCAGTGATAAATTATCACTGGTAAATCATGCATAATGAAGATTAATCTTGGATGAAATCAACTTGCGAAGATGCCTCTACTACTCCACTCTATGAATATGCCTTACTGTTAAATATTTGTTTATTAGTCTCTTACATTTGTTTAAAATTTTTCAAAATTTTAAAATTATTTAGAATTTTTAATTTAGAAGTATAAAGGGTAATACAAAAAATTAGCTTATAGAAACAATATCTAAAGGAGTAAGCAATTTATATATGATACAAGCAGAGTGTGCAAATGAGCATCCCTCGTTTCGGACTAGTCAGCGCAAGATCTTCTTTCGCTGACTCTTTCGAAAAAAAGTCTGCGAGTGATCGCCCGTCGCTGACTCTTTCGAAAAAAAGTCCGCGACTGATCGTCTGTCGCGATCACTCAGCGATTTTGCTCTCGCTCCGACTGAAACCATTTTTTGTTGGGTTTTTCTCGTCTCAGTCCGGTCGTGATTTTTATGACGCAGTCGCGACAACAAAACATCTTTTGTGTATGCAGGCATGCACATGCATTCGGGGGTTGTTTTCGCTAGCAAATCTATTGCGCTCTTGCTCACGCTCTAATATATGCAAAGAGCGAACTATTGCGCTCTTGCTCACACTCCAAAGACTTTTTCAAATGATCAAAAATTTTTTCCATCACTTGCGGAGCAACATTGCGCGACGCAAAAACGTTTCAATCCCGAGGCGATGCTCGCGCAAAGAGCAAGACGCAAAAGACTCAACGCGTTCCGATCCCATCCGGATTGGAACGTACGAAAACGAAAAATTCTTGTTCAGAGTGAGATCGAGGGTGAGTGCATTTTTTCGATCCCACTCGTGAGCGGATCGCGTGAGTGGATGCGGCGGATGCTCATTTGCACACTCTGGATACAAGTTAAAATTCTATTAATAAAATAATAATAATTTGGTATATAAAATTATGGAAATTATAGAAACAATCAATTTCTAAGGAATCTTATTTATCTACGTGGTGAATATTGTATATTTTAAAATGAATAACTTAAGTTAACTTTCAATAGAAAATAAATAAAAAGTAGAGTATATATTATACACGTAGTATATAGCAATTCAATGGTGCTCAAACCATCCGGTTATTTATAATAAATTTAAAAAATAATTTGCTTATTGTTATATTAACAACAGTAAGTAAACATTTAAATAAAAAAGTTAGATTTTACATACATATATAAGTAATAATTATATTTGATATATATCGTATCTAATATTAGTTTAAGTATTGTGTAATGCTGTACTGCTATTATTTTTATGAACATAAGTATATATATATATTTATACTTTATGTATGTATGTATATATGTATGTGCATAATTATACTATATATATCTTTACGCAGAAAGGCTTCTATGCAATTAAAATTCATATGTTTGCTAATGAGTCGCATATGTATAGCATCTGTTGCAAACTAATTAAATTAATCATATTGTTAGATTGAACTTTAGCTTTCGTGTTAAGTATACGCCACCTGCGACCGTTAGTAGACTTACTTTCGCTTTCAGTGCCAGCATCTCGTATATCTTTGTAGTATGTTATACGGTAAATATTGCAGCTCCAATCTCTGCGCAAACAGAACCACTTCCGTTAGGCCGGCTCAAGTAATTAAACATTGCCATAGCTTTGGGCCCTTATCTGGCTGTCCTGCACTACTGCGAAATACCTGAGTTTGCATGATAAATAGTTCTGCGAGCTAATTTACACAGCACTTTACTGGCTGACACATCCACTTGGGCTTATGTTGTGGCAGCCAGCGGCGATAAGCGATAGAAATTAATTTACTATTAGCTGTTCGCTGCTCGCTGTTCGCTGTCCTCTGCTGGCTGTTGGCTGTTGGCATTGGCGTTTCGCCCAAATTGCGTCTGCATAGTGTAGAGATACCCTCTGCCGTGCAGTCAGCACAGGGCAGCAACCACACCGCACCCATATGCGTGTCTGCGTTAATTTATGCCTCGTGTTTTCACATTTGGTCGCGCACGCTTCCGGTTCCTCTTTCCATATGCAATGGGCAAACAATTAGCCAAAGGTTCGTCTCTTTCTGTCCGTCTGTCTGCCTGTCGGAATGCCTGCAGACCTGCCCGGATCTAGGTCTGCGGGACGAGCTCGCCAATAGCTGTGCAATTTGTCAGCACTAAGCTAATTGGTGTTGCCCGAAATTATCTGCCTGCTGTTTGACTAATGCTCTAGGGCCTACTTCCGTTTCGTATCGGAGGCGGCCTCGCCAGCCCAACAGGTAGCTCGTGTACGCTCCTTGCTGCATTCCGTACGACTTACGGCTGACTCAGGCAGGAATGTGTTTCATTTAAATACCAAGTTTATCGGCGAGACACGATAGCTGACATGATACTTGACTTGATATGGCTCTAGGTAGAAGTGTAATGGAAAAGAAGAAAGCAAAAGATCTAGAATTTGAGTACTTTCTATAACCGAATCAACAATTTAAACTTGATATTGTTCTAGGTAAGAGTGAAAAAGGAAAAACAGAAACAAAATGTATAAAATTTCAATATTTGTATTCTTGAAAAAAAAAAAAAACAATATTAAGAATAAAATTGTATAAATCTTATAATCAACATTTTAATACTAAATATAATCAATATTTTAATCAACATTTTAACATAGATTCATATGACAGTAGTCAATTCGTTTTATGGTTGGCAAATATTCCTGATTTTGATTATTTACCTTACTTTCGGCTCAATTGCAGTCGGACTTTCGGATACCATATATTCTTTATATATACCGTTGATGTTTTATTTTATTACTTAATTAGAATTCGATAAGTACCAAACATCAAGTTTAAATTGGATTGTTCTTCAGTTAAGAATTAGTTTCAAACTAAGACCAAATGAATATTTTCTAATACTAATAAGATTAATTTTCATATAAAAATATGTTCTTTTAAAATTTTTAAAATTATAAAATTAATAGTTTACTTGATATTATTAATAGTCAATTAATTTGTATTATTTATATATTTTTTGAGTAAAACAAATAAACAAAGATTCTAATAAAGAAGGCATAGTTATAAACTGAAGAAGATTACAATTTATACTAGATCTTTAGTATTCCTCAAGTGGTTTGTTTTTCAGTTTCGAAATCGATTCAAGCTTACTACAAACAAGTGTTATTGAATTCGGTTCGGCATATTCTTTGATTAAATAGCGAATTTATTTTAATATGATTAAAATAGAATACATTAGTTGTAGCTATTTTTATTATACATGTATATTGAGTTCTTCATTTTCATACTTGTGTTAATATTCAATCCATTGCAATCAATTATCAAACTTGTTTAACAATTAAATGTGTTTTATCAACAAATAAATATTCGTAGCATATTTCTATTGTAGCTTGGAACTATTCGGAACTATTCTATTTTTATATGTATTTACATGAATTTCCCGCAGTTCCTAACTTCTGCCGCCATGACTTGGCAGTTAGAGCCCGCCGATATTCTATTGCAAAATTAACCGTAAAACTGCGATGAGCACGCGCCTTGTTCTCGCACGACCATTCAAATTGAAATTAGCATACAACAGCCATGCAAAGCTCATGTAATTTTCCATGGAAAATATAACAAATGCTTAGGCAGTACTTTTCCCATTTTATTGCTTTTCATTGTGGGCTTTGCGTGAACCCATGCCAAAATTATTGATTTAAACTTTTAGCTACTCGATTGTTGATTGAACAAGCGCTCGGCTCCCAAGCGACTATTAACGGCTGCAACTTGTTGAATCTTCATTGTTGCAGCACCAGCCTCGAAGAGGATTGAGGATGGCGGATGGAGGATGATGTCTTCGACTAGCTCGACGCTTATTGATGCTTGTTGACGCTCAACTGTCTGTCTGACTGCGGCATGTAAATCTACTTTTGTATGCAAATTAAGTCACTCAATCAACAAGGCGACAGCTTAAACCATTTTGAATGTAATTTCCACTGAACGATCAAATTGTACCCTATTATGCAGAGTTTTTAGAGGGAAAACCGTGTTTTCCCATCATATACTATAGATGATATTTTTGGAAACACTTCTTTTATTTCTATTTACAATCTAAAACAAAGCTATATTATCTGCACATTTTTACAGGGTATAATCATAAATCTTCCATCTAAAATGTTGCCTTATTTCTTGCACATTTCTACAGACTATAATCAGTACATTAGTTTATCATATACCATTCGCTATCCATGAAAATACTGACTCATTATTCATTTTACAGGGTATATGCACGGGTGATCATATCAAATGATAACTCTGAACGGGGACAGTTAAAAATAAAATTTAGCAAAGCAAAAGGCATCATAATCACCATAATGTGGGTCTCCACGTAGCTAGGCGACTACAATGGGCCACAGCAGCCAGCCCACTTAGCTGCGGATGGTACAGGTAGGCCCGAGACCCCACAGCATACAGATATACATATGTACATGTGTAGCTACATTCATGCATATGTATGTGTATATAATTGAGAGGTGTTTAATCGTGTGTTTCGCTTTTTGTTTTTCTGCACATTCACGACCTATGGCGAGACAAGATTTACCTTTCCTTAACATCCATTGCCTCTGCTCCACTGTCGATTGCTGTTTGCTCTCAAATTATCATAAGCAAATACGGCCCAAAACCGAGCCGGAGAGGAACGGACGGAGGGACGAAGAGACGCTCGCACTGGCTGACTGTTTCGACTTTACGCGCTTCAGACTTCAACTTAAGTGCTAAAGTTGCCGGCGACGCGACGCGCTGAGAGGCGCTTCTGTTGTGTAGACACTTGAGTTATTACAATATTATACATATATTCAGAATTCAAGTGCTACTGGAGAGTAGCACCGTAGTTTTTTTCTGCTTTCTTGGCTGGCATTCTTCAACATCATTCACAGTCTCTGGGAGCTAAAGAATCTGCAGATGTACATATATTCATATTTATTTATAAATACATTTATAGCCATGTATTTATATTTTTCGACAATAATATTTGTTTATTTACCTTCGATGCTCAATGAGCTGGCACTTGAATGGTCAAACCGTTCGAACCGGGCTTGGAGCTGTGCGTAATAACAAGATCGCTCGATTTAAATGTTTAAATGTGATCAGCAGCTGGCCTAATCAGCTCGCTAAGTATGGCTTTTGGCATTCACTTTATTGCTTAAATCAATTCATTAATATGCGATTTTCGATTCGGTTGAAAGTTCAATGGCCACGCGCTCTGAGTGTTGACATCAAAGCCAGGCCGGCGGATCGCCGACAAATGCGGCAAACAATGGTCCAGATCGAGCAACAAAGCAGACCCAAAACTCTGAATCTAAATCCATATCTGAGCCAAGTCCGACTTCGCGTCCGAGTCCGAGATCGAGTCCAAGTCCAGTAGTCAAGAAATCATTTCGCCTGATAAAAACATCCATTATGCGTAACAATTTGACGGCTTCTTCGGCTACCTTATTTTCTCAACTCGGCTATTGTGTCGGTGTTTTGGCTTTGATTGAGTAGCTAGCTGACCGGCTAGCCGCGGGGTAATTGTTGTCGCACAATCCCTCTCTATATATCTGATTCTCTCTCGCTCTGGTACAAATAGAACTCGAACTCTCTTCTCTTTCCGTCTTTGGTCCAGGGCAGCGGGCATGAGTGCGCAATTACAATGCTCTAGGCGGCTTGATAAAAAACCTTCTAAAAACATGTTTGACGTCAAATAGGAAATGCCTTAATCTCTTGCAACCCCAATCCCAATCCCAACTCCAACTCCTGCCCTCCACTATCTTGACTTGTGTTGGGCATTTGTTTATGCTAGCCAATGCCTCTCGTATCATCTGCACCCAGCACGTCTCTGCTCCTATTTGACTAGCTCGCCATGTAGCATGGCTGCTGCTTCTGCATGGTGACTATATCTCGACTTTTTATTGCTTCTTTTTTTTTTTTTTTTTTTATGTGTACTTATGGCACTAGTCACTCGTTGACACTTGTTGCCTCAGCTCTGTTGTTCTTGATTGCTTTAATGGCGTCAAGACTTTCGCTTTTATGGAGCACTCGCTTCCACGAAGCGTATCTGTCTGCATTAGCTGGAACCTGATTCTCAGCTAGAAATTTGATTGCTGTATAATGTTTGTATGAATATCTGAAAGGAGTTTGCAAGCAAAATAAATTAGTTAAATTATATTTATTTCCATTTAATTTTTATTTAAAGAAGTTATTTATTCAAAAAACCTACTAAGTCATATGACTCAACAGCTTTAATTAATTTTTGATTTAATTTTTTTGAAAGAAGTAGAGTTTTTTTCTTAGGTATATAAACAGTCTTTATTGTTGGTATTACAAAGCTAACGCACTTAATCTACCATAAAACTAGACTAGAATCTGGCGAGAAGAAGCTACCGATATGAAGCACCCTAAACCTTAAAATATGGTGTACTTAAAGCAGTGATAAAAGATCAGATACCCAGTAGTATGTGGGGAACAATCAGAAAGGTTTTATAGGGTATAACATTATTAGATGATTATTATAATTTCAAAGTATATTTACTTATAAATCTCAAACAGTTCAGGATCTATTCTAATATGTTCTTTTATACTGCAGTGATATATGGTTCAGCTTAAAAATGGTTTCTTCTGGCACATCTTATACTTCCGCTCTATATATTATCTAAGGGGTGTATCAAATATGGCGTTAAGTCAACAGGCACACGGCCATTACTCAAAGCGAGAACAATTTATGCCACCACTGCAATGGACCTTCTTTTTTTTTTTTGGTCTCCTATTCAGCCTCAGCTTCTCATCTAAGGCGTCAAAAGCTTAAATATTTACAATTAGTCCAAAACACACACACACACAACCACAGCCACAAATATACACTGTCAGAAACGAAGCTAAACGAGATAAAGCGAAAGCGAAACGCATGAAAATATTTGTTAAATAAAAAGCAAATAAATTGTAGCAGATAAAGATCTAATTTTGATTAAAATTTAAGCTTTTTCACAACCTTAGCGGCTACCGTACAAGAGCAATCATAGAGCATCCGAGCGAGAGAGGGGAGAGAGAGAGCGCGCACGACAGATGGCAGCTAGAAGAAATTTGAAGATGTCGCATCTGGAATTTATGTTTGGCTTTTTCGCTGACAACACACAAAACAAAGAGAAAGAGAGGGAAAGAGAGAGAGAAAGAGAAACATTTCATAAATTAACCTCTGGGACACACTCCTGCTTATCGCTATCTGGACTGGAGCCGCACAGCATGTTGCTTCTAGTTTTTTATAATTTTCGTAGACTTTTAGTTGGCGTAGATGGCAAACAATACGGTACTTTTAACACCAGAAACACGGTCGCATTAACAAAGGCCAAGACAGCACAGAAGCGACAGACGCGTAGCTGCCGTTCGAGCAGCTGCTGGCCCTTAGTTTCAGATACATTTCAGCTACGTATACCGACGAAGATACAGATACAGATACAGACAGATACTGATTCAGATACAAATACAGACACATATACAGATACATAGCTAGGCACATGGAGGAAATCCATTTGCATATGAATGTGGCAATGATTACAAATTTCGCTCGTAAAAATGTTTAGTTTTTTTTTAATTTTTTGGTTTTTTTCTAACCTTTTTTCGGAGGCATAATTAACTATGGATCGATCGAGCGTATGCGTTGCGGTTGCGGCAATTTATAGACATGTTGTTGTAACTGATTGTGAGATACGATCTTGTATCGGTTTTTATATATGTATCTATGTCTATATATATCCCACTGTAAAGACTGCGCTACACGCATGCGCTGTGCCTGTTGCCGATAAATGAGCAGTCGAATAATGTCAATGGACTTTGGTGGGAAAGTGTTGAGCCGTTTGCGTTATGCAGATGAAGCTCTTTTATTGAATGAACTGAAACTGAAGCCAGAGTTGAAGCTGAAGCTGAAAGTCGAACCTTTCACAGTCAATTAAAAGCGACTAACAAGATCGATGCTGCTGCCAGATAAGCTAGCACCTAATAGCCTAACTGCATACTTAATAGAATAGCTATGCCTGATTCCCACCAGCACCAGAACCGTGCTGGTTCTTCACCTTCCGCTAACGCCCACTGAAACACCAGATCAGACGAGACCAGACCAGGATCACACACTCACATCAGTTGTATTGCTGTGCAACGGCGATCTACAGCAGTGATCCTATAGCCTCCACTCGGCGCCTGACGTTCATCGTTCCTCATCTTGTGTTTATTATGGCGCGTTTCGTTAATTTCTTGGCGCCATCATCATCGGCTGCGACTCCGTCGACGTTGCCGTCGTCTACTTTGTCCCAGGCTTCTCTCTCCTTTGCTGCGTCATAAAATTAAAACTCTTCACTCCATCATTTTTCGTGAGCGAGTGCAACATTTGACAGGTAAACGTCTGGGAAAAAAATAACTTACCGATTGACCGTCCGGTTAGAGCAGCCGCGCCCTGCTGCCTGGATCTTTGCATAAGCAGGCTACAGAACTGGAGATACTCTCTGATCCACAAATACTCTTAACAAAAAATCTGCTGATTACAAAAATATATTGCAAAGAAATGTTTGAATCTATTTGGATTTCATAAGAAAAGTAATGTATAACACGTGAAATGACAGATCAATGAAATTAAAGTATTATAAATATAGTATAGATTGTAGTTCAGAAATATTTCTAATATTTCCCCAAATTCCATCACTTTAGAGTATATACAAACCGGTCTACCCCAAAACTGTTTTTTTTTAATAAATTAAAAAACAAAAAAAAAAAAGATTTTTTTCTCAGCATTTTGTGTGTTGCTGTTGATATGCAGTTAGCCATACTTTTGACAGATTTATTAGGCAATATTAATTTTTTATATGTGCAGCGGAATGTGGCATGGGAGCAGCCATTATCACCTGCATGTCCAGGAAACCTGGTGTCTGCTGTAGGTCAGAGGCAAACGCCTTAAGGAATTAAGTTAATATTTATATGAGAAGCAGAAGT
Source organism: Drosophila meridionalis (assembly GCA_035045145.1). Classification (NCBI taxonomy): domain Eukaryota; kingdom Metazoa; phylum Arthropoda; class Insecta; order Diptera; family Drosophilidae; genus Drosophila; species Drosophila meridionalis. Next base: position 1,958,913 of record JAWNPG010000023.1, read on the forward strand.
GAGCTTCAGCCTGGCATATATAAGAGAGCAGCGCATAGTGGCACTATATGTATTTCAATCTGGAGAGGAACCATTCTTTCCATTTAGACACAAGTCTATTTACCTGTGCTGAACGTGTGAAAATGCATTTGCATATTCAATCAGCGACACAATAAATATACGAATACTACATACGAATTCATATAGAGTCGTTAAACAACATTTACATACGAGAATCACAAAATTGTGAACAGCGACCGCAACTGAATAGACTGAGACTCCGACAGACTGCGAGACTTGGAGGGAGCATTCGAATCGCTCGAGACGAGACTTTTGCATTCGAATTGAAAGTGTCAACAGTTGGTAGCGCTTCTGGAGACGCAGCGACCCATAAGTTTGATGCCCAAATTCAAAATGCAAACTTGAAAACAAACGACAAATGGCAGAATAATAAAAGCACGCGTCTGGTGTGCTCACGACTACGATATACCCCGTACATAATGCAAATCTGATGTAATGAATCACTTGCTTTATGTATAAGATAAAATACTAAGACCCATCATTAGATATAATATATACTTCATGTCTGAATAATATCAATAAAAGATCTAGTAAAAGACTCATATTGTGAGTTTATAGCAATAGCTTTTGCATTTTTAGTCAGATCTTTACAAGATTTGTATCAATAAGTGTGTGATATTATAAGGATCTTTGATCTATTTGAGAATGGGCGCGAGTCTTAAAATTACTATATAATTACATATGCGTTCTTAAATCCAGTGAAACATATATATTCAAAAATCTAAGAATGAGGATAGTAGATATATAGAAATACATATGCTTTCAAGATGGAAATTGACAGATGGAAACAGTGTAAGACGCGTATACTTATATTACTGTAATGTACCCTTGAGTATTATTTAGATATATGTATATCTATATACCTATTCGTCTATGTATCTATATATTTACTATATCGGCATTAACATATATCTATGTATTTTAATATCATATAACAATATATTTATATATCGATATTTAGACAATAAGATAAATAGATATATGCCGATATAGTATATAGATTCATAGACGCATATGTATATAGATATACATTTATCTAAATATATGAATGTATTGATACATAAAGATATAGAAATACAAAATTATATAAATACATAGTTATATAGAGATATTTTGTAGTTATGCCACTGCTCAATGGCTATGTGTATCACCAAGAATCAGCTAAATATATCACATATATTTATATATCATTATCATCATATTTAACTCTTCTCAGATATATACAGGGTATTGAATGTAAATAAAAAATTACGCGCACATCTGCGAACTGGAATAGCCACGATGACTCGGCGAAGGCGACGAAAAATATTTGCGTGGGCAGATGGAATATTTCGATTTGGAGCCTCTCATCTATTTTCGACCCGAATTTGTACTAAAATTAACAGATTCTCAATTTGGCAAAATAAACTAAAAATATTATTGTGATGGCTCTTAAAATTTCCATTATACGGCGACGCAACAATGGACGCAGCTCTATGCTCAACGCTCAGGTTATCTATGCTGTAGTGCTGGGTATAGTTGAGACGTGGCGCCACGCGCTGCGACACAATTGACATTTCTGGCTGCTTCTCCTCCTCCTGCTGCTGCTGCTCCTGCTACTCATCGCTATTCACTTTCGGTTTCCGCTGCTGTTGCTGATAAGCGCCAGTTGCAGCTGCTGGGCTATGGCTATGTACTTATCATGCTGCATGCCGCAAGCCACATGCCCCATGCCCCATGTCCCGTGCGCCATGCCCCGCGCTCTAATGCAAAACTATAAAAACAAATTATGAGCGATACGCTAAATCAACGAAGTGCATTTAAGCGCTACCCGCCGCGGGGCCGGCGACAATCGAAAAGCAAATCTCTTTCTTTTGGGAGGTACGTGGCACATTTGACTTAATGAAAATGTTGGCACTACAAGTCAAGTGCTTCGAGGCGCAGTCAAGCGCATACACACACACACACACACACACACACTCATACGTACACACACTCGAGCTGCCGCGCTTGCAGCACGCAAGAGAAAAATGTTGGCGCCAGGCGCCACTAAAAAATCTTATGAATGAAGTAGACACATTTTTTGTTGCTGCTCGTGTGTGTGTGTGTGTGTGTGTGTGTGTGTGTGTGTGTGTGCGTGTGTGAGTATGAGTGTGTGTGCCCCAAGCACCAAGCCTCTGTCGTGCCTCTGCCGTGCCCCTCACTCTCTTTTGTTTGTTTGGTGTTGAACGGAATCGCGTTTGAAGTGCATAGACACAGAGCTCGTCTCTCGGTGTCTCCGTCTGTCTTCAGTCATTATAATAATTTTCTTAGAAAGTTCTGGCATTTATTAAGTTATTAAAATGAAATTAGAGCCTACTTAACAGAATTCCACAAATTCCTTGCTAATTATTATATTTATTTCGTTGAAAGAAGCCAGGGGAAGCTTTGAAAGAGAATATAGACACGCTTTGTTGGCTGATTAACTAGATCAGTATTCATAAGTATAAATATTGGAAATAAAATCTTTAATAAATCGTAGAAGTAATATTAGATCAATTCTGACACTTATAGGAACAATTGATTAGGACCAAAAAGTGAACTTATCAAATTCATTCAATATTAAGCAATCAATATATTAAAAGATATTATTATATTTATTACACTATATTTTAATTTATTAATAATTTGACTTCCAATATTATTAATACTTATGTAGTTAGTTAATATTTAGTAATATTTGTGTTTTCATACAGATTTATATATGAGAGTATTTCTTTACTTTATCATATTTTGAGTAATTATATAGTTCACTTAATAGCAGAGATTGCAATTTATTAATTATCCGCAATTTGTACGATCTACATTTGGAATAAATATCGCTTGGAATTCAGACATAGCTGGCCGGTCTGGCATTGAGTTGGTGCTCTTATTCAAAGGCTTCTGAGATTCTCGTTAGTATATACAATATTCTTGCTTAGCTATACTTATAAGTCATTCTGTATTTAAATAATAAATAATTTTAGGTCACTGTAAACATAGAAATTTCACTCTTGTAATTAATAAATAATTAAATTTCTGTTTGAATATCAATATGCAAGAGGTGCATCATAAAATATAATTAATTTATTGGAATCTCTATATTGATATGGGGTGAAACGAAATTCATAGTAAGTATTTATTAGTATGCCTCTAGCGCCCTTTATCAATCGCATTTATTAGGGACTTTCCAAGACCGATTCCATTCCGTTTTGGGCTACCTGTTGATAGGCTGGCGAGCGAGGGAGCGAGCGAGCGTGCGATCCTTATTAAATCCACGCACTAAGAGCATTAATCACCATTTTCACGCGACGCGCCTGTCGCGCGGGAAGGAGAAGAGGAAGGGGCAGGAGGCAGGCGGCAGAGGAGGGAGGTGAACGTGGTGCCTGCGGCGAGTGCTTCCTGGAAAAGTGCAGCGCCTGCACCGCCGCGTGTTGACTAATGACGCGCATTTAGCAGCGATTAATGAATTTTATGGGCCACCATAATTTTTTGGCACATCAACTGGGCCGGCGGCCGCTGGAAATTCCAGCGAATTTCCCAGCAGCCAGGCCATTGAAGAGACTGGAGGACTGGAAAATGAAAAGCTGCAGTCTGCGGTTTTATTATCCTACCTGTTGGCCCGGCTGGCACCGGCGTTACGCGCACAATGGCCAAGGTACTTGAGATTTTATGGCCACATGCACACGGCCAGCAGGCACCTAACTGCATTCTAGCCGCACTCGAGAGCGTATTCAAATGCATTCGGATGCTAATCAAGTGCTTGGGCCGGTTGTGCGCCGTGCCCTTAGGTTTGAATAGGGCGTTTGTATGACAGCTAATGTCTCGCATAATAGAAATCACCTACTTAAGAATCAAGTGCAAATTGTCCAAGGCAACCCACTTGAGATTTCAACTATGGAATCTGGATCACTGTACACACACTTACATACTTATATGTATGTATGTGTGTATGTGTAATCCTTGTATAATTGAAACAAAATGCAATTTGTTTTTACAGTTTGTCGCAGGCTTTAAGATCCCATTTTGGGTTTGTTTTCATTTCCCTGCAAAAGACAAGAGATGAAAGACAGGAGACAAGAGACGAGAGACAGAGCATGTCGTTTGTTGTTCTCAGCAAAGATTTGCTCAAAGGATTTGCCTCCGCCTTGGTACACTGCCTGATGTCTGGGACTTCTTTCTTTCGCATACGTATGGTCGCAGTCTCGTTTGGTTTATTTTTACTGCTGCTTAAACAATTTTCGCTTAAATTGTTTGTCGCAAATGGGATTTGGGCTTACCACAAGAGGTTTGGTTAAAGGATAACAATCATTTTGCCATTGTTGACAATTCGAGATCATTGTTCAACCAAAGGGGGACAATTGAAGGAATGTTGTCATCTGTTTGTCAAACTGTTTACTTTCGTAATGGATCTATCCAAACAGCTGCCAACGATCACAATTTTGATCTTGGAGCGTCTTTGAGAGTGCCTAACGAGAACCTACTTTGGTGTATGTAGAATGAAATATATTTTTATACAGCAATGCCTTGGGCTGATATTGCAAATTTCCACTTCAATAAAATCCATGTTAACAAACATAAACAACATTTTTAAAATGATTTTTTATCTATTTTGGTATTACTCTATTTCGGAGTTACGCATTAAACCGAAATGGAATTTGTTTCAGCACGAAAGTGTGAATGAGAATGATTGGGCTTCACACCAATATTGTTAATAATTTGCCCACACTTACAAAAACCTTTAATATAAGTAAAGTTGTTATTTTAAAGTAATAGCCTTTAAGTTACTATAAATTAATTAGCTTAAATAAAATCAAACAATATAATATTAAATATGCTAGAATGATTTAAATATAATTAATTTTTGTAATAATTGAATAGAATACATTATTAAAATTATATTTTAATAATTCTATCTTATTTAATTATACAATTTTTATACCCTGAGCCCATTGAAAATGGGAAATCAGGGTATAATGGTTTTGTGAAAATGTATGTAACAGGCAGAAGGAGGCGTGCCACACCCCATAAAGTATATATATTCTTGATCAGCGCGACAAGACGAGTCGATATAGCCCTGTTCGTCTGTCCGTCCGTCCGTGTGAACTCTGAGATATTTTTAAGTACGCAACGTAGAGACTTGAAATTTTACATGAATACTCGATAATACCATACGCTGCACAAGTTTATAAAATTTTTCCGATAACTCATTCCATTTCGATTTTATGAGCATTTATCGATAATATTAATGAGTTTTTAGGGCTTGGTTTGTACATCTTTTGAGCTAAAGACTTCAAGACTTCATTTGCTGTGTAGTTGCGTGAAATGAATACGGAGATAACGTTATCTTTAGATTTTAGATGCCACGCCCCATTCGCCCTCAATAGCCCCCTATTTGTAAAAAGTACAAATCAAATACTAGAGACTTGTGATTTGGCACATGCACACATATGAATGTCATAAATAAGTTGTGAAAGTTTGATGCACTTAGTCCATCGCTAAGAAAAGTTATTAAACAATAAACTTTCCATAGTAATGCCCACATTGCAGCCCAAGCGCAATCACTGCGCCAACTGCGCAGTTGGCAGAGCGCGCGCTTATGCGTGCAAAATCGTAGAATGATTTAATATTTAGCTCTTCACAGGGCTCAGGGTATCCCCTAGTCGAGCAGTCTCAACTAGAGCACTCTTACTTGTTGTATTTGACTTAAAGTTCACGACCTACATATACTATGAAATAATAATGTATGTATATAAAGTATCTAAAATTATTAAAAATAAAGTATCCCATTAAAAAAATTTCGATATATTTTTGTTTCAAAACAAAATATTTTTAAATAGATATTTATAGTAATATAAAAAAATATTTCAATAATATAAAATATAATTTAGCATTTATAGAATAGAAAACTTGTTAGTGATAAGCAAAGTAAGGTCACTTAAAAATAGGAAATAAATATAAGATCTTTAGTAAGGAGACACTATCTTTCCCGGCTCTTGCTTAGCAAATAAGTGTCTTTACTTTAATTTTTAAAATTATATACAAAAATTTCTTTTTAAATTTGTGTAGCTACATAAAGAAAATAAAATAGTTAGATTTCATTCAGATAAGCAAAGAAACAAGTGCGCCGATTGTTTCAGACGAATTAACTGATAGATGCAGAACGTATATCTATGCAGAGTGATTTGCAATGCCTCTCAATAACAATACTAAGATAATCAGAATATTTGATCAGACGGGAGCATAGATTATGATTAGATATAAACCTTTAAAACTATATTAAAAGGAGCACAAATTTTGCGCTGTATTTAAACAAGGATGTTAGTATGTTTCATGAATATATGTACTGTATGAATTGGAATACTAAATTGATCCTTGATCATTCGTTCCAGCCAAACTGATTCCCACAAAGACCATTAAAATGCTCGAGCGTAATTAAAATGCTTGTTCACATACTGTATTCACAGGCTGTGGAAATTTTTTTCCAGTCCAGGCACTTTTTATCCATAATAATCACGCCCGTACTGCTGTTCTTCTTCTTCTTGCTCTTGCTCTGGCTCTGGCTCTTCTGTTTTTTGGTAATGCATATTCAGATCTTTTCGGCATACCACAAACGATTATCTGCATCGAAGCACACTCATCGAAACGCGGCAACGTCCTCTTCTCTGGGCACTGGACAGAGACAGCGCCGAACAATGGAAGCGGTTAAAGTACAAAGCATCGCACTTTATTAACTACTTGAGATTAAGCCTGATAAAGCGATAATCCCCGACGGTCGGCAACTAAACTCAAAGTGCACCGCATACTCCTACAACGCAAAGAGAAAGAGAGAGAGAGAGAGAGAGAGAGATTGAGAGAGAGTTCCAACATTTCGGTAGCTGTGCCAGTGTAATAAGCATAACAATATCGTTGTCCGCCCAATTGACAAGCCAGGCCGTGGTTGTTGCCGAGCGGCTGAGATATCTGGAGCGCTGCCGTGTAAAGTAGATCACAGGTACTGTTGCTATTGCTGTTGCTATTGCTGCTCAGGTGAGATCAATAGCAGCCAGCCAGAGACATAGATGAGGCTTATCGCTTGTATTGACGGGCCACCGCCTCGCCTCGACTCGCCCCGCCTCGGAGCCAGCCAGATACAGACAGAGCCGAACCATCCACACGTCACTGCACTTTTGCTTGGCATCGCATCTCATCATTCCGTCAGCTCGTCAGCCCGACATCGCCATCGCTCGCTATCTGGCGCAGCTGCCTTTGATCAGTGTAGCGTAATTTTAAGCCAAATTGGGCAGTCTTTTGGTGCTGCCGCGTTGCCTTAGGCCCATGGATCTTGGCCTCATGGCCTCATGCTGGGCTCTATTCGATGTCTCCTGGCCGCCGTTTGGTGCCAATGTCCTGGTTCCTTTGGCGTTGGCTGCCGCACTTTTTCAATGCTTTAGTGTGAAGTTGTAACATCTCCTAGATAGGGTGGCTTTACTATACTGTCTCTCTCTCTTTTTCCCTCTTTTATTTTCTGCTCTTTTGAGGCGTAGAGCTACTGCTGTGTAATGGGATTTACCTTTGATCTATTGTCTATTCGCATAGTTTATTAGAATTTAAGGTTCCTCATATTTTTTGCAATTTGGAGATGTAGCATATATTGTATTATCTCTGCCATGAACGAATTTCTATATATATTTTAAAATTACATAGTGCTAATTTTGAGAGAGTTTTTTGTAAATATTTACTTTTTTCTCAATAGAATAAAAGGATCTTAAACACTCAATTTGAAAGTATTTGAGAGAAATATTTGATTATGTAAAAGGCTTAACTATGCGAATCTTTAAAAAGTTTCATACAAATATTCAGACAGCTAAAAGACGTAGTTGTTTAGCAAATTTCTGACATATTTTTGATAAGACAGATATAATTATACCCTGAGCCCATTGAAAATGGGAAATCAGGGTATAATGGTTTTGTGAAAATGTATGTAACAGGCAGAAGGAGGCGTGCCACACCCCATAAAGTATATATATTCTTGATCAGCGCGACAAGACGAGTTGATATAGCCCTGTCCGTCTGTCCGTCTGTCCGTCCGTCCGTCTGTCCGTCTGTCCGTCCGTCCGTATGAACGCTGAGATATTTTTAAGTACGCAACGTAGAGACTTGAAATTTAACATGAATACTCGATAATACCGTACGCTGCACAAGTTTATAAAATTTTTCCGATAACTCATTCCATTTCGATTTTATGAGCATTTATCGATAATTTTAATGTGTTTTTAAGGCGGGGTTTGTACATCGTTTGAGCTAGAGACTTCAAATTTGTTGTGTAGTTGCGTGTAATGAATACGGAAATAACGTAATCTTCAGATTTTGGATGCCACGCCACATTCGCCCCCAATAGCCCCCTATTTGTAGAAAGCGCATATCAAATACTAGAGACTTGTGCTTTAGCAAATACACACATATGAATGCCATTAATAAGTTGTGAAAGTTTGATGCACTTAGTCCAACGCTAAGAAAAGTTATTAAGCAATTAAGTTCCCATAGTTATACCCACATTGCAGCCCAAGCGCAGTCGCTGCGTCAACTGCGCAGTTGGCAGAGCGCGCGCTTATGCGTGCGTGCATATGTATGTGTGTATGTGTTGTTTGTATGTATGCATACAAAATCGTAGAATGATTTGATATTTGGCTCTTCACAGGGCTCAGGGTATCTCCTAGTCGAGCAGTCTCGACTAGAGCACTCTTACTTGTTTTATTCTGTGGAACTTAAAACTCTAGCAACTTCAGACTTTATATATGTACATAAAAATGTTATTGAGATATTAGAATCATCTTGTTGGAATTTAACGCTTAACAAATTTATTTTATTTTATATTTATATTATATTTTTAGTAAATTGTCTATCTATAACAATTCTTTAAATATATGTATTATTTATTATATTATAATTATTATATCAAAAGATGATGTGAAAAGAGTATATTGGATTTGCGCTACTTTTATAAAAAGGCATAAAATTATGAATATATACCCGCTGAAATCCTCATCGAGGTCATACTCTCCGAGGAGTGTGCCATCATAAAATTATGTATCTAGCTTAACAGAAACGTTATTATTTGGGCTCAGGACCATAAGATGGTATAGACACTTTAACCGTATAAGTAATAATAATAATAAGTAAATATATAAATAAGTCAATATATATATATTCTAAATTGATTTTTTTAATATCTATATATTTATTTATTATTATTACATGTTCCTGGGGGTCAGATAGGAAAGGCTTATCCTCGATATAAATTAGAAAGATTCTACAAAAAACTAAATAAATAACGAATAATTTTCTGCTGAACTCGACCTTTGAATCTACTTACCACTAAGCTCGTGTTCACCTTCTCTGTGAAGTTTCCAATAGTTCTACATATAAAATAAATACGTTTTTATACTAATAGATATGTAAGCGTCAACTGTGCCTTAGATCGTGGAGTGTTCGACTTGGATCAGGGCACTGCTGCACCAGCTAGAGGCAGCGAGTCTTCGAGCTGTTCGTTTGCGAAAGGCCAAATGAGGCATGACAACGCTTCAAGTGTTTATGCAAATGCATTTTAACACCTTGTTGCACAAATATTATCTAACTGCTCACAATAATATTGATAATTTTTATAAATACCACAAGATGTGTACACTGGAAGGAGGACGAGAGACAAACTATAAAGAGTGAGAGAGAGAGGTGCAGGTGAAGTCAACGTTGGTGATGGAAGAACTGAGTTCAATACATATAACTGTGGGGTAAACGTGAGGCGTAAATTAATTCTATTGAAGTAGCTTAGAGTTCCATGAAACGGCAGCCGGGCTAAGAGACGACGACAGCCAACGGCTCGCAACTGAAGCGCTGAGCAAACAGTTTCATTGGCTTGGAAAAAAGTGTTGAATCTGTTGCTGCTGCTGTTGATGCTGGCTGTGTTTACTCGGTTGCAACTTGGATGACCGAGTCGTGGATTGTGTTTGTAGACGCAGCCGGGCCAAGCTCATTATGCGATCGCGTTAAGCTGTGAAATTTATTGTTTGTCTAGCCATAATAGGGGGGCAACAACAGCTGCCCGAGTAGACAGCAGACAGAGCAGCCAAAGTTACGAGTCTCTAATCTCCGACTATTGACAAAAACTCAATACCAGTAGTTGTTGGCAGTTCGCATTGGCATTTATGAATTATGGAAATGGTAACTATGCTTAGAAGACGCCACTCCATGCTGGCCAGCTAGAGCTTCGATGCGGACTCTTTCGACGAACAAATGTTTTATTAATGAAACGCTGATCATCAGCTGCATTTGCTTGGTGTGGGCAGCAGCAGCAGCCGCAGCAGCAGCAGCGACGTTGGCGAGACTCTAAGCGAGACAAATTACCACATTTCAACACATACTCAAAACTGGCGCTGGACCTGCCCCCTACAGCCCATGTAAACGGTTGCAGACGGAGTCTGGTTCTGGGTCTGGCTCTGTGTCTGTGACTCGGGGTTTGAACCAAGTGGCCCTTTTGGCGCCCATTGCAATTGTGTGTGCTGCTGTTATTGTTGTTGCTTTCTTGTTTCAGCTTCGCTCGTTCGGTGGTCATTAATAAAAATGTTTTTGTTGCTTTGGGTTAACTCCCATAAGCCATAAGAAAAACAAACAAATGGACTGGCGATCGTTGGATAGTTGACTGCCTGACTGGTGGGCCAGACACATACAAACATCGCATATGTATATGAACATGCACATATGTATATTTATATATGTATGTGTGTGTATGTGTGGCCAGACCCCTACTTTAGGTCAAATAAGCCAAGTCAGCGACGTGAGCATGAATCAACCTGTCAAAAGTCTCGTTAACGCCAACAGCAACGATTTTCGTTGCTTGGCCTTCTTTTATTTTTGGCAGGGTCACAACGAATAAGCCATGAGCTACGAGAGAGTATCGAAAAAGATAAAATTATTCAAAATTTATATAGACGCTAGAGCTATGTGTATGATAAAGTTGGTTTTTAGAGAACTTTTCTTTCTAAATTATCTCTATTCTCTTTACAAATATGCCTAACGATTCGATAAGTTCCAGGCCAGGCGGCCTGCTCTCCTACAAGACCTCTAAACGTTGGCCTCAGCTTGAAGCCCTAAAGCCCTGCCAAAACCTTTGTACAGCCCAAGAAGCAGGAACCACAACGCAACGCAACACAATACCCATAACAATAAAAACAAAAGCTGGGAGGGAAATTTCATTAAATGCCACATTTGAGGCAGCCAAAAACTGGCGCCAGGCGCAGCCACAGCATCGGCAACAGCATCAGCAGCAACAACAACAACAACATAGCAATATCCATGTTCACATATAATCTCGACAACGCAGCGAACGCAACGAGAGCACAAACAAATAAGCAGCAAGCAGCGAGCAAATTTGGCTGGAATGCGGCGCACGGCTGATGTGGGCAGGGCCGAGTCGGCAATGAAGTGCGCCGTCGCGCTGCTAAACGATCTTGCCACCGCCCGTCCACACCATGCCACACACACACACATACGCAGAACGAGAGCGAGAGAGAGAGAGCTGGTTAAGGACGGGGCACACGCACGAACTACGAACTTGAAGCGCAGCCAGTTAACCAGGGTCTGGACTTTTGGGCTCTGGGCTTTGGGCCCTTAACTCGACCTAACTGCCGACAGTCGACTGGCGCTATCGTCGTCTGGGTCTTGGGCAACTTATTGTGGTTGTTGTTGTTGCAACGACTGCTGCTGCTGCTTCAGCTGTGCCCACACCGAATTCAGAGGTGCAAATACGTTCAGACCAGTCCCCAATTTGTGCTGGCAACAGATTATTCATGGCCAAAGTTGTTCAACAGTTGTTATATGCTCATGTTATCATACCCATTACCAAAGCTGAGAGGGCACTGATTGCTGATGCCTCGAAAACAGTTATGTGAAAAGTATACGCAAAGAGAAAGTAATAAAACTAAATTCTATCATTATAGAAGCTAATTGCCGGAATATATAAAAATTTATATATTATATATTTTTAGTTAATAATATAAATAATAGCCCTAGTGAAACGGAGGCATTTGTTCTTCTTTAATCTTTAAATATATATAGCAAGACATCTTTATATAATAGGAAAGAAATATACGATACTATATATTGCCACTTAACTGAATAAGTTTGACGTTTTTAAAAGACCTCTTCAGAGCTGAATAATGTAAATTTAATTAATCAGTAACAGAATAAAGACACGTTTTACGTCTGTACAAAATTAGTAAAAATTCATTAAATCTGACTTATTCATATTTTCAAGAACATGTCATAAATATGCTATTGTTTTGGATCAGCTGAATAGAATTGTATACTAAACGTAAAAATATTGATAAAAATCTATAAATAGCTCTGACTCTGGCTATAAATAGCTTATTTATTTATTTATTTATTTTTTTTTTTTGTGTGAATGACAATAACCTTTCTTTTCTTGGATTTCATTCTTCAGAAAATTTTATAGCCTCTGTGATACAAATTTTGAATAAGTGTTGAGTTGTTAAGTGTAACATGGAATGTCTAACTGGGATAATATCATCACTTAATAAACAATAATAATAATTTGTAAACTAACGAATTATACTTGTTGTGATGAATATATTTTGTAAATTGTTTAGTGTTTATAGTCGTATCATGCAATAATGTCTAAGATTTAAGGATTGATATCAACAAGTATTCTAGGTCTTCAAAAAGGAGTGTAATTTGATCACTGCTGAATTTAACAGCGTCTCATCGACATCATATTGCTTAGTACCGACTCAATACAGGGTATACAATGTTCGTTGCTTTTTAAGGAGCATGTTATCGCGCTTTTACTTGATGATGATTTTACGTTTCTGCTTTTCTGCCCTGCTCTTGTCGCTGTCGTTGTCGCCGTCGTGGTCTTCGCCGTCGCCGTGGCCGCAGTCAAAGAGGAAATGAAATATTTGGCTGGCATAAAAGTTATCATTTTATTAAAAAGCAGAGGCAATCAACGCATTCACATATTAAAACCGATTTCCAGTCGACTTGTGGGATCTTGAGCTGAGAAATAAAGAAAGACCAGAAGAATCGCGATAAGTTTATAGGTCGCAGCACACAGACACAGAGAGAGAGAGAGAGAGATAGGGTGAGAATGAGAAAGAGAGAGAGGGAACTGATTCATTTGGGTTTGGGTCAGTCGACATACGACTGCTGGAGACAGGGGCGTGAGATGCTCGAGAGACGTCGCGCCAGTCGTCGGTCTCGTCAACTGACCAACTGTCTACACAGTTTTCAAAAAATAAATATGAGGATATGTGTATGTTATGTTGAGGGCTTGTCCTAGTTGCGACGACATTTGGTGGGCGGGTTGGCAGCATAAATAGTAGTTTCTGATTCTGATTGAGCAGGTCTGGTAAGAGTTGATTAATGCACTGCATAAACAATACAAGGATGAGATCCAGTTTCAGTGGTGCAACAGAGCCACACTCAGTAGGCGTTATGTGTGCCTGTCACGTCAGAGTGCACTTTCGTGTCAGTTTTGACTATTTAGTGGACTTTGCATGTGTCTAGATATAAACGTTCAGTGCCAGCGACTCCAGTTGTTCCAGCTATCAAGCGCTGTCATCGCAGCTCAGCTTTCATAACTCAATCACGTCCCATAAAAACCCATAAACAACTCTGATAACCCCATGGCATTTAGTCGGGCTTCATAAACTGCCAATATAAATGTTTAAATTAATTACAGTCTTTCCATCAACGATATTAAATTGTCCATGTGAGACAGGTCAGTGGCCAATAGGACCCACCACACGCCTCCATCGAGAGCTGCAGCTACAACTAGAGCTGGGCGCTGTGGGGCTGCATAAAAGACAAAACATTGAAATCCAATTAAATGAAGGCCATTAAACTGCCAGCATGATGGTGCCACAAATCCATTTTTAATTGCTTATTTCATAAAAGAGAGGAAGAGAGAGGGAGAGACGCTGGCAACAGGTACTCCGCCTAGACAGAGGTGCATATTATCATATTAACGCGTCTGAATACCCAAAAAAGCTTCGATTCCCGCCGCAGCCCATGACCATCAAATGGAGCCACACTTTATTATTGTGTCAATGCAGTTAACAAACAACAAATGGACAGCCCTGCCCCCAGCCTGTGCCCACGAAGAGGGCCAAGAGAATTTTTGATTGATGTCCTTGGCAGTCAAACGCTCGCCTAAACGGCTGCAATAAAAAATTTACCACGTTTGGGGCACAGCGGGCGGTACGTTGGCGCCAGTGATATATTTCACCCTTTTCTGATATGACTGCGAAGCACTGGGAGCCAGCCAAGAGGCTAGCCACAAGCCGAGCGACCTGAAGAACTCCAAACTGGCCTGAGAATCTCTGAGACAGAGACAGAGGCGGAGGCTGAAGCAGAGACAGAGGCGACATTCTCTGCACTTTGATCGCAGCCAGAGACAAGCAAACGGATTGGAAACGGAGTATAAAAAGTTGAAAATGTTAAAATTTAATTATGGGTTCAGTTTTTGGACTCTCAGCCTGACCACATGCATACACATACCCATACCAGTATCGAGACAATAAAACACTGAGTCCGAGTGGAGAAAAGTCAACAGAAATTTGTTTTTAATTTACAATTTAATATGCGTTATAAAAAATTGGTCTCAATGACGAGTTATAAATATTTATGAAGGCAGCGCCAGAAATGCAACGGCAAAGGAGCTCAGTCCGGTTGGTTCGCTCAGAATGTCCGAATGCTCTACAGGATCTATACTGATCGTAATGTGTGAATATATATATATGTATATATAAATGGATGAGATTAAACAGGAGGTGATATGTGTAAACATCTATTGGAATTATAAAAGCTTTTAAATGAAAATTTTGTAAATATCTATAATATAATATAGTCAATCTAAGATAAAATAATATATAATAATCAAATATATTTCTATATATATTTTTTTGACTCTATCATATTACAAGATATTGTGAATAAGAAATTAAATTAATACAAAAATATATAGGTTAGCTCCTGGAGCTATTATAATAAGATATTGCTATATAGGTGTGTATCATAAGGTAATTTGAAAGATCATATATGATTTTGGAGTGTAAATAATAGGAAATATCAAATGAATTATAATGCATATATGTTTGTATAATCCATATATGGAAATCAAAGTATTCTTCTTTATTTTTATATATATAGTTATAGATTTTATTTGCTTTAGTCAAATATAATGATCTCTAATTAACAGAAAGTTTTAGCTGAAATTTTCATTCGCAATCGTTTCAAAATTCTTGCTATAACTAGAATGCCCCACTCGATGAGTTATCACATACATATTGGACACACTCCAAATTATTTGTCAAACATTTTCGTCTCGACTCGTTCCAAATACTAATGCCACACACACATACGCACCACAGAGATCACACATCATGGGGCTATCCTAACTGCCCAAATTTCTGACCGCTTAAATTGCCAAACTTGGTGCAACTCGGAGTCATCAGTTCCATGTGAATGTGGATGTGGATCTGACTGCTCGTCGACTGTTTTGACATCTTGGGGCGCTCGTTGTCGCCACATATACGGGAGCAGGGACAGGGGCAAGGGCAGGGAAACGCCACTCCGACTTCGCCTCATTATTTATTATGAATTCTATAAATATTAATGGATTTTTAAATGCAATTATAACAACTAATTAATAATGTGCATTTTAAATCGTCCCGGGCGAGCAAACACGGTCTGCGTCACCGTCTCCATTGGGGCATTTGACGTATTACCTGACGTATTTATTGCATGTTTTCTCGCTTCGACTTTGGTACTTTGTGTGTGTGGTGGCGCTACTCTATGTGAGGGTAGTATTAATAATTGACATAATGTGTAACATTGGAGAGAGAAAAGCAGAAAAGCCATAGATCTCTCGCTTTCTCTCTTCCTCTTACTCCTTGTCTGTAAGATGGAAGCGCTTTATCTATCTATATGTGGAGGATCAGGGAAAACTATCTTGAGGATTTGAAACAGATTTATCAATTTACATCAAGATCATAAGGACTTTTATGTTCTAATAAATTCTTTAAAACATATCCATATGTTATGTTTAAGATATCTATATAATATGCAGATTAAAGTATCGATTTTAATCTAAATCTTATATAGACATTTTAATCATAACATCTCTATGTTCCTTTATAATATATATATTCTTAACAATATCGGAATTGAACTACATATGCATAACTATATATTCAGTATGTATATGCAGGGTATTTTGCTAGTCGGCTGGTAGAGAGTCAAATGTTATTTTTATACCCTGAGCCCATTGAAAATGGGAAATCAGGGTATAATGGTTTTGTGTAACAGGCAGAAGGAGGCGTGCCACACCCCATAAAGTATATATATTCTTGATCAGCGCGACAAGACGAGTCGATATAGCCCTGTCCGTCTGTCCGTCCGTCCGTCCGTGTGAACGCTGAGATATTTTTATGTACGCAACGTAGAGACTTGAAATTTTACATGAATACTCGATAATACCATACGCTGCACAAGTTTATAAAAATTTTCCGATAACTCATTCCATTTCGATTTTATGAGCATTTATCGATAATTTTAATGTTTTTAAGGCGTGGTTTGTACATTATTTGAGCTAGAGAAATTCAAATTTGCTGTGTAGTTGCGTGCGATGAATACGGAGATTACGTAGTCTTTAGATTTTGGATGCCACGCTCCATTCGCCCCCAATAGCCCCCTATTTGTAAAAAGCGCAAATCAAATACTAGAGACTTGTGCTTTGGCACATACACACATATGAATGTCATAAATAAGTTGTGAAAGTTTGATGCACTTAGTCCATCGCTAAGAAAAGTTATTAAACAATAAACTTTCCATAGTAATGCCCACATTGCAGCCCAAGCGCAGTCGCTGCGTCAACTGCGCAGTTGGCAGAGTGCGCGCTTATGCGTGCGTGCATGTGTATGTGTGTATGTGTTGTTTGTATGTATGCATAAAAAAATCGTAGAATGATTTGATATTTGGCTCTTCACAGGGCTCAGGGTATCCCCTAGTCGAGCAGTGTCGACTAGAGCACTCTTACTTGTTTATTCATTCGGTGCTGTTATGAAGTGGGCAGCGAGTCCAAATGGAGGTGCGCGAAAAAATTAAACGAGAATGTCTGACAGAATTTATTTTAATTAGTGCGATGAAGTTGTGAGTGGCATGCTAAATGAGGTGCAGCCTAACTGGCTGGGCATTCGAGATCAGCTCATGGGTGAACGGGTCCATGCAAAGCGACTGTCAAATGTCCTAAAGGCCAAATGGCCAATGGCAATCGTTGATCAATGACAAACCCGAGCTGATCGCAGCCGCCCTAACATGACACAAAGATCACAGAATGAAAGGCCGCCAGATGCTGCAGCAGGAAGAGACAGTAAACGATCGCATGTACGCTTTAGCCCGCTTGGCAAAGATCGCGATCGCGATCGCGAACGCGTTTGCTATTGAGATCGAGATTGAGATCTCGTATCGATTACATAGATCGACTTCTGTGCTCAGGTCAATTGCCGCTAGGCCAAAGCAAAGGAAAGCCGCCGCCTGCAACGGGTCGGTCATGTCGCGACGTTGTAATCGATATGGCGAAACGCTGGCAATCGATACCACAGCCCGGGAAATGTATCTTAAGTAGCAATGTAATGTGTCCAGATGCCGAGCTGCTGATAACAGCGCCCTGGTGGCGACGTCTAGATGATCGCGGCGATCAGTAGCCTCGTCCCTCTCGGGCCATGGCAGTTGTGGGCGCTTGGTCATAATGCATCTAACAGATACTTATGGATTGCTGATCTTGTGACAGGTTCTGCCCGGGGTAGCCGACTCAAGTGGAGCCTCACAACGTGAGAATCACAGATATGTAAAGAAGTGGAAAGGAAATGGGAGAGGCAGAGGAGAGAAAGAGAGAGGGAGAGGGAGGGGGCATTTCTTTTGGGAAAAGGTTGCAGCGATCGATCGACCGATCGAACGATCGAAACAAACATCTTAACAAATTATAATGCCCGGCACTGGGTCGAGCGGTCGGTGGCTCATCGTTAAGTATCTCAACTAGTAGCCGCTAGGCAGCCACGAGAAGTGATCATCTCAACGACAGTCCATCGATCACTCAAAATCGAGTCTGACCCATGCTGGTGTTGCTTTTTCGGATTCTTCTCTTTTTTTTGGCTACACTTTTTCGTCTTTTAGCGCTAGCGTGGTAGAAAGCGTGATGGAAAATTAAATCATCGTCTTAGCCCGGGTCTGGGCCGTTGTTTTTTGTTTTTGTTTTTTTTTTATCTCTAGCTGCCCTAATGATGCCCAACGCACCTTGAGCTGCAGCTTAGTATTTACCCAAAGATCTCTATCAGCGAGTTAACTCGTTTAGCATTTAGTTGCAGGCGCCTAAAACACAGAGACTGCCAGAGATACTGGGACTGTGGCTGGGCCTGGGACTGGAACTGGGACTGGAACTGACGACTTATCGGATAGTTTGCATCTTTATGCTTGTTTTTCTCAGGATTCGGATTCGGGGCCGGGCAACGCCTCACAGTGCGGCTTATTAGGCGCAGACAGTGTCGTTTATATCATTTATATTATTTTATGATGCTCTTTTTGTTGTTTTCATAAATTATGTGTAACTTGTTGTAGTATTTATTGATGCTCGAGCGAACTGTCCGTGCAGGTGACAATCCGGAGACTGGGCCTTTCTCTGCGCATGAGTTAATTAGGGTTAGCCATGATTTATTGATACGTTGTGCCTCTAGGGGCAGCATAAAATGCAACCTGTCTGCCCATTGATTATGGCTCCAATAACCACAATGTTGATGGTCTTTTAATAAACGCATTTTGTTAGCCATTTATACATGTCTACGCATGTCCACGTATATTTTAATTACCCCTCAGATCTGACATGGTCTGTCCGCAGCCCATGTGGGCTGTCGCTCGCAGCAGCTGAGCTGCTGAGTTGCTGAGCAATCAGAAGCTCGCTTTGGCCCCTTTTCCCCTTCATCTGCCAGTTGGCAGTTGCCTAACGGTAGCTGCACCGAATCGCTTATCATAATCACAGCCAAACACATGTCGCCAGGCGGCTACTGTCTGGGTGCAGATGCGCAGTCGGCAGATAGCGACAGTCAAAGGCCTGCAGGATCTCGTCGACTGGCGCCAAGCGCTCCTTGAGAGTGCCCGCTGCCAGCCACTTGTCGCGTCGCGCGACAAAGGACAATGGAATATTATTGCTTCAATTGGCGACCGCTCACGTCCTGCTCCTTGTCTCCTTGTCAGGTACAAGCCCGCAGAACATCTCAAGTTATTTGGAACCGAGAAATCGCCTGGCTACAGCTCAGTTCACACCCTTGCCGAGTCGCCTCTCATATCTTCTGTCCTCTCTGTGGGCGTTGTCGCTGTCGCGTCGACGACCTTGCCCACTTTGCCCTGCCGATTGCGCCGTTTAGTGACGCAATTACAATTACACCTGACTCAACTGGTTTATCCGCCCGATAAGCCATAAAAGTGCCTGCAGCAGCCCAGCTGCTGGCCAGCATCCAGTAGTCCAGTCGCCTGTCTGCGCCCTTTGTTGCCGATCTCCTTTGTCGGTTCGCACTGCAAGCAGGCGTGAAACGTTTCGATTTCATATCTTTTGTTCGCCTCCTTTGTGTTTTTGTCAAATAAAAGTTTGCGTTAGCTATTTGTACAAATATTTTACGATGCACTGGCGCCCGCCGTCACATGGGCAGCAGTCTGGGAGTGAATCTGAATATGAATCTGCTGGCTGCTTGGCTGGCTGGCTGCTTGGCTGGCTGGCTGCTTGGCTGGCTGGCTGCTTGGCTGGCTGGCTGCTTCACCGGAAATATGCCGTCTACGCTGTCAAAAAGTGCTAATTTGTCCGAAATGCGCCAAGCGAATTCGCATTGCGTTTAGCTGGAAGCCTTTCTAGTCCGTTTGCAGTGAAGTCAAGCTCGAAATTATTTGCTGGCGAGGAAACTTGCTTTCCTCGTAGCGCTTGGAGTGAACTGCAAATTGTCTTGGGGACATTCCCATGAAAGTGTCGCTTTCGCAGAGGAGATGTCACGGAGGCAGTGTGCCTAGATATCTTATACACACAATATACAACATGCATATGTGTGTGTGGGGATATCTTTATTTGCGCATTTCTTCAAGATCAATGTCAATGCCAAGATAATGTCATCTTATTTTGCTTCAGACAATTTTAAGTAGCTCAATTAGTATTCAGAATATTTCAAAAATCACAATTTTTCCATCATTATTTAAATTGAATCATTTTTAAACTAATTTATATTATATAATTAAATAAATTAATTAAAATAATCTAAATCAAATATTTTACATAAATAAAAATCGGCTTGCCTTTTCGAAATGTCTGATTCAAATTAATATCAAATGATATTGAAGTATTATAAACATATGTACATACATATATAAGGCATGTAACAATGTTGCTGTCAAGCCATATCTACTGCTCATAGTCCAAAGACTAATTGTCTTTTGATAAATGTCAAGAGATAGTCTGTGGTAAGTAAACTGTCTAATTTGGAATCTCGAACTTCAAAACTTTAAAAGATATACTTTTCTTATTTGTTGTTGTCTACAGGCGTATAACGTCTACCAATAATATCTTCTTTTAATACATATAAATAGCGAGAAAAGAATGTAAATTAAAAATAAATTTAGACTTATTAGTTTTAATAATATTGACATAGATATAGTCTAATTAACTAATTAAACACATTATAATAATCTAATTATCAAAAAAATTATTTCAATAGATTGTTTATTTTTTAAGTTACAGCTAAAAAACCCAGAAATATCACGATTTTAACTTCAGTAAAATATTTGTACAGAAAACTAAATGGTTCAATAATAGTTTTAGATACTAATAACAATTTTATGGTTGGTGTTATTATACTTTGTATCTTGATTGCAATGATAACATATATGAATAAAAGAAGAAAATAAATAAAATTGTAATCTACCTAATTAAGTTTATTTTACAAAACAAATGGGGTTCGCTTCAGTTAAATATTTGTACAGAGAACTTAATGCTTTCAAAATAGTTTTAAAAATTAATACATAATATTACAAGTATTTGTTTATAGCCGAACGGACAGATGGAAGGACGGAGGAACGGATATTAAGGTGGATATTGTAAGAGAACCAATATACTCTTTTTACTCCTTGAACGAGTAGTATTAAATATATTCAGATGCGTAATAACTATATGTATATAATGTCTATATTATAGATTCTATAGCATATTATTAATATCATCAACAAATGGTTTTCCAATTTATGAGTGGGGTATTGATAGTACTTATCGATAGTAATGATTACTTATCGATAGTTCAACTCGAATAGGAAATCCCTAATTTATATGCTCAAATATTTGTTGTCAAATACGGAATTGATAGTTTGCTCAGATTAACAAAAAGTGTTTTTTAATGACAATCGCTGCTTGACAAAACGTTGCTTTACTTTGAATTTCCAATCCTTAATTATTTCTAACATTTATTTTCCTATGAATCATAGGAAAATGGACATTTTCACATTCCTGCTGACTTCCTGCAGTCACTGCGGACGTGTGATTAGGTTTCGGGGAATGCACCGCAGCAACTGTGATTAGAAGCAACTTTCCGTGCTGACAAGCACTAATCAATAGTTCAGAACCTACATAGACCCAAAATGTATAAATTTTCGGGCAACTATGGTGAGCAATCTGGCAAATAAACAGCAACTGGCGACTGGCAACTGGCCTGTATATGGATATGGCAACGGAATTTCGAAATTCCGAAACGGGCAATTAACAAAAGCAACAAAATTTATGTTTCACCTGTCTGCATAAAATACATAAATACAAAATGCCAGACAATGCCAGCGAGAGCCAAGATGGTGGCTAATTACACGGCACGAAAAACGGCGTATGCCCAAAAAGAAACAGATCCAGACCCAGTCCCAGTCCCAGTCGCAGTTCCATTCCCACTCGCAGACCCAAAGACCCTCATGAGCAAATCGACGCAAGAGGGAGAAATGAAAATAGCAACGGGCATTTTTCCAGCCGTCTGCCGACCGCTTTGGCTTCTGCTGCTGCAGACAGGCGCGCTGTGGAAAATCTCACTTCTGAATTACAAAGCATGCCACATTGAAGTCTGACTGACAGTGCAACAGAGCAGGATGGAGGGATGACAGAGTGACGGGACAGCGGCAGAGGGAGCGCAAAAGCCAGTGGCGCAGAAAAACACTGTGGCTGATGAAAATCAACAGCGCTAAGCGTTAACTTCGCCACTAGCTGCCCAACACGGTCCACACAATTGCTGCTGCTGCTGTCGCTGCCTCTGCATGCATGTATGTCGCCAGCGGCTTCGTTTTCCTCTCGCATTTTCACACAAAATGGCGCACGATCGTCGCCAGAGCGAGCGCGCCACAGTCGCAGCCTCAGTCTCGGTCGCAGTCGCAGTCAGCGTAGGCGGCTGCCCAGCCAGCCAATCAGCTTGCGCCGCTGCTCAAACCGGTTGAGCAGGTAGCTGCTGCCGCAGGGCTCTGGAGCTGGAACCGGCTACGGCGCGCACGCAGCTAAGCGACTGCTGCGCTCAGCTCGAGATCAGTTGGTTGCGAAACGTCGTGCGTGCCAGAACCCCGAACGCAGCGCTAGAGAAATACCCATAGTAACTAAAACCAAGTGAAGTCTATTTGTTGTGAAGTGAAGTGTTCCACTTGATCGATATTAACAAAATGTTGTCCATGCACGAACTGATGGACATGCAAATGCAGCAGCAGTTGGCCCATGAGATATACCGACAACAGATCATGCAGCGCATACCGGGTAAGTTTACATAGACGAGTAGAAAAGTTGATCGACTGCCGACGGGAAAAACTTGAGATTAGATATAGGAAAAGCTGGAGTAAACTATAAAATGATATATGATGAATATGAATATGAATATTCTATTCATAAATTAGTATTTAAACTTTATGTAAAAGACTATGTGGATATTTATAATAAATATTTCATTCACTTTGTGATCAGATTGAAGACAAAGTTGATATACTTTAGCTAACTCTTAGTAGATCAGTCAACAACGATCGTATATATAATTGATTCACATACATGAATACATATACACATATAGTCTCTTTTGCAATTCGGTTCAGACATAATTTATCTGCCGTATAAATCGATAAACCATTTTCGAACAAGTCGACAGGCAGCTAACGAACCCACCAAACAACTTCTAAGCAACACACGCTCATCACACATGCACATCGAATTCTAACCCACAGATCCCTTTCCGGCGATGCTGCCCCTGCACATGGCGCAGCCACAGCAAATTATGTTGCCCAGGCGGCCGACGTTGCCGGGCGTGGATGCCAAGTTGGAGAACAACGAGCTGTGGCAGCAGTTCCATCAGATTGGCACCGAGATGATCATCACCAAGAGCGGCAGGTAAGATTCCCGAGAACTGTGCCACATCCTATGCAAATAGGTGCGAGGTCGTCTATGTAGTTTAGAACTTGAGAAGTCAAGTACATCGCGGCCTATGTCAATATTTGCCGTGACCCGGCTCATGCTCGTTCTCTCTCTCTGGCCGTGGCCGTGGCCTAATGTGGCGCCTAGCGATAATTCAAAACGCAGCAGGAGCTCGCTGCACCGGCGACGGACAACAGTGACAACAACAAGTGCGGCCGCAACCGCCGTCCTGGCGCCGGTTCGCTCATAAAATAAGAAAAAGAAAAAGAATCTGTGCCCAGCTTTGACAATGCTGCGAGACGAAGATGCCGACAAGCCTGGGTCTGGGACTGGGACTTGGTTTCTACCTGCGTTTTCACACGTTTGCCCACAATGGTCCGCTTTGTTGGCCCTCGAGTATCTTATACATATTGTCTGATAGCTACCGACTACCGATCGCTGCCCGCTCGAAATTAACATAATTATGAGTCGGCCAGTGCGCGTGTGTGCGTGGATGCAGTGTGTCCACTTTCTCGGCTCATTAGGCATGCATTGAGCGCTCGTAGCGCCACATTTGGAAGCCGTTAAGCTGCTGCATGCCCGACAGATCAGATCTCAAGTAATTGTTTGGCGCCATGCGCTGCGCTCCCTGCAATTAATCATACGAACCTCAATAGAAGAACGAAAGCGTGCATTGTCTTGGGTCTGGCATACCCGGTGTTGGGTATTTGTTTTCGTTACCTTTTAAATCGCTCGCTCCCTACTCCTTGCTCCCTGCTCTCCCTGTCCACTGCTCATAATTACACACTTGTTAGGCCGGGCCACAAATCAAGCTGCCAGGCAACGCCTTTTTTGCGCTTAGAAAGAGAAGAGAACCTTGATTTATTGGCTCGCCGCAAACAAATGCTCTTGTGGAGATGCCCATTGTGCCTGTTCCTTGGTCCACTTAATCAAGTTCTATTATTGTGGTTCTCTTGCAGACGCATGTTTCCCTCGATGCGCGTCTCGCTGAGCGGCCTGGAGGAGGACACCAGCTACTGCGTCCTGCTCGAAATGGTGCCGATTGGCGACTGCCGCTACAAGTTCTCCGGCTCCCAGTGGGTGCCTGCCGGCGGTGCCGAACCGCAGAGTCCACAGCGCATGTACCTCCATCCGGACAGCCCCGCAACGGGCGCCCACTGGCAGTCGCAGGCGCTGCTCTTCAACAAGGTCAAGCTGACGAACAACACGCTGGACAGCAATGGACACGTAAGTGACATCTATTCACGTATCACAGCTTCACGATAACTAATGGAGTCCATTCGAAACAGATTGTCCTGGCTAGCATGCACAAGTACCAGCCACGTCTCCATGTCATCCGCAGCAGCGAGCTCACCCAGTTGCCGTGGGCGCCGCAGCAGGCATTCGTGTTCCCGGAGACGGAGTTTGTCGCCGTAACTGCCTATCAGGTGGGTAGCTCGTCAGAGCTCATTGAAGATAAGGGCAGAGGCAGCCGTGGGGGGTCAGCGACTAATTGTCGCCCGCATGCGCAAAATCCACTTGAGCCATTGTGACAGACGTCGCTCATTGTCTGCTGCATTGACACTAGTGCTCAAGTGTTGTGCTGCATGTCTGCGACTACTCCGTGACGCCAGTCGGCTCGGATTACAGCAACAAGTCTAACAAAAGTATTGTCCACTTTTTTCCTTGCAGAACGATCGTATTACCAAGCTGAAGATCGACAA
Source organism: Drosophila meridionalis (assembly GCA_035045145.1). Taxonomy (NCBI): domain Eukaryota; kingdom Metazoa; phylum Arthropoda; class Insecta; order Diptera; family Drosophilidae; genus Drosophila; species Drosophila meridionalis. Next base: position 1,984,173 of record JAWNPG010000023.1, read on the forward strand.
CAATCCATTCGCCAAGGGCTTCCGTGAGTCCGGCCAATCGCGCTGCAAGCGCAAGTTCAACAGCAGCTCCAACTCCAGCGCAGACTCCGAAGATGATGGCTCCAGTGTGAGCAGCTGCGACTCGCCCCAGGCTAAGCGTCAACGGTCGAACTTTGAGCACGACTCCCAGCGCAGCTTGTCGCCGGGCTACTATCCTGCTGCTGCAGGGCCACCATGCCTAAGTCCACCCTTGCATCCGTATAGACCAGCGCTGGGCTATGCGGCTTACTTTGCTGCAGCGCCGCCAATGACAACACCTGCATTGATGCCAACACCAGCGACGGCTCCTGCAACAGCCGTTGCTCTCTCCAGCTCATCCACAGCATCTCCAGCCCCAAGCACTCCCACTAGTTCGCCGCGCGCAACAACCTCCACGAAACGCAATAGTTTCAGCATTTCGGCCATTCTGGCCTATTAGACGCCGCCACGTGGATGTCGCCCCCATTTAAGCTTTTGTTGTGATCACAGTGTGCAGTATATGAGCCTTAAGTAGTAATATGTTACTTAGTTTTAAGCACAGCTTACAAATAAAGCAAAGTTTCAATGCAAAATGTTCGATAAGTCTTTTGCCTGTAATGTATCGAAAAACAACAGTCGATAGTTGGGTCAATCGATAGTTAGACAAAGCATGCATGCGCAGCCTTCGCCGCTTCCGTTTTTACAGGTTTTGCAAGTCGAAACAACTTTGGCGGGCCGCACAGAAAATTAATGTGCTCCATCAGCGCCAGCGCAGAGCCCAAACGAACTCCGGTAGTAGTTAAAACAATTCTCGCAGATAAGGCGTCCATTATGAGCAGCGATTTGACGGCTTTGAAGGCGTTTGGTCTTTGCCGAACCTCTCACGACTGTCGGCCGATGACGCAGAAGCTGCCGTTGTTGGCTGCGCTGCTGACTGCGCAGCTGCTGCTGTGCATCTCTTTGCGGCTTGTGAAATTTTAGTTTTTATCGCACCTTTTATGGCCGTTAGCCATTGGGAATCGGGAGTCGGCAGTCCAGAGTCGCGTAACTGGAAAGTGGGGCTCGCATCGAGTGGTGTGGCCATGCCTTGTTATCGCCTCGAATGCGACAAATCTGTCTGTGGGACGGCGGCTGCCTTTCTGGCCTGCATAATTGCCCCGATAAGCCAGCGGGCAGCGGACGGCGGACGGCGGGCACGGCGCATGCGTGCGGTCCGCGCTGGAGGCCTGGGCAAACGGTGGCGCCAAACGTTTTCGGTTTAATAACTTTAATTAAGTTTTTGGGCTAGGAATCTTAGCCTGATTACGGCTAAGTTGAAACAGCCGCTTGCCTTCTGCTCTTCAAATATTCATTGATTCATTCTTGTTTCATTTTTCGGCTCGTCCACTCGTTCACTTTAATTTCATTCATAGAAATCTTTGAATATTTATGCATATTTTCAGCTAGCGCGAAATAATTCACTGCCTACACGACGCTCGGACGCTGTTTTCGAGCTGCTTTGGCTAATTTTGGCCTTTTTTTCCATCCATCTTGTTTCTAGATTGTGTCACATAAATTTGGCCTTTAGATTTTGAAACAATTAAATTATGTGATTTGCACGTTTTCACCCAACAAACGTTGGCGGCGGCGGCTTCAGCGCTTTGGAAGTGTTTTTTAAACGCTGGGCCTTAATTTGTTGGACTTATGAATATATGTACATATTGTATTGTCTATTGATTTCGTTGTTTTCTTGTTAAAAACAGTGGCAAAAAGCGTCAAAATTCGTAGATTATGCGATAAAAATGCAAATGATTTCGCTCACGTTTCTAATTTGTGTTTGTTTTAATATACTTAATGAATTTTTATATGTGGGCTGTGCGCTCCGTAATCCGGTTTTGCGGTCAAAGCTGTTGATAATGATAATTCCGATAATGATGTTTTATTGTTTTTTTCTGTTTTGTGGTAAAGGTGTTGCTCCGTTCGGACGTGATCGCTTGTTTTTATGTTACTAAATATAATATATGCAGATGATTCGACTATAAAACTGATGGCGTGCCTGGCTTAACGAGAAACGAGAAATGAGCGAAATATTTAATTAAATTTGAGATTAAGTCAAAACTGGTTATCGAAATTTGAATTTTAGCGGAAATGCGCCAGGATGTGTGTCTTGGCTAAACAGTCGATGTTATTGTGCGTGGGTGGGTGTATTGACTAAAGGCGATATTTTGTATTGCTTCTCGCTAGATGGCGGAAAGTACCGAATAATTAATTTTTAAAAATACAACTATGCTGTCTCAAGCTGAATCGCGTGATTATACTATATGTACTATAATAAAAAGATATTTAAAGTTACTATTAAGAAATCATAAGTATTCGACTGTAAGTTTGAATTGCACAAACCCACTCAATTGCTGGCATTTCTCTTTAGCTAATTAGCCGACATCCATGTATTGGTTTGTGTATTGGCTATGCTCAGTGTCTTACATGCTGATTCACTAGATGGCGCCACTGCAGTATAACAACTGAGTAAATAGAGCGTCCTGTATACAGGGATTTCGATGCTTTTCAAACAAATCTGATTTGGTTTATTTAAAGTGCAGCTGATCATCACGGTGATTATGCGGACAACTTGGCCAGCTCCTCTTGCAGCTCGGATGTGTCGATGGGCGCCTTCGGCTGCTCCTTGGCGCCGGCCAGCACGGCCGCCAGGAGGCGAGGACAGCTCTTCTTGTGCATGAACCAATGCAGGCGCTGGCACTCGCGGTCGCAGTACTGGACCGCCTTGCACTTGGAGCACTTCTTGTCGGGCTTCTCCTGGCCGCAGGTGCTGCAGTAGCTGCACTCGTCCTGCGAAGGGCAAGGGCAGAGACTTAGCTGACGGGATTGCTTGAGATTGCCTCGAACTCACCACAAAGCCGCGCATTCCGTTGATGGCGTTGCGCAGAATGACGAGCGCAGGAGGCGCATCCTTCGCGCCCAGCTGCGTGGCTATCTGGCGAAAGATGGTGCACTCGCGATAGGGGAACTCTCGGGCGCACTCGCGCACAGTGAACTCGACGTAGTCCAGCTGGCCGAGCTTGTTCTCCTTGAGAACGCGCTTTATGAAGACCTCCACGAAGTCGCCTTTGCTGGCGTCGAAGTCGTCGGCCTTCTCCTTGTGCTGCGCCTTGAACTGCTCCTCGCAGCGCATCAGCTCGCTGACGATCCAGGCCAGGTAGTGGAACTTGAAGGCGAGCAGCTCGTTTATGTCGTGGGTCTTCTGCATCTCCTTCTCGCACATCAGCGACAAGGCCTTGCGCAGATTGGGCAGCATCTTGAGCAGACCCAGCGACTGGGCGTTCAGCGTGATGCGAACGGGATGCAGATTGATTTCGGTGACAAAGCTGTGGAACGCCCGCAGCAGCACGGCCGGAATGTACGGCTCCGTCTGCTGGCCGTGCAGCTGTGTGTAGTACTCCAAGCTGGAGCAAGTCACGTAGTTGTTGATGGTCTCCACGCACGAGTGGTTGCCCACGAAGGCAGCCATCTGGGAGGCAGTGCGGTTCACGCTGTTTATACTGTTCGGGTTGATGCCCGCGTCCAGGAGTTGCCGACACACGTGCGTATTTCCGGACAGCGCGGCGAAGTGGAGCGGCGTATAATCGGCGCCATGCTGGTTCAGATTGATGTCCGCCCCCTGTGAGGTGAAGGTATTAGTAACTGCGCTCCACACCCACTCGGCTGCCTTACCATGTCCAGCAGCAGCTGCACTGCCTCCTTGTTGCCCTTAAAGCTGGCGTGCGCCAGAATAGACATTCCGCTGTCGTCCACGAAGTTGACGCCGCCCTTCAGCTGGCCCAGCATTTGCTTGAAGCCGCTGGTGTCATTATTTGATATACGATCGATCAGCTGCAGCTGCACCTCGTCCAGCTGCGAGTTTTTGCCGTCTTCACTCATGTTTTTCGGTTTTTGTCAGGAAACTGGGAAACGAAAAAGTTGAGAGTGACAGTGTGTACATACCTTGAAGCAGTCATCACATTTTCGATTGCTGGGTTTCCAGCACTGAGCCGATAACAAACTAGTACGGTGCTCATCATAATTTATGCTCGTTAATATAATAGTTTCACAGTTCTACACAGTATCTATATAAATTTGTAAGCTAGGGAAAAGTTTGAGAAAGATTTAGCTGGTACTTTATTTACAAACTTGCACATGCATTAATTATTTTGCTTTAGCTGCGTACCAATTGTAAAGGCGAAATTCGATTTGATTAATATGGTCTGCCTGGCAGCATTCAGAGTGTCAAAATTAGTACGTTTTTAGCTGCCGTTGAGAGTAGTGGTTGCGCGCGTGTTGCGGCGTGTATTTCGTGGTGCATGTTTTTATATTTTTAAAACACACGCCTTGTGTAAATGCTTGTAATGTTTGACGCCTAAATGAATAAAAGCAACCAATAAACAAAATTGATAAAAGGCAGCAAATACGATACGCGCGCTGACAAGCAATCGCTGCGAAAAAGGTGATAAGCGCGAAACTGGCTCCGTTTGTGTGTGTTTGTTGTTTTTATACCCTGAGCCCATTGAAAATGGGAAATCAGGGTATAATGGTTTTGTGAAAATGTATGTAACAGGCAGAAGGAGGCGTGCCACACCCCATAAAGTATATATATTCTTGATCAGCGCGACAAGACGAGTTGATATAGCCCTGTCCGTCTGTCCGTCTGTCCGTCTGTCCGTCTGTCCGTCCGTCCGTCTGTCCGTCTGTCCGTCTGTCCGTCTGTCCGTCCGTCCGTGTGAACGCTGAGATATTTTTAAGTACGCAACGTAGAGACTTGAAATTTTACATGAATACTCGATAATACCATACGCTGCACAAGTTTATAAAATTTTTCCGATAACTCATTCCATTTCGATTTTATGAGCATTTATCGATAATTTTAATGTGTTATTAAGGCGGGGTTTGTACATCGTTTGAGCTAGAGACTTCAAATTTGCTGTGTAGTTGCGTGTAATGAATACGGAGATAACGTAATCTTCAGATTTTGGATGCCACGCCCCATTCGCCCCCAATAGCCCCCTATTTGTAGAAAGCGCATATCAAATACTAGAGACTTGTGCTTTGGAAAATACACACATATGAATGCCATTAATAAGTTGTGAAAGTTTGATGCACTTAGTCCAACGCTAAGAAAAGTTATTAAACAATTAAGTTCCCATAGTAATGCCCACATTGCAGCCCAAGCGCAGTCGCTGCGTCAACTGCGCAGTTGGCAGAGCGCGCGCTTATGCGTGCGTGCATATGTATGTGTGTATGTGTTGTTTGTATGTATGCATACAAAATCGTAGAATGATTTGATATTTGGCTCTTCACAGGGCTCAGGGTATCCCCTAGTCGAGCAGTCTCGACTAGAGCACTCTTACTTGTTTTGGTTGTATTCAAGGAAATTCATGTTTTGCTGAAATTCCAATGCAGGAATAATCCACAAATCCACCCTAAAAAGCCATTCAGAAATAACAAAACTGTGTGCATATAACAAAACAGATAAGCGCGCAAAATAGCAGCAGCGGCAATTGCAGTTCAAAGCGCGTGACTAGAAGTTACCCAGCAATTGAGTATTAATTAATGTGAATACAAATTGAATTGTTATTGCAAACACTATGGCCTGATATGAGCGAAAACATATGTTTAATAATAATAATAGTAAACAACATCATTGGCATATGTTTAGCTTATAGGCCGATATACTTGTCAGCTACCCCTTTCTGCATTCAATGCAGGGTATTCAAGAGAGAAATGACAGCCAGATAAGGCGATGCAGATAAACAAAGCCTCAGTGCGATGACGGTAACACACATACATATCTACACACACACATGTGTGTGTGTGCGTGTTTGTGTGTGTGCAATACAATAAAATTATTAATAAAAGAACTCGCGCAAACTTTTGGCTGCTCTTTCCTCCACGCCCCAGGGGATCGGAGGGGGAATGCGGCTATCGAAAATGTTTACATGTGGCTGCGTGGCGAGGAAAATTGCCTTTTTCCTACTCGTCGTGAACATTGGCCTTGCGGTGATTGCACATGTGTGTGGTGTGTGTGTGTGTGTGTGTGTGTGTTTGCATGTGTATGTGCGTAGTTGTTTACTAATTTCGATAAGTTTTAGTTTCGCACCATTTCCTGCGCACAAGCAGCTCTCAGCAGAACAAACACACGCACACACACACACGCATACACTCACATGCACAGTCAGACACATGGCAAACAGCCTCGCTGCAGATCGCCCCCCGCAATGCAAATGTCGCTGCGCTCTCGCTAGCATTTGTTAGTGCCCCCCCCCCTCTCTCTCTCTTCTCTCTTCTCTCTTTCTGCCTCTCATTCTGTTGTAAAGAACTGTTTACTTTGTCCACTATGTAATCCTAGCAGCTGTTGCTGTCACAATTTATTAACCCTTAGGAGATAGCACGCACAACAGGTGCAGCGCTTCAGCAGCTGCTAATGCCTAATGAATCGCCCCATTCTACTTTACCTTTCAGCGTGAACAAGTGCACAATAGAGTGAAACGCAACCGAAAGTGATACAAAAAATAAAAAATCTATATAAATACCAGAAGAAGAAGAAGAATACAAACATAAAGCTGAATATATTTAATAAGCCGCATTTGTAATAAATTAATTAATAAAATGGGCAAACTACTGAGTCTGCTGTCACGCGATGATTCGAACTGCTGCGCCGCCAAATCCTACGATGTTTTCCTAGACTTTGAGAATGCCGCGCCCACGGATACAGAGCGGGAGGTGTACGATGAGGTGGAGCGAGTGCTCAAGGAATCGGAAGTCGTTCTGGACGAGATACAAATCTATAAGGTGAGTGCGTCATCAGCCCGTGTTCGAATAAAGCCCCGCTAGCACATCATCGAACCGGTTGCGGTAATAAGTAACTAATGTTCAACGAGAACTAATTGCCGTCTTCTCCATATTCACTAAAGAAACTATTTAAAATTTAGTTGCGCTCTTTTTGCTACCCTCTCAGCTGATAAGTTGAAGCAAATGACAACGTGCGAAAATAACTGGGGGCAGACAACAAATTGAGTATTTAACCTTTGCTAACAGCGTCAACAGTTATTTGATCTCTCTCCTCTCTCTCTCTCTCTCTCTGTCTCTCTCTCGCTCTGTCTGCAAACTAACGCTCTTTGCACAGTGTTGCCAGAGTTCGCAACAAATTTTCATTGGACAATGTATGCATACTATTGACTGAGTATAAACTGAGTGGGATTCGAGTTGAAATTGTTCGATTTAAATATAGTATGGTATATATTGTGTAGCCCGTATAATGTTACGTATATTATTTGCCGTTTTAAAATTATTGTTATTTATGTGATATTTGCTAAAGAACTGGCAGCCTTGCTTCAGGTTGACTCACACTGGCCTATGCGCCTGTATGATCGAAGCCCAATCGGAGCTCTTCATTTCGCTGCTTTTTGCTCTTGACGTCAGTCGCTGCGTTATATTCGCCGCGAAGTTCTTGCCATTCTCTTTTCACGCCTTTTCTTCAGGGGGGATTAGTCATGGATTGTTGTGACGCCTAATGTTTATATAATTGTTGCTGTTGTTGGTGCTGACCTTTGCTAAGCTGAAATGCGAACTCGAATTCGAGCTCGAATTGGATTTCGGTGTCGTGGTGTGAAATATTAATTGGCTTTCGGCCAAGCTAAATGAAATTTCTGCCCGACGCGTTAATCAACGCAAATGAACTGGAAAATGTCAACCAAATGAGCTCATTTCCTTTGCTTGTAGGTGTGTGTGTGTGTGTGTGTAACGGTAAAAGTGACCAACATACACAAAGACGACCTCGTAACCATTTTAAGCCGTTGAAGCTCAGGCTGCGAGTACCAGCGCCCACTCGTCCCCCTGGGAGCTACTTGAAATGCGCTCAATTCTTTTTTCGTATTTTCATTGCAGTTTTTAGTGGAAGCAGTCGCGACTGTGGGTGAGTGGTTTGGGTGGTGGACTGGTTACGGCAAGGCAATAAACTGGTTATGCGCGCCATGCCTACGGTCTGCTCCCCGACAACTCCTCTTTTAAGATTCCTGACACACAAATCTTTGGCCTGGCACGCTAAATATAGCAAAATATAAAAGGAAAAGCTTCACGTTCTACGCTTTTTGCAGCTATAAATAAAGTGAAAACTGCGCCTAGTTAAGAGAAAAAGAAACGGCGAAGAAAGACATGAAAGATGCAATACTCTTACAATGCTACAGCCATTAATGGTAGACATGAATATGACAATATAATGCATTGATTTTAGTGTCTGCTTGCTTTTTTAATCGGCTCTATAATCGATATGTGCTTGGTGTGATAATATTTTGATAAGGAATTTCGATAGGGATCCAGTTGATAAGAGTAAAAAGCTTTTGGTATTAAAAACTAATGCTAAATACGTAGGCTTTCAAGATTTATTCAAAATCTCTAGTAATGTCAGAGTAATCTTAAATTTGTTTTCCTTTTTATACGACTTGTTGAGTGTTTACCATTTGTTGTTGCTACTTTGATAAGGGAAAAAAGCACTTGATGTATTGAGTAGTTCTGTAAAAACCTCTTTCCAATTAGTTAGCGAATCTATCATAGCGAAAAGTTTTCTATTGTCAACTAGCTATTGTCATGGAAACAGGCAGACAATATCAACAAATACGTCTTTTGTGTGTAATAAATAAAAACAACAACAACAGCAGCAGCAGAGGGAAACGGAGCAGTTGCCAATGAATGGCTATAAGAGCAGTAACTGCGTTAACTAAAGGCAAGCTCATTGAAAGCGCTCGATGTCAACGACAATAGCAATATCAACAAAAACTACAACAACAATATCATCAACAACAACAACGACGACAACTAGAATGACAATATCCGCCAACAACGCGCTCCTCTAACAATAATGATCATAAAAGTAATATGACAGCTTGTGAAATATGGAACGAGATTGGGGCCCAGATAACAGTTACTCCAAATGTATGCCAAAAGGTGTAAAAGCCATTCGAACCCGATGAACTATTTCCAATGAAAAGAGTTCGCGTCATAACGCATACCTGTTAATAAAAATATAAATATAAATATATTTAATCTCGTTATGCAATTCAGCTGATATCTGGATGGTTGCACTTTCAACTCCAGTTCTAACTTTTTCTTCCATTTAAGTCGAATATATCGAGTCTGATCAAATAATGATTGAATATGATTTCTGATATTCCTCAATATGTATATATTTGTGACTAATATAAAATATTTGTAGCTAAATCTGGAATGAATTTGTATAATAATGTACGCAAATGACCTCAGAGTTGATTAGATGTTAGTTTCATTGTGGATGATTAGTAATAGTTAAAAGTGTCACTTATTTTGCTCGCCTACATTGAGCTTTAAGTCACAACAACTCAATTCATTTATATACATTTATGAATATATGTCATATATTGTTAAAACTATTGTTAAAACTATGCCCCTCTACTCGACTAGCACATAGTGTCAACAGTTTAAATATAAAACGTGTGAATTACTAGCTGTGGTTACCACAATTCAACAACAATGATTCGCATTGCGCGTGTCTGCAAATATTATGTATATATATATTATTATACACCCATACGTACTATATATATACAAAATCCGAGTTCAATGAGTTCAAACGCTAATTGAGTCATCAAATGTGAAGAAACATTAAGAAATTATTTACTAGGGCATTCAAGTGCGAAACGAGTGTTGAAATGGAAACAAAGAGACTATTTTATATCAATGACTCCAATGGTAATTATGAACTACATGTAGAAATCCTTAAATTAAAAGCTGATATTTAAATCAATCGCATCATTCGATTATTTATTATTTAAATATAAAACAAATTATGAAAATATAAAATACTGAGAAATGTGGAAGAGAACAAAACACTTCTAATTAACATATATAAATGTGTATTTTTTTTTTTATTACATCGTGGCATAGATGATTTCATCTGAAATTATCAAAAGGTGTATCGAACGTCAGATTAAAATTAGTGTATTCACATGTGGCAAACATTTGTCTATTCTAAACACTATCCTGAAACTCATTAGCGATTGATCTGATCTATCCTTTCTTTGGTTTGAAATGACAGTGTCAAATCAGTGTGGATGCGTTAGCCGAACATATATTATTGTATATTGAGTATATTGTTGGGTTTGTCAATAATCAGTTTTCCATAGTTAATTTATTATCTTCACTCAGACTTTAACTTTGTCGAAGGACGACCAGTACAATGACTGATGCAACAACTCCGAACAAATCGAAACAGAATTGTAATTGTTTCTCCGCATCATAAATCGGTTTGCGTAAAAATAAATTTGGCTGAACTGGGTTGATACGCCACATACGCCTACAAAAAGTAGAGCAACGTCATAGAAACTCACATTTATTAAAGTGCAATTTAATATCTAGTTAAATTTTGATATTGATCATCTCATCTCAGCGTGTGTTTCTCAATATCTATCATCACCAATCAAGTAGGAATTTATTACTATGTGGGAGAGGGCTGAAAGGACTTGATATTACCATCCATGCATTTTAAAAGTTGGCATAAATTAGGGAGTTTCCTTACGAAATGTTTGACACTTAAAACCAAAACTATTGTTTGTTGTGTATGTAATAGGAAATTATTTAATACTGCAGTAGATCCCGGTATATTGTTTTTTCGGCGATATTTTATAATAAAATAATAAATAATGGCTACAGTAAATTCAATAAATTTATTTCAAATGCGCGGGCCATTCATTGCAACAAACTTGAATCAACTTAAATACGTATAGATTATTATAAATAATAATTAAAATTACATCTGAATTCGATAACGAATTATATTTCTGAATGTGCATTCATTCATGCTATATATCAGCAACAGCTGTCGCCCTCTTCAAATAGATAACAAAACGATTTCCATCATAATGAAGTGCTTTTTATTTCTTTACACAAACTTCGTGCTTTTTTAGAAAGCTGACGTTCCCCTCATTTCAGCTAAAGCGATTTAAACGATCCATATATCAAATGCTGCTCCACATATAAGTGACAATATAGCCTCATATGCATATGAATAAACAAACACTTAAATGTTTAATGTCTGCTTTACAATGACTGCGACAGGCGGCGGCAATAATCAGAATAATGACAAAATGAGCAGTCATTAGAGACGCTGCCTAAGCCACATGTCCAATGGCATGGACCCCTTGCCCAGCTGCATCCCCATTGGCATTTCCATTCCCATTCCCATTCACGTTTCCAGTTCCTGTGGCCCCCGCTTAACCAGTTCCACGAATACGTTAAACGATGAGCGGCCAATGCGAAAAAAAACAACGAAACAAAACAAAACGAAATTAGCGTCGAGTCGTCGCACTTCCGGTGCTGAGCAGTCAGTTAGCCGGTAAGCCAGTTAGACAGCTGGTCAGTCAGTCAGTCGATCAGTCAAGCTTTCAATATTATATATAAGTAATTACAATAATGTGCGTGCCCGACACGAGTGTTTGCATATTATTCAAAATTATAATACGCGCTTGTGGTGCTCTTTGAGCGTGTCTGGGCTTCTCTGCAAATGGTCAGGCCATCAAAAACTATTGTCTGCGTCCGTCTGTGCGACAATTCAATTTCCGCAGTCACATTTCACATTTGAAATATTTCACACAGCAGTTAGCTGAATGCAGCGGGTCACCTGCTATAGCCTAAATGACATTTAAAATGATTGCTTAATCGTAAAATATTAATTGCTTTTTAACTGGCCTTGTGGCATGTTTAGCCAACCTCCAATAACTTATCCGAGACCAAAACTAGGCACAAGTTAAGCTTCGATTTATCATTCGGCAATTATTCACTTTCTATTTTACGGTTCGGCTGTTTATTGTGTTTGGGCATCCAGTGCGTGGCGCAACGCATCTCTTTAAGCTATGCGGAGACTATTTATATATTTAATTTCTTATTTGAATCTCCGACGTCATCGGCTGCACATGAATTGCGCAGGAGAAAAGAAAGAAACGCAAGATACAAAAACAGTAAAGTAAACAAAAGTTTAAACAATTTACAAGCGCAATGCGAAATACGGTCCATAATTTACTGTTTATTTTCATTTTATACCCTGTAGTAAAAGTCTACACACAGAGATGGCGCAGCGGACTATGAACCGTATATAAATATATATACATATATAAATAGATTTAAATATTTCTTATATATATATATATTATTAACACATTCTTATTCACATGCGGAAATTCTGGTTGTGAGTGTTTCTTACATATAAAATATACATATTTAGAATATACTTTCTATATACAATATAATAATATATTCTTATACCACGACTTCCTTATAATCCATTGAAATCCCTTATCCCTTATATGTATACAAGAGGACTCTATATCGTCCGCTGTGACTCTTACTAGGTGATTCATCAGCTGGTCAGTAATGCTTTTGCCAGAGATTTATATGTAAAGCATTCAAGAATTTAATTAAAATTATAAATATTTACGTGGTATCTAGTATTTGAGCAAGAATCATGCATCACATTAGTTTATTATCATGTTTCTCTATAATTACATTTTGCGCTTCAGCCGCCCACTTCCACTGGCGGAGGAAGAGCACTTGGATCAGTGATGCTGTTGCTGTTGCTGTTGCTGTTGCTGTTGGTGCTGCCTCATTATGCTCTCCTCTCAGGTGGCAATTGAGGCGCACATTTCGCATAAAAACATTTTGGCCTCAGCGCCCATAGTTTCTGTTGAATTGAAATGGCACTGAAAAGGCTTTTGGTTAACCGAATTCAACTCAATTCAATTGAATAAACCGACAACGTTTTGAAAACCCATTTTGATTGCGACTGAGGGTTGCCCTGCCTATGCGTTGAAGTGGATAGCCAGAGGCGGAGCGCATCATACGTGACTTATACATAACTAAAGATTAGGATTAGCTCCTAAAAGGCTTCTCAATATGCGACGTCTGCGCTTGTTTGCCTTGAACTTGACGTCTGGGCTATAATTGTTTTGCTAACGTCTTTCAAGTGGCTCTAAAAATGCCAATGACCATTTAACTCAGTTTGTCGATGGCTATGTGTTGGTGTGTGTGTGTGTGTGTGTGTGCATGTTTTCTAATTCCCTCGGTATATCTGTTGTATGCATGTGTGTTTCAGTGTCTGGCAAGTGTCTGGTCCTGTTGAGTATAAAAATAAAAAAAAACTAAAACTGGTGTGCATTTGCAAGCTCTGAGTTTTTCTTTTCTTACACCTTGCCTATTTTATATCTATGCATACATACATATAAATACACACAGTCACTCAAATATATGTATAAGGATATTTAATAGATAAGATGAAGTGTAAATTTTAAATTATGTTCGATTAAAAAAGTTTGCGTGAATCAGGACTCGAATCTGAGTCTTTTCAAACAGATAAACTTTTAGCCATCTTCTCGATTGTCGAGCAGACCTTTTATTTGCTTGTAGCAGCTAACGGGAAGTGGCAGTGTGTCCTTCTGCCAATTCTGTTTCTCAATGTATTCAGGTATCATAATATTTATATAGCTCCAAGCTAAATATTTTTAGCTGCTGCGAATATAAAGAATTATATGGTTTTAGGCTTAAATATAATAGCTTATAAAATAGTTTATATTTCATTATTAATCTCATATGTTCTTGGAAAGTATAGTTATGCTGTCTGTAAAGAATTGATTTCCTTAGACATTACATTCAAAAACAAAAAAGTATACAGAAGTGTGTTTAATAAGCATAAAATAAAATATTGCTTGACATATTTAGTGCGTTATTCTCGCTGCAACAAACAGCAGCAGTAAAGGCAGCCGCAGCAGCCGCAGCAGCAACCGCAGCCGGAGTAGCAATCGGAATGCACAAGACAGCTGAATGTGAAATAGGCCAGCAATTTTCTTGATTTTTCTTTTTCGATACTCCTATAGCGTATCTCTTGTGCATGTGTGCTTGTCATCAAAGTCAATTAAAATGCCAACTATTTTCAGACTTGCCAAGTTAACCCAATTTACAGAAGTCATGGAAAAGGCGTGTTGTATATAGATATATACATTTGATAATGCACGATATTAACAAGAGAACAAGAACATAGACAACAACAAATTATGTTTGAAATTTTTAAAAAATAAATGTTAGAGTCAGTGGTAGCCATTGGAACCGGCTAAAGATATCCATCTAGCCTTATACCTCCATTTGCTTTTTGCATGGTTAGAAACATTTAAAGCTTTAGCCTTTACATATAGATTATCCTAAAGTATCTGTAAATCAAATTTCGTTTAATTTATAGTTTCTAAGAAATCGGTAAACTGTTAATATATAACTACCTGTGTTTTTAAAGTTTTTGAATAAAATAAACAATAAACAAATAAATGATGAACTTAGAAAAAAAGCAATATCCTAGATCTGGTATTCCAAAATATCTCGCCGTTTTTAAAAGCTTTTAACCACCAATATGATACATCAATATACAAGTATTCAGTACGGCAAAGCTTTGCTCCAACCAATATACAAGTATTGAGTACGACGATGCTTTTCTCCATCTAAATCTTTTGATAATATTTAGCAGCTCGATACGGAATTCAAGGCAGCTTTCAGCTGGATAATTCCACCCTCAGTGCTCTTACTGATTCTTCACTTTTTAATGTTCAATCAAATGCATAACATAATATAACGTTTATAGCTATGATTCAGTAAAAATCTTTAATATGCGAATTTTTACACAATAAATTGTCTAACATATTTATTTTCCATTTTACATACAACACTTACAATCGGGCCCAATGCGAACAAATTAATATCGCCCTTTCCTTATTATTATTATCGCTCGGCCTTTATATGTCTCCCCCTGTCTCCCTCTCTCTTTCGCACCGTATGTCTCTCTCTGTTGCTCACGCCATTGATAATTGACATGTTTATCTTATCTTTATGACATTGTTGTTGCTGTTGCACTTGGTTGGCTGCTTATTTCGATTATCTTGATAAATTACGACGCTCGTGACATCCAACTGGCGGCATTAAAGCTTTTTACCCGTATATATACGCTTGTTTTTTTTATGGCTTGAATGGCCTAAAGCCCTTGAAAAGTGCGCTGAAAATTAGGCCATTGTGGTTATTTTAGTGCTAACTGAAATTTACGCATCATTTGCCAGCTTTGCATACGAGTTGTACTTAAATTAGCATCTGTTTATTGCGCAGTTCAGTGGGTCCATAGGCCCTTTGTTCTCATGCCCCATGAGCATTATGTATTATTTATGCCGTGCACTCAGAGCGTAAGTTAGTCAGACTGACTGACCCAACGTCATCATCGTCATCATCGTCATCATCATCATCACGAGCCGCAGCAGCCGTTTGTTAGATGAATGATGCATGTGATTCACTGAGCAGCTGTTTTAGATACTCTATCATGATATGTATTATCGCCTGATGTGCTCGTATGTATTCCGGCTTTCAAATGAATTTTTAATAATTTCGCATTCGCTGTATTCGTTACGACTGCGACTATTTATAGTCATAGGCATCACCTGTGGATTTTGTCAATAGTTCATGATGCATTCTTGTGAAAATCGAAACCAATTTACCTCAACAGCAATTACAACCACAACAAAGCGACAAACGCCGCCTCGACATAGATCGCGTTGGGGCCAGAGAGACTGAAGACGAGAATGTATGAGAGGGAGAGATCCCAGACAACGATCGACTCATATGACTCACACGCCAGTTAAACCATGGTTGTTGCTGTCATTGTTTCTGTTGCTGTTCGTATGTTTCTTGACTGCTCCTGCTGTCAGCAGTTCTACAGCACAAAGAGAGTTTTGCAATACGCAAACATATGTTGTGCTCGCGGAGCTGCCTTGTCGTATTTGATATCGGGGCAGCGTTCACTGGGGCCATTGAATAATTAAGAAGCCCATGCCAGCGGAAGGCGTATTGCAGAGTGCGAAAGAGAGAGAAACACTTGGAGCGGGACAGCGAAAGCTGTTATGAAATATGTATGATTATATAGTCACACACAATGGCGCTTGGGTTGCACTGCATTGGATTGGATGGGATTGAGTTAGGCTGTGGGGTCTTCCATGGGAAAACATGTCACTAGGTTGAGGCGGCCAAATGTCTGTGGGAGCTGCCACTGGATAATGTTAATGGCTCTTTCCCATTAACTGCGACTTTTTGCTTAATAAATATAAATTATGAGATTTTAATAGTCATCGTCGGCTGTTTTTTTTTTTAATGTACGAGTATACGAATGTGTGTTCGTATATAAATCACGCTTTTTCAGCTTCTCATTTTTCCGTAGAATTTGTTGATTTGTTTTGAGTGTGTTTTCTTATGAAGCCCAATTATGGGTTGCAGATTAAATAATGTGGCTGGAGACAATGATAATGATATAATACATTTTAAAAGATTACTGAATAAACGTCTTTTATTTGTATGCAAAGTGTGATTTTGTTGAAAATTACCCAGTGTATTTGAAAGCTATTCCTGAACTATTACAAATCAATACACTAATCATGTGAATCTTGCTGAATAAGTGAAGGTAGTGTATGGGCTCTAAATAAAAGCATTTAAATTTAATTAAAATCCAGTCATTCGTCTACTTTGAGAAGTTATTTTCCTTATATATGTTACAAATGGGTTTTTTCATGTTTAGCATATATTTCTCACCTAGTTGACAGCTGCGTTAATTAAACTAAGTCTGTGCCTATTTATAAACGCTTCGATCCCAGAAATTCTAGGAGTACTTTTAATTACAAATTGTTAGCTTTAGCTCTATAGAGTGGCAAAATATTCTACTATATAATTTTGTGCTGCTGGAAATATCCTCTTTAATTATATTTTAATTATTAATTAATCAGGTATATGATTATTTGTATACCTTAATTTAAATATATACTTTTATTTCAAGTTTTAAGCCACAGGACGTAGTTGTAGGGTATTATCAAATGAGTTTTATTTGCAGGCGAGTTAATGAACAAGCACATGATTACTCGACAGACCCTCTTCGCTTTTATATGTAATTATCGATTACAGCAATCGATATATGTTAAGTTAAACATGTAAAAGACCTAACGACCGCCAACACTGGTTGGGCGAGTGCCATCGCTGGTCTTCACATCAAAGTAACCGCAGCAGATGAAACACTCGTTTCCGCATTGAGTGTAATTTAATTTACAATTAAAATAAAACAACAACAACAACAACAACAACAACAAAAGCAGCAGCAGCAGACAGCAGACAGCGGACAGTAATTACAACGCTTTTACTTCTTCTTTTATGCAAAGTGCTGCAGTTCGCCAAGTTAATTAACTATGTGACGGACGTTATCTCTCTCGCTCTCTCCCTCTCTCTGTCCCGCTCTCACTCTCTCTGAATTAGATAAAGTGTTGAACGATTGAGTTCTTGTGTGGCACATTTGCTGCCGTTTGTTGTTGTTTCTGGGCACATTAAGTGTTAATTAAAAAGAAAAAAAACTAGCAACAGTTACACAAACGAAAACTGTTTCTTAAAAGTCATGCAAGTTCAAGTTTGTTGTTGTGGTTGTTGTTGTTGTGGGCGAAGTGTGAAGTATTCTTGGTAAAATGCATGAAGCAGACAGAGCACGTGCTTTGTTATTGGAGCATGTAACGTTTTATGCGCTTCTGCAGCAGAAGACGATGAATCAACAAATGTAGCATAAGTGAGTGTGTGAGTGTGAATGTGTGTAGGTGTATGTGCATGAGTCTGCGCGAACTTCCTGTGACAAAGCTGGAAGATGCTGCTTGGAGCAGACGCTGCTTCGAGACTCTGCTACCTATGGCTAGGCTCTTTGTTTTCAACTTGCACATGTCGCGATGTGAGATAAATGACTGAAAAATAAAAGCAAATGCACTGAAACAGATACACACCCGCACACACACACAGGCAACTAGAAACAATGTTAAACATCTGAGATACAAACACACACACACACATACATACATACATATATGAATGCAGTAAAGGCACAATCTCAGCCTGCGAATCTGTCCGTCCACATAGCTCAGGCAGGAGCGCAGTTTCCGTTGCATGGCCAGCCATAAGAGTCCTTAGAGAGTCGCAGGCGTAAACGAGACAATGCAATAGCAAAGTCAAAAGAGTTTACTGCCTCCCTCTCTCTCGCTGTCCTTGCCTGCCTTTCTTTTTATTTCTCTCTTTATGTCTTGACTTGTTTGTTTGCACGTGTTAAACATTTGTGCAGTTTCAAGTGCAGCATCCAACGACCAACAGCCAACAGCCAACAGCTGCCGGTCGCCAAGGACAACTCCTGGCTGCGCGCACAGGTGTAAATGTTGCTTAGCACACAAAGTAATGCACCAAGTCAGCTATAACTACAGCGACAGCTTCAATGCAGCAGATCTGGCTTTATGCTCCACTTGGGCTCATGTGTTGATTTAGATGCCGACGGTTGCATTTTGATTATGCCAAAGCACTCGTCGATGCGCAGAGAGTGTGAGAGCATGTCTGAGGGTAGCTGCAGACTTTTGTTGATGATATGTGCAGCAATTTAATTACAAGTACACAACATGTGGCAATAAGAGTCCATGTAATTACAGCACAAACAACAAAACAGCAAAGCAGCGAAAGGTGCCAACGAACCAAAAATAACAACGCATCAGTCATGCAGGCAATTAGAGTTGGTCTTTCGCCTTGCTCTTGCTCTTGCTTTTGCTCATATTTCGTTATGAATACTTTGTATATTTAGACCAAGTTCACTTGAATCCAAACATTATCCTTAACGTTGCAATTTGTAATCTAAAATAATCAGATTGTTGTCGTGACAGTTTAACTAAGTTGACGCAAGGCTAAAGAGATTTGTAGGCAAAGCTGTTAGCTTGATTGATTGTTGTCGATATATGTGCAAAAACATGATTACTTCAAAAATGGAGTTACAAAATAGCCAGAAATTACTAATACAGTCTCTTCAGTTTAAAAGAAAACATTACAAAGAAAAAATAGCATCATAAAATAAATTAAAAGTTTTGATTTAATTTGTTTTTAGATAATATAGAATTTAAACATTGTATAAAAATTATGTAGTTTTGTTTTTTAATTGAAAATATAAATCAAAACATTTATAAAATTTCATGTCCGAATATGAGAATTATAGAATAATTATTACTAGAGAGAATTATTAATTTAAAACAAAATTGTGAAATAGTTAGATATGGAATTAAATACAATATTAAAATCATTTTTTAATTTTGGTTATTATCTTAGGCATTATTTCTTGAACTAAAAAGGTATATATTTAGATTAAAGTAAGTTCAGAGATTTTGGGTTATTCACTTGGTAGCCACTAGCATTTTGATTGAGTTGGAAACTTAACCGTTATTAGTGGCACTTGGACATGTGTCGATTAGAGTGTGAGCTGAAACGCCACTGAAATGAATTGAAATAATCAACGAAATTTGCTGATTGCCTATGCGGCAGCACAGTTTAAAGGCGGACGCGAAATCAACTTTTGAAAACATGCAATGACCGAGCGTTCATTGTGCCTTTTGTGTTGTGTTTGCTTTGGGATTTTGTTTAGTTTTGTTTTCCTTTAGAATCTAGATCATCGAGCGTCGATAAAAATCGCAGCGCTGGTCACTGCACGCAGTGGCGTCGCCGTCGTCGTCGTCATTGTTGCATGTGGCATAGAAATAATAAAGCCCCCAACAACAACAGCAACAATGCAAGTTGTGTTGCTGTAATAATAATAAAAAAGAAAAAAAAAATGCCTGAAAAGAGAAAATGAAATCTATAAAACGCTAGGAAAATCGTTTATTCGCTTATTGTTTGCATGTCAAGCGAACATTTGACTAGGCGCAGCCAATATTGAACCAAGAGAAAAACTAAAATCATTTCATTTATGTTTGCAGGGCGCCAACAAAGAAATACGCGAAGCCATCGCCGATCCCTCGCCCGAGGTGCAGGCCAAAGCGTGGTCTGCGGTGCTGCCACTGGTCATCAAGCTGAAGCGGTGCTACGAGCACTCCCTGGAGCTGGACAAAATAGTGCCCAAGCTGCTGGGCCAATTGGTGGGCGGCAAGCTCAATCCGACACAGCATCTGGAGACGCAGCAGGCGCTGGTCAAGCAGCTGGCTGAGATATTGGAATTCGTGTTGAAATTCGATGAGTACAAGGTGAGTTACATGTGTGTGTGTGCGTGTGTGTGTGGATGTGTGGGTGTATGTGTGTTACAACTCTTGTCTAGTTTGGGCACACGTTACGCCCCACGTATAAATATATCGCTGCTTCAAGGCGCGTGGGTCAGCGGTGTTATGTCTTCTTTGAGACCAGACCAGCCAGACCAGACCAGACCAGGCAGCGTTTGTTGTCGTTTGACTTACCTTATGTGGGTGCAACAGCCGGTTGAAGTCTTAGCCAAGTCTTTGCCAACTCATTGCGCGCGTGGTTGCATTTTTAATTGACTGCCAGTTTGTACATCCATCCATCCGTCTGTCTCTACGTCCCTCCGTCGGCCTGTCTGTCAGTTAAGGCGAGCGCGTGCTGCTGCTCATTGATGAAATATCTTCAACGCCGCTCTACAGTAAAGCCTCATTTGGAGCGCACACACGCACTCATTTTAACGGCCTGACCAAATGTCGGCGCTTCAGTGCACACGCAAAGCAGAACGTTATGTTTTGAGGCTGAGTAAGTCGGTTGAAGCATGTTGAAAATAATTTAAAACTGTTAATAATAGAATCTTATGGTTTTCTTTTATACATACCTCCTATATCTGTCTCTCTCTCTCTCTCTGTAACCATGTGCAGCTGAGCTTCTCTTATTAGACCACACTACGGTAAATCGAATCAAGAATATGTTGAGCTTAGCTTAGTTTACTTAGAATTAATGAAGAATTGATTTGATATGTGTAAATATCAAACAACAATACTTAAGGAAAATATATAGAAAAGTGTATAACCTATAAGATAAATAGGAATTTTAGATGATTAAATAATTATAATAATTTTTTTTTTGTTAAACGTCTATATTTTATGTTTCAAATGTGAACCTTCAATAAAATTGATATTTAGTGATATTATGCAAATAGGAAAAAATATTCAAATAATTTGACTTTTAAAATCCATAAGTTGTGCTTAGAATAGAAGGAGTTTATTTGTCTTTAAGATATCGAATCTACACTGAAAATGAATGTAGTTTTCGTGCTATATTTAATATGAATTGCTTTTAATTATTAGTCTTACCCAAGTCTTTGCCAACTCATTTCGCGCGTTGTTGCATTTCAAATTATCTTCCTAATTATTGTTAGTAATTTTATTTTGTTCTAAATTTGTATTAATATTTATTTAACTATGGAAATATACATTGTATGTGCTGTGAATCTGCGAATTCTCTAATGTAAAAGTTCACAATTAAACACCACAGCGCAATGTAGGTTAAACTTTTAACTTTTGTGATCAGATATCTTTCATTCTATTCCTCTGCTTCCTTTCACAAGTGTTTAAATGCGACTTTTGACGTATCTGAAACAAAAACAAATTCCGCGTTATCCCATTGCTCGTTTCCGTTTTGTAAAACTTTTATGAAACTGAAACTGCAACTAAAGGGAAGGACGGAGAAGGCGTACGGAGAAGGGCAGTATGTACGGCGTAACAGCTCGATAAAGTTCAACGTCATCGGTTGATTGCCGCTCATGTCTGCAAATTTGTGTGCTGAAGTTAATAAGAAGGATATCGAGAGAGATGATGGGGCTGCTGTGTGTTCAAGTATCAGTTCACACACACGCGCACATGCACACTCACACAGATAGGGAAATGCACATGCACTTACATGATGTATAGGCACTTCATATACTTATTTGTAGGGGCTAAACGTGCCTAACTGTAGCAGTCTAACTGTAATAGTAATAGGCATTTCCGTTTCTGGTCAATTGCTGTTTTTGCACACTTTTTCTGCCTTGGGTGTCGGCCTTTTGTTTTTTTTTTTCGAGTGTGCCGCAAAGTATGCTACACATTTTATTGAACTGCATACTAAAAGCAGTTACGCCAACTGCTCAACTACAGTGAATGCCCTGGTTAATGGAGAGTAATAGTAGTAGAGTAGTAAAAAGTACAGTCTGTTTCTTAGTTATGAAATTGTTGTTACTTATAAATGAGCTTGAGAGTCAATGAATGTAAGCTGTATTAAATAAATAATTAAAAAATTGAATTATTTCATTTTTTAATTCTAGAGAACTAACACCTAATGATTATTCAACTTATTATCATAACTTATCAACGCCATCTATCTTATTCACCTCTCTACTACTACTATAATAACACTATTTCTATTTGAACTTACTGTTCGCGTAGTCGTACTATTGTTTTAAGTTCTACAGAAAAATCTCTTAAAAAAAAAAAAAAAAAAAAAATAAAAATTTAAGGTGCTATTTAAATCCTGAGAAACTCTTAATACATTATTGTAGATATTAAAATAAATATAATACTCTTGATTTCTTACAATTTTTTTTCTAGTAGTTATATAAACTCATAAATACTCGTGATGTCTTGAATATTTTTGTACACATTTATTTTCATGGTATTTGAAAACCTAATTGAACTATATTTTTAAATCTTTATTTTCTTATATTTATTAAGTCTCCAGATAACTAAAAGATAATAAACATTTGGGGTTCAATTAGGTTTTCAATAGCCTTTTAAAATATAAATCAACAATAAATTTCTTACACGAATGTTCGCTTGTTCGTCGACCGTCTATGGATCGTTCACTGTACTGTTTTGTTTGGCATAGATTTGTCAACAATTAGGATACTTGGCACACGCACTGGCAAATGGTATTCTTGGCACTCTGGATATTTTTTAGCTGACACACTTTAAATAGGGCTAGGAGTTCTGCTACGATTCGAGCAATTCCTGATTATTTGTCTATGAATGTGTTGAAGTAATGTGGCTGCAATCTTTGCGGATATTTGCGCAAATAGTCGGAGTAGTGTTTGGCATACTTGGCCTGAAATTCGCGTTGGCCCAGCAGCAGAGTTGGTTCATCATAGTTTTCATTGTTTCCATAGTTGTTGTTGTTGTAAGCCAGGGCGCGACTACCTCCTATGCGAACTATTTGGTCCTCTGGTCTTCGGGTGTCGGCTGCAGTGAGTAGCTCAGGTTGATGCAGTTCTCGTTGGAGTGGGCCCTGTGTGTAGTAGTAGGCGCCATTGTTGATGTTGTTGTTGTTGTAGTTGTGATTGGCAGCACGTGTGGGCGTAGGCAGATTGTTGTTGTTGCCGTTGAGCCAATTTGGGTTCGTGCTGTCCGGCCTTACAGTGGCATCGTCCGCTCTATTGTTGTAGTAATTAATGGACAAATATTGGCGCTCCTGCTGCTGCTGGAGTACATTCGCTTCATCGTTGACAACAATCGGCGCACCAGACCAGCTGGACTGCACAGGTGCAGAGTACTCCCGAGTGTAGGTCAATGGAGCATCTGGATAGCCGAGTCGTTGTAGCTGTTGCAATTGCTGTTGTTGATTATAGCCGCCAAAATATCCATTATACGTGGGTGATGCATATTGGGCCGATGTAAGGCGAAGCGCCATTAGCCAGAGTGCGAACTGTCAAGATAATTATCTTATTAATCATCTTTGTGTTTATTTATAGCTTTAATTGGAATCAAGCGAAACTCACACACTGATAGGCTCTCAATCTCAATCTCAAGCTGCTGCTGCTGCTGCTGGTGGCGATCCGTTCGAGTTGCCGCATTGTTACTTACTGTTAGAACGATTTATGCTAATAACGTATTTATATAAGGTTTTGTGAGCATTTGTATATAGTATAAAATGTTGTCATGTCTCAAGCGCTCCCCCAAGGTAAATGATGAGACAGTCGCCAGCTGTCGGTGGGGGTGTCGGGGCGGCTGGGCAGGCGGCAGCTCTCAGAAGTTTTTCTCACGCACGACTCCAGTGCAGCCCTGACAGCTAAATAGACGCTCGAGCGACATCAAATGTACTCGAAAACCGAGTTTTGGGCCTGGCTGAAAATTACAACAAAAATTAAGTGCGATTGCGATGTCACGTACTGCAATTAGATCTAAATTAGTCTGGCGTCAATTAAAGTGGGAAGTCAAGCAGTGCACAGCGCTTGAAATGACACACATAAGCAGTACATGGCTTGACATGTTATGGAATGCATAATAATTCTATTAGCAAGCAGTGCAGTTGCGGATAACTAGGTATAAATTGAGTTGCTTTAATATTTAAACATCTTCAATTAACGAGATTCCAGTGAAAATCAGATTTTGGCAAGCAGTGCAGTCATAATCACTTAGGCATAAATTGAGTTGGCTACACCAAATATCGGACCATCTTCAATTAATGAATCGACAAAAGGCAAGCAGTGCAGTGATTATGAAGTAGGCATAAATCGAGTTGATATAATATATGACCCTCTTCGCTTAATAAACTTCCAATTGGGTATCACAATCGATCTAAATATTACCAAGCAGTGCGGTGATAATGAATTAAGTATACATCGAGTTGGTAAAGGTTTCGAACATATTCAATTAACGAGGGTCTAATTGGATACATTAATTATTAAAATCAAGTCTTAGTAAGCAGTGCAGATTGCACTGGTTATGTACGTATTAATCGTCTTTGCCTAATGTAAGATCGCCTTCAAATAATTAGATTCCGATTGTACGCACTGATCAAATGAAACATTATGAAGTTAAGTAGGCATAAATCGAGTGGTTTTAGTACCATCTTCAATTAAATATACTTCAATTGAACACAATCAAATACGATTTGATAACATGCTCCATATTTTATGTCTTTGCAGATGAAAACTCCCGCCATACAGAACGACTTTAGCTACTACAGGCGCATCGTGAGTCGACAGCGCATCGACTCTACGGAAAACATGCTGGTCAGCACAGAGCTTGCGAATCGCATGTCGCTGTTCTATGCACACGCCACGCCCATGCTGAAGGTGCTCAGCGAGGCCACGTCCAAATTTGTGAATGATAATGCCGACGATGTGCAAAATACGACAGAAACGCTTGGCACCATGGCCAAGGTGTGCCTACGCATGCTGGAGAATCCGTGAGTAGCAATAAAATGAGATTTCCTATACAAATTATTGAGATTGTAAAACTCTGATTTTCTTGCAGAAAACTGTTGCAACAAATTGAACGGGAGGAGACGCAAATGCTGGTGCTGCGCGTGATGGTCGGTCTGGTCATACTCTACGATCATGTGCATCCGGTGGGGGCGTTCGCGCGCGGTGCCCATGTCGACGTGAAGGGATGTGTGCGGCTGCTGCAGGCGCAGCCAGCGATAAAGGCGGAGCCACTGCTAAATGCCCTGCGCTATACGACGAAGCATCTGAACGAGGAGAACACGCCGAAGAACATACGTAACATGCTAGCCGCATAATGCCGGATGGGGGCGCGGATCAAGCCAAATCGTTTTGTTTATCTGTAAAATTTGTAACGTTAACTTTGTTTAAAGATTTAAACGGTTTTTATTTATGTAATTAATAGGCTTCTACTACGACTACGACTACGAGTATATATATATATATAGAAATGTAATGTTTGAATTGTGTGAGTGTTGTGCAGACAGGAGGCAGCATTTAGTTTAATTTATGCATTTCCAGCCTTTGTCGTATTCATTTGTAATAAATATATGTATATTTTTCGTATTGATTGATGGCGCCTCCTTGTGAACTTGAAATGCAAATATATCAAACCAGCAACCAGCATCCAGAAACAGCAACAACAGCAACAAAAACCACAATAACAATATTTAGTTCATAAGCTAGCACTAATATTAAGTAATGAACAAACCTATTGCAAATTGAATAATAAATAAACAACAAATTAGCGCAAAGTCAAATATGTTAGAGATGAATATCCTAAATTTCAATTTCAACTACTAACCAGAGATTATAAATTTAAATACATTTTTAAATAAATACAATTTAGCATATTTTTTTGTACATGACTATATACAATTACAATTAGTTATAAACAAGAGGATACCAACTAAAAGGCCTGAACAACAAACAAACAAACTGAACCACACGCAGTAATAACGCAGATGCATTTATATTTTCACTTGAACAAAACAAGATTTGATAAACATTTAACGAACCTTTGTATGTCTGACTATAGAAGAACGCTGCGCAATAATACTTTAAGGATTACACATAGAAATTTATAAAACTTGTATTGCAACAAAAGAAAAAAAAAGAAAAGATAAAAAACAATCAAAATTGCAAAACAAAAATAAACTAAAAACACATATTAAAGACGTGCATGTATTTAGTTAGTGAAACAATGTAAATTATATTTAATTTGTTTTATGATAAATTATTATATTTATTATACAGGGCACAATGAGGAAGAACTCAAGCATATGGTGTTTAGGTGGCTGGAAAAATTCGGTAATGGTCAACGTTGCTAGAATTGCTGGAATATAACAGAAATCTTTGAAAAATATAAATATAAATTATATCGAGTATATGGGGTAAATTGTATATAGGGTTTAATGATGTAAAACTATAGAATGGGGTGTGTAAATAGATTGAAAAATTCAATAACGTTTTTGATAAGTTTAATTTTAGTGAAGAGATGTACATCTAAATTTTTTTTTTTTGTAATTCGATCACTGAAGTTTTCCTTGAATATCCCAAGCATATTTTAAAGTAATGGGTGTTTCATTTAAATTTAGTGTTAATTGAATGGCCATTCATTGAATAAGTGAGTAAATTTTTGAATAGACCATGAGACTATGTAATTATTTGTCCTAATTAATGAGCTCTGTTAATGCTTTAATGCCTTGGACAGATTCTAGCAAATACCAGAGACCTGCTATGACATATGATCTAGCATCATTTTAAAAGACAATGACTTTTTGTGGCTTTTTATAAATAATATCTTTTATTTTGAGAAAGTTGTGCTGCACATTGCCAAAGATCATGATCGGCAATGCGATGCAAAGCAGTTTAGCCGCAACAGCCTGTTGCTTCCTTTCCTGGCGCCTTAGTATCCGGCGGGGAGCCTGCGGCACGGACGATCCTCTGATGTCCTTCATGCGAGGGTGCCGGAAGCCCATGGCGCACTTCAGCCGGCTGATCTACAATTGAATGAAAACTGAACAGATTACCGCACAGCACTAAGTGAAGCTGCTGCCTTCCACTTGCCTGCCGACATGCTGAAAACGACACCCACGAGGAGGGCTAGCAGGAAGAAAATCTTCATCATTGAACTTGGATGGCGAACAACGTGTTTCTATGGACTTACAATGGACTGCCGTCGATATTTATACTTGTCACCCATGGTTAAGTCATTATTTGTTAATAAGATTTTTCAGCCAACATTTGGCATTGAAAATCCCACTTCGTTACAGCCCACTAAACACATTCATTAAAAACAGGTGAAAAATCTTTAATCAATATTTTCTGTTGGAGTTCCGCTCGAATTCGTCGAAAAGAGAGTCATCAAATATGTAAAGTATATAAGCTTTCTTAGGTATTTACATTAATATAAGTATATATAAAGACATATGATATACATATATCAAGTTAAATAATATAATTTACACCTTCTTTTTATTTATATATGTATGTATATCTCATTCATTTGTGGGCTCAGGCTATCATTTTCTTTTATTACTCGGACCGTTAATATTCTGTTAATTTATGAATGAATATTTTAATATATTTGCCTTAGCTGCAATATGAATCATAGCAGAGTTAAACGAAAATATCAGCCAGATATAAATGTGTCTAATTGCTTCTTGTATTGAAGATTATTTATTTAACTGAGTCATAAATCATTTTGATAGAGTGTATTTTTAATAAAACCCAATAAAACTATAGCCTGAGGTCACGCGATTTTGGAAAAGATTTAATACTAATTTACCTCCGATTAGAGGCGGGCATGGGCCGAAATTTTGCACCCAACCCGACCCAGCCCATGGGCGTAGAGCACAATTTTACCCGCACCCGAAAGCTAAAAAAATTTTGCATCCCGAAACCAGCCCGCCCGAAATTTTGGTTTTAATTTTAATGAAAAATATAATTTTGTATGCTTCTGCGAAACAGCACATAAATTAAAATATTTACTATGTAATAGTAGGTATACAAATTAAATTTCTTATGCTTTCTCCAAATCAGAACTTACATTAAATATATTTACTAAGTACTAGTAAAATAGGTAAAAGTAACATTTTGATTACTTGCTGGACCTCAAAAATGTTTAACAAACTATTTCTGAATTTTTGTTCGGGTAAAGCTGGTTGGGCGACCTAAGCCATACCCGCCCGCACCCAACCTGAAATTCGATTTTCCAGCCCATACCCAGGTACCCGACAAAAACCCAGCCCATGCCCACCCCAACCTCATATTATAAATGTCTACATTTGTGTAAGTTAAGCCATTATGCTTTTACCGACAGGTACGACACGAAAGTGATAGGATTTTAATCGCATAAAGTGTAAATTACAATCTGTAATAGACATCGTGCAAAATATAGTAGTCCATTTGGACTTGAGCAGAATAATAATAATTACAGCACAAAACAACCTGGACAATATATTGTATTATATCATTTATTTTAATTGTGTTTTATTTCTTCACATTAAATTAAATATATACTATATATATTTTAAACAATAAAAAATCAAATATTCATATCAATTTACTATTTACAAACTTTTAAAACTAGGTTATTTTCAACTGTTTAAAAATATTACACTTAATGGAATGCCTGAATATTTTAAAATTTTAAAACAATGAATCAATATTAGTGGGATATTAGTGGGGAATTCGCAGTCGTAAGACTGAACAGCAAGGAAATGTGCTCATA
Source organism: Drosophila meridionalis (assembly GCA_035045145.1). Lineage (NCBI taxonomy): Eukaryota > Metazoa > Arthropoda > Insecta > Diptera > Drosophilidae > Drosophila > Drosophila meridionalis. Next base: position 2,012,984 of record JAWNPG010000023.1, read on the forward strand.
TCTAAGACGGAATGCATAACTAGATTGTATCTTATAATACTTAGCATTATAGGTATTAGAGAGTTGTGTACAAATCTAGTATACAACAAGAATATGCATCAATTTCGAATAAAAAAAGAAGACCTAAGTTTATGAAGAGCAACGCAAACCAAACCTGAAATGCCCGAGGATCAAGTGAAAAGTGCATTCATATGGATTTTCAAAATATTGCTTCTTTATTTATATATTCATTTATAATACGTGGCGGTATCTTGGAACAGCGGTGCGCTGCCATAGCCATGGATGCACTGCATCAGCCGCAACAAGCCTCGGGCTTTTTGTTGTCGTGGCTGGAGGGCACGCTGCGAACGAACTTGGGATGATGATCATGTCCATGCGTGTCATCTCCGTGCTCATGGCTGTGGGCTGTAATTCAATTGATTAAGTTAAAATTAAAAAATATATAAAAGATTTCAGGTCTTGCCTGCAGACAAGCTGAACACGATGCCCAGGACGAGTAGTGCCAGAAAGAAGATCTTCATCGTAAATGCTGCAATGCTGGTCAAGTCGCAAATGTATTACGATCGCATTGAGGGGCTTTCTTTTATAGTCGAGCTTACACCGTACACCTGGACTGATTTTCTTGTTTTGCACAGGTGAAACTGTAATTAGTAAATGGAAATACCCACCTCATAATAAATGAACCGTTGCTTCCTAACAATCAGCAATCTTTGGTACAAATGCACCTATATATACATACATATATTATACGATTACCTTAGATTTGTAATGCAAAGACGCGAATATTAAATACATTTAAAAAATTTTTAATAGCGTAAAAACTATATAATCCTTTACAGATATGAGAGCATATTGTTGAGCAAAGGACCTTAAATCAATTACATTAAATTTAATTTGTTCTTCTATTTGAGTTTTTAGCCAAAAATCGTGTCAACAAAAGTATCTTTTCCCATAGCCATATAAGGCTCAACCTCCTGAGAGGGTCAACATAAATTTACATAAATCAAATCGGCATTTAAGCTGAGATACAATTTATCTTATATATCATTAATTTGGTTGCATGATCCATCAATTAATTATATTTGTTTCTCTGCCAAGCGTTGCCAGCAGGTACATAGTACAAGTGGAGTGTTTTTGTATAATTTAACCAAACTAAAGGTGTTCAATAATGTTTAGATTAGATTAGATTGGGTCTCTATGCATTTAACTAAGGTTTTCGAATGCGAATAAACGATCAATACGGAAGTGTTCATCATCAGGGTCTAAATGGAAGTGGGCAGGGCAAACTGAATGACTGTGTCTAGAAATCTTCATGTATTGCATCCATTGTTGTTGCTTTGTCGTGGTTTTAATATTAACTTCCCAGTATGCGGTTCTAGGTCCAGGGCGAAGTCGGTTAGCACCGACCGCGTCCGAGACGTGATTATCTGTGGCGCCACAACTAACTTCTGTATGCCGAAAATGAAGAGTACTATTAATGTGACAGTGGCCACTGTGAAGATGGGGTGTATCCATAGGGATTCGGTTAGCGGCACGACGGTTGTGCGCGGATCTTTCAGCCAATACCAGGCGCTGATTGCCGTGCATACGGATAATGCCGATAGTATGACTGTGGTGATAAGAAATAGCATGCGTTTATATATGTATTCACGTCCGACTTAATCTGGAGGAATAGTTTGATACTCACTGCGCCAGCGGAACGTGGGTGGCCTGTATGATGAAACCACCTCGGTTAGCCGCCGCTCAAATGCCTTTAAGTCCTCGCAAGCTGATGGTTCCATCGCGCCAATTTCCTCGATGCTCGTGGCTGTCTTGATGTGTTTGAAATTGTCCAGCTTATTTGTGTAATTTTTCCTTTATTTTGATAAGATTTCACATTTAATTTGTTTTTCTGTTGAATTTTAACCTAAATAATGCCAAATATAAATACCGAAATTATAAATACCATATACTAAACTTCGAAATGTTTTAAAATTAGTGCGGGGTAAACAACGAGCAGCTGATTCATTATTGTTGCTTCCTAGCACTGCTTTTCGTCATGTTCCAACACTTTTTAAACCAACGGCGTTACTAAACACTGCAAGAGTCCGCCATAAATAGTTTGTTGCGAAAATTTTGATCAACTATGAGCAGCAAAGAATGGAAACGCGTGGTCAAGTTGGAGTATATGAAAATACGTCAGCAAAAGCGATACAAGCGTGCTGATGAGATTAAAGAAGCTTGGATCAAAAACTGGTAAGTTAGCTGTACAGTAACACGTAACACTAGGCGTCTATTTATTTCATTTGCCTACTTAGGGATGAGCACAATCACAATGTGCAGGATTTATATTGCGACTCCAAGGTGTGGCAGGCAAAACCTTACGATCCACCGCACGTTGACTGCGTTAAGCGTGCTGAGGTCACTAGCTACAATGGTCCCAACAGCGGCCCTCAACGCGTACCCATCTGCGTGATCAACGCCGTCACGCCCATACCCACAATGTACACATGGGCGCCCACACAGCAGAATTTCATGGTGGAGGACGAGACTGTGCTGCACAACATTCCGTATATGGGTGACGAAGTGCTCGACAAGGACGGCAAGTTCATAGAGGAGCTGATCAAGAACTACGATGGCAAAGTGCACGGGGACAAAGATCCATCTTTCATGGATGATGCCATATTCGTTGAATTGGTGCATGCGTTGATGCGATCGCACAGCAAAGAATTGGAGGAAACTGCAGCAAGTCCGTCTGTTAAAACGGAGACTGCAACAACGTCAAAAGTGAAGGAGGAAGACGAGAAAAACGAAACGCCGGCTATCGTAGAGCCAACAACAGAAGCTTCTTCAGCTGTAGAGGATGATAAAGAGGAATCGTCTAATGCAGATGTGCCAGACACAAAGGACAAAGTGGAGAAGGTCAAGGAAAAATTACCTTTTCCGGCACCAATAATATTTCAAGCTATCAGCGCAAACTTTCCAGATAAGGGCACTGCTCAGGAGCTAAAGGAGAAGTGTGTTCGGTCCCATATTTTATAAATAACAATGTAAATGCTAAATGTGTCGTCTCATATAGGTACATTGAGCTCACCGAGCATCAGGATCCCGAGCGTCCCCAGGAGTGCACTCCCAACATCGATGGCACCAAGGCGGAGAGTGTTTCCCGTGAACGCACTATGCACTCGTTCCATACGCTGTTCTGTCGTCGCTGCTTCAAATATGACTGCTTCCTTCATCGTAAGTGGAATCTTTGTGTGTTGCCTTCAGTTGGGTACTCTTAATAATGTTTTGTTTTTGCTTTTTCTCTTTATTTGGAAAACAAACAAAAATTGTTGCAAAACATTTCTTTTGTCTAAAAAAACTCTTAAATTTTGTTAAAATAAATAACTGCAATTTAGGTCACCATGTACAGGGTGAGTCGTTGTTGTAGTTGTTGTTCTCGATAACCACACGCACACACACTCATGCCGCCTAGGCCCAAAAGTCGCCTTGCTCCACATCATCATCAATCTTTCCTATATATATATATATAAATATTTTATGTCTGTGGAAATCGGCAAAAATTGTCTTGTGTCAAAATTTTCTTGGTGTTTCTCGCCTCATTTCGTGCGGCTTTTGCATCCCTCGTTAAGTAACGTATCTGACTCATGCTCTAACCCCGAATGTCTCATAGTCATGTCTTCTTCGTGATCCACATCGAGTTGTGTTAAATATGCTTAAATTTCGATTCACAGGTTTGCAGGGACATGCCGGTCCCAATCTACAGAAGCGTCGCTATCCAGAACTGAAGACTTTTGCTGAGCCGTGCAGCAACTCCTGTTATATGCTAATAGTAAGTGATAGATTACATTAATGTGAACAACTTGGATGCTAATCATTGCTTTGCTGACAGGATGGAATGAAGGAGAAGCTGGCAGCAGATAGTAAGACGCCGCCCATAGATTCCTGTAACGAGGCGAGCTCTGAGGACAGCAACGACAGCAACAGCCAGTTCAGCAACAAAGACTTCAACCCCGAGAATGGCAAGGACACTAGTATAGCTGTCAACAGTGCAGAGATTAACTCCATAATGGGTAAATTAACGAATAAAAATGCGCTCAAAATTGGCCAACGTCAAATGATACTCTTTATGCCCAAGAAACTTCCGATCTAAAACTCTTTCTGTTGCAGCTGGCATGATGAACATAACCAGCACGCAGTGCGTTTGGACTGGCGCCGATCAAGCGCTCTTTAGGGTACTGCACAAGGTGTACCTAAAGAATTATTGTGCCGTTGCACACAACATGCTTACGAAGACCTGTCGACAGGTGTATGAGTTTGCGCAGAAAGAGGCAGCCGAGTTCAGCTTTGAGGATCTGCGTCAGGACTTTACTCCGCCGCGAAAGAAGAAGAAGAAGCAGCGACTGTGGTCGCTACATTGTCGGAAGATACAGCTGAAGAAGGACTCGTCATCCAATCATGTGTACAACTACACACCCTGCGATCACGCTGGTCCCTGCGACATGAACTGTTCCTGCATTCAGACGCAGAACTTTTGCGAGAAGTTTTGCAATTGCAGCAGCGATTGCCAGAACCGTTTTCCGGGCTGTCGTTGCAAGGCGCAGTGCAATACCAAGCAATGCCCATGCTACTTGGCGGTTCGGGAATGCGATCCAGACTTGTGCCAGGCTTGCGGAGCTGATCAATTTAAACTGACGAAAATCACGTGCAAAAATGTCTGCGTGCAGCGCGGATTGCGTAAGTAGCGAGTCCTTGCAGCACCATGAGAATTTGGCCTGATCTCTATCTTTGCAGACAAACATTTGCTGATGGCGCCGTCGGATATCGCTGGATGGGGAATTTTCCTTAAGGAAGGCGCACAGAAGAATGAGTTCATATCAGAATATTGCGGCGAGATAATCTCGCAGGATGAGGCCGATCGTCGGGGCAAGGTGTATGACAAGTACATGTGCTCATTTTTGTTCAATTTGAACAATGATTTCGTTGTTGATGCCACGCGGAAAGGCAACAAAATTCGGTTTGCCAACCATTCGATCAATCCCAATTGCTATGCTAAGGTCATGATGGTCACAGGGGATCATCGCATCGGAATCTTCGCCAAGCGCGCCATACAGCCGGGCGAGGAGTTGTTCTTTGACTACAGATACGGGCCTACCGAACAGCTCAAATTTGTGGGCATCGAGCGTGAAATGGAAATCGTTTAATGTGCTTACAAACAATCATATTCTACAAAACTTATCTATTCAACTAAATACACTTTGACGCAAAATCAGTCAACACTCAAACTGTTTTGGCCACATTGGCTATAATGGGCTTCGGCCGAGACTTAAAGATGAGCTTCTTCGTGCATACGGCACGCACGGAGTATTCGGTTCGCTGGCGACTCTTGTGCTCCAGAGCTACTGTCTCATCCAGCAGGGTTCGCTCCGGACCTTCGGTGGCGTTCAAGGTGCTTGCTTCCATTGTGGTATCGGTCGTATTCAGCAGTTGGTGCCCTTCATTAGTTTTCGACTTCTCCAGCACAGCAAACGGTTTCTCCAGTTTCTGCTCGCGTCCTTGCAATATGTGATGGCCTATTATCAGTATCTGGACGGAGGAATGACAATTGTCAATGAGAATCAGTTTTATCAGCTGGCGCTACTTACGGGCTGTCCGTACTTGTTGTAGTACAGATCTCCTATAAACTGATCGTGCATGCTTTGATTGCTGCGTACTTCTAGATCGCCCTGCAGCTCAATGATGGCCCACTCACCACTGCCAGCGCTGTCTCTGAAAAAGAAGCAGACTACGTTAGGACTTACACCTATATAAACCTACAGTACATATGATAAAGTTATAATCTAAGAGTTTACAGAAAAACAACGTTATTTGAGTGTGATATATTTATTCTGCAGTGCACAGTCTCTTATCCTCTAAACTTCTTAAACAATGGATGCACACTGCCAACATTCTTGCGACGATGCTCATAGTAGATGGCATCATCGCCGCCTGACATCGAGCTGAGCGCGCCCGTACGTTTCGCAGCGCCAAAACCACCTGGTCGATAGCCTGGTTCGCCGGGCACTTTCTCATCCTCGCAGTCCAAGTCGGAAGCAGACAACACCAACTGCAAGAGCTGACCCTGCTCCTCCTGTGTGCCATACATAAGGTCAGTTTCGGTGTCCATGCCCTTCAGATGTGTGATGACCTTATAGCTATAGCCCTGGTTCACCAGGAACCGCTGGCGCTTGCGCGAGTAGCTCATCTCCATGGTGTCCTGCGAGACGAGCGTGTAAAAGAATGCATTGTATTCCTCGGCAATAGCTCCCTTCTTGGCGCGCAGAATACGACCCAAACGCTGTGCTTCCTGGCGTCGCGAGCCGCCATGCGATGAAATCTGGATGAGCACGTTCGCTTCGGGCAGATCAAAACTAGTATCGGCCACCTTGGAAACAAAGATCGTGTTGACCTGTGACAAAAAGAGTGTTACATTATTAGCAGTTCGATAGGGGAGCAATATTCACATACCTTGGCATTAAACTTAAAATTCTGCAGAATTTGTATACGCTCATTCTGAGAAGTTGGTCCATAGATGAATGGTTTGTTCATCTTGATGGCATAGTGCTTTAGGGCGAACACATTGTCAGAGAAGACAATCGTCTTATCGCCGCGCTTTTCGTGGTATTTAATAAGGAATTGGCAGCTGCGGAACTTGGAGGGATTCATCACATAGAGCAGCATTTTCTTGGACGTTTTGGTGGTTAGATACTCGCGATAGAACTCCGGTGACATGGGGCACCAGACCTCCGCACACTGTACGCGTGCAATGTATCCCTTCTTTTGTAGCTCCAGCCAGTTAGCTTCGTAGAGCTTGGGACCAATCAGGAAATTCAAGTCTGCGATTTTGTCGTCCTCACGCAATAGCGTGGCTGTCAAGCCGAGCTTGCAGTGGGACTGTACAATGGTCAGAACACGTCGAAACATCTTTGCGGGTATGGTGTGCACCTCATCCAATACCATGATACCCCATTCCTGCTCCTGCAGCCAGCGCATAGTTTGTTCCGCCTCCCACGAACGCTTCTGTGTGTGCGTAATCATGGAATACGTGGTAACCAGAATACCACAGCCCATGGGCTTATCTTTCGCCTCCGATGTGAAGCGGCAAATCATACTGTCGTCTGCTGTGGACCACATTTTAAACTGCTGCTTCCACTGCTCCACGGATACGCCGCTGTTGCACAGCACCAAGGCGCGCTTTCGTACCGTACAGCAGGCGGTGACGCCCACCAAGGATTTGCCAGCGCCACATGGCAGCACAATCACGCCAGAGCGTGCGCGCCCGTTGCCAAACATTTTGCGCAAACTCTTTTCTTGGTAGGGACGCAGCACTGCTGCGGGCTTAAGGTCAATATTAATATCCGGATTATTGGTGTCATTACGAAAATCATATTCTGCTAGCAGTGGATGCTCGATCTCAATGCATCGTTTTTGTATAAGCTCAATCTTCTCCTGAGCTACTTCAAAGGACACGGTCTTTAGATTAGCTTCGTCTTCGTCCTCCTCTTCCTTGTCGATCTTCTCGTAAAAGTCTGTAATGTCCTCAGGAACAGCAACAGCACCCTCGGCGGCGGCACCAGGTGCACCTGTAGCCCCTGTTGTTGTCGCAGCCGAGGTGCTAGCGGAATCTTCTGTTGGATTCTCGCTCGTTGCTGGCAGCTTGGTACCGAACTGTGTGATGGCTTTGCTGTCCATTGTGCCCTGAATGAAGCCTTCGCCCTCGGTACGTATCAGCCGGCACTTCTGAATGACCGGATCCTTAAGCAACTTTTGCAGCACCTCCGGATGTGGAGACTCAATAAAGTATTTGTTATGCTTCAGCACGAGTTTCACCTTTCCGTACGACAGCGTACAGAGACGTATGAACTCCAATATACCCTCGGGAATAGTGGTTTTGCTCAAACGCTTCAGATACTCCACAATGTCGTGTGTCTGCAGTCCCACAGACACAGCTGCATACAGGCTGTATGCCGTCAGCTTGTATTCATGTATGTGCTCGGGCCGGCATACGGGCTCCGAAATAGCGATGAGAAAGTCATGGGCATGCTTGTAGACCGGCGAAAACGATTCAAGGAACACGTGCCCATTCGGCGCCACCCACAAAGGACGATTAGCGTGATCTGGACGCAATTCCATCTGATTACGGTAGTCTTTGGCTCCGTATTCGTCTGTGTTGGTGTTCTCGTCATTGGTTTCTGCGTTCTTGGACGCGGCACCTGGCACTCCGTCCGACTCGCTCACACAGTCCTGGCTGTCATTGTCGTCCACCAGTTGGGTGTAAGCTTCATCTTCGGCACGACGTTTTTTTCCTGTGAACTCTCATCAGTTTTACCGGCTACTAGGATTACATTATTAGCCCTTACCAAATTTATCGCTTGAGCCTCGATCCTTTTTAGACTTTTTTGGCGGACCCATTGTGAAATTACCTTTCGGTGAAACTTCGTTTCACAAATGAAACAGCTGTGTCCAGTGTTGCAAAGTTAAAAACATAAGCGAAAAAGGCGCGAGAATTCACAGTAACTGGCAACTTTGCTTTATGAGCGATGTTGTTTATTTCGAATCACTTTTATAACTATATCTATGGAACGCATAATCTTAAAATGTTACTTACGTTTTGACGATGATAGGCATATCTGTTTCTTTATAAACACACTTTAGATATAAAATTTTCTTCTAGTTTACCACAAAACACTTGGACAGTGTGAGACAACCGTGCCGTGGCCAACATTCGTAAGCGTTGCCACATCAGCGAACATTCAGCTGTTTATGTTATGTTAACAGATACTGGACTGTAAATTTGAGCCCCTAAATCTTAACATCTGTTTGATTTAAATTTAATCTTCCGTTGCAATATTTCATTCGCACAATTTCGTTTTCATTATTTTCCAACCATTGGGCGGGATCTTGAGGATTATACATATAATTATTTATAGAATATATTAATGATAATTCAGTTCATGTGCTTTGTCATATCACTCATATTTATGAAAAATATCTGAAGTTCCACTACTTAACCCTGTACTATGGCCGTAGATAAGAACAAAAAGAAAAGCAATAAAAAGACAAATTCAAGATTCACGAATTTTCTTGAATCCAATATATGCAAGACATGCCTTGTCATTGCGTTATGCGATTTGGGTCATTCGCTTTTTTTTGTTGTCAACGCGACTATTTCGTTGGTCACGAGAGTAAGTAAGTCAGTTATTTGAAAGATCTTAATAGGCAGTTATAAAGTAATATATAATAGTTCAATATATACTCTTTATTGGCGGTTCTGGGAACTATATTTTGGGTGCTAGTCGTGGTGGTATTGATTGTTGGTCTCGCGAAGGTAAGTGAAATACGTTTGATATTTTAATTGAATTTCGACAACATAATATGGTCTACTTAATATATCACTATAAAGAGGCGTCCTGTATTAGTTAAAATCTGGCTTATCTTCTCAATAATTGGTTTTATTGTGGATATAGGATTTTTAATATGGGGCATCGTGACTTCTGTAACAGTGGATATGGATCACCTGAAAGAGTTTTCAATTATATTTGTGGGAGTTTGTGAGTGAGATTTATTTTTATTGTTGGAATAAAAATATATTTTCTTATTTTCAGTTATTGAAAGCATCTGCATATATCTGGTATATAGGTACTATTTAGATATGGTTGTCAATGAAGCCGAAAAGGGAGGAAAGAAGAAAGCCACAAAAAAGAGTCGGGATGAAAGACAGTCTAGAGGTACTATAAAGTTTTATATCTATTGACATTTAAATTTATATGTACGTAAAATTATTTAAAGGGACCCAGAAGAAACCCAACAAGATCGAAAAGAAACCCGACAAAAAGAAGAAACCAGAAAAGAAGAAACCTACCAAAAAATAAACTGTTTTCCTCTGCATTCTGTTCAAAAAATATTATAAATGTATATCTGTATATGTCGTAGTAGGCTTATCATTCTTTCAGTAAATATATTTTATATCAATTTTGTGACTTTTTTTTTAGCGTATCAATTCTTAAGATGAAAGATCAATCTGAAAATATCGAATATGACAATAGATGTAAAATAACTTTATTGCAGCTGTGTTATTCAATTGCTATAATTGATTTGGTTCAGTCACTTTACTTTTTGGCTCTGTCAAGTAGTGATTTGGCTTTCGATGTCTGTATGCAATCGGATTTTGTCTGCTGCATATTAACCAAGTTCTATCTGTACCCGCAGGTTGACCTTTACTCAATAGCTGCATTCATAGGCTCGGTATTTTGGATTGTGATGGTTATACTGCTTTTCGTGGGTCTATGTAAGGTAAGCCCAAAGTTGAAAATTAAAATATTATAATGCAATAACAGCTTTAATTTACTTTAGCATCATATTCGGCTAATAACCTGTTGGCTAATATTTTCGGTAGTTGGCAGTATTTTGGATATATTCATTTTCATTTGGACAATTTCCATTTCCGTGGATGTACAGTGGCCTCAAATTATGCAGTTTATTCTTTTATTTTTTGGCATAGGTGAAGTGAAATCACATTTGTATTTCCTGTTGATTTCATACTATTTAATCCTTACTTTTTTTAGTCGTTGAATGGATTTGCATTTATACTGTCTACAGGTATTGTTTGAGTATCGTACGGGTTCGGTTCGAGTTAGAGCCGAAAATGGAGCATAGGCTGGAGTTGACTTCTGTGAGCAAACAGAAGCCCAGGTGGTTTAAATATTAACTAGCCATAATTCAATAATAAATAATCTTGTTCTGCACAGCTACCGTCACAAAGTCCGGCATAAGGCAAGGAAAGGCAATCGGGAATCTTCAAGAAATGAAGCACCAGTTGCTCACACCGAGCAGCTTAACGGGGATACGATAATATACATCGGTACCCCGAAATAATCAGATATTTTGTGAAATAATATTTATAGTTTTCAATGTATTTTAGTATTTAAATCTTGAATATATGTACTCACATGTAACATATATGCATACATATACAAATGTATATGTATATATAAAACTTTTTCACTGCATTGGCTTTTATAGATCGTTTCAATTTACTGCCCAACTCGTGTGCCAAAATCAATTCGAATCTGCCAGCACAAACAATAATAATAATTGAGTTTGATAGTTGTGTTTTTATCTCTTTCTGTTGCTTTTTCTTTCTGCCTCTTTTGGCAATGTCTATCACGGAACTCAGTCCGGAAGGAGTCACGTTGTCAATGGGGCAAAATCTAATCTCAAAACGGCCAAGCGGCGGCAGCTGACAAAACAAATGCCGTAAATGAAAGACGGCCAGAAGACTTGTCGCAAATCAGCACAATGAATGTACAGTGGTCGAAGCCTAGAGAGACTGGTTCGATTTTGGGCATTTTTTGTATGTGTATATGATTATAGGGAATGCAGACAGTTATCAGATATATTCGAGTAATGAATCTCGTTGCCTTATATTATATTTATATAGAAATATTTTAATAAATTTATATAATATGATATTATATAGTTATATAATATTTATTTTTATAAAATTTGTTTTTTTTTATGTTCTTGTGTTAGTTCTTTAATTATTATAGGGATGTAAAATATATGTATATGGAAATATACGATAAAATATATATAAATTTCATATAAAATAAAATTAATTAGCCATAGTTTTTATATATTTCAATTCAGTTTCCATGACTGGGGCACACTGTCGTCGGCCTTCAGTTTCTCGAAATCAAATGCCATTGATTAAGAAGTTGAATTGCCAACAGCGTCCTGCTCACACTCTACTCTATTGAGAATACGTGCTCATAATCATTATAGCTTTGATTTAGTGCACAGCCTTGCCCTGTGTCTGAACTCCAGTTCGAATGCCAGCTGGATGAAATGGAGCAATATTTGGTAGTTTGCAGCTATGCGATTGCAATCCTGGATCTACTGTCCGCAGTGCTCTTCGCCGTTGTCTCATGTATGCTATATGCACAGCACGTAAGTTGTGTAGCTTAAGATTGGTGCTCAGAGTCGAAGTGACGCTCTCGCCTATAGCATCACTGGACTTCGCTGGCTGCGCTTCTGTTTGCCATCGTTTGGATTTGCATCATTGTTTTTCTGTTGCTGGGTATTTGTCGGCGCCAGCTGAACTTCGTGCGGTACTGGTTGGTGTTCACCTGCCTGGGCATCATGCTGGATGCCCTTCTCTTGCTTTACGGCTTGACACTGGCGGTATCCATCAATTGGGAGGGCGTTAAGATAACCGTTATGCCATTTGTTGGCTTGGGTGAGACTCTTTTCGGAACTTCTTGGCAGTCGAATGCTAGTTCCGCCCATTACAGCTGTAGAAATGACTTTCGTGTTCATTATATACGTGTTCTACCTGGATATGATTGAGCATGAGCAGTGGATACCCCTGGGTGACAACAGAATTGAAGGCGGCCGCAGTCCAAGGCACAGCAAATACGCCTCCAGCAGTGGGGGGACTCAGCGTAGGGAGCGCAAGCGTCTGAAGAAGATGTACAAGAGGGAGGAGAAGGCTGCCTTTAAGGAGCTATACCGAAAGCTACGTAGAGGCCAGCACTAATGACCCCGGCACACCTGCGCCCACCCACCTGCTACAATTTATGCCTATCTGTCAAGTCGGGGAAAATGAGGTGGGAAAGTAGGCCAAGTGTTTATGGTGCTCAACGTTCTCAGATATCCTATCAAATGTCGTCATGCAGTTCGAAAGGGGCTCGCTGCTCTATTGTGCCTATGCTATAGCCGCTTTCGATCTGCTTTGCGCCGTGCTCTTCGCAGCACTCAGTCTGACCAAATGCTTCTCACATGTAAGTTCCAATAGTGCGCATACCAGAGTATGATATAGTTTCCCTATTCCAGTTGAGCTGGCTTACCATATTCTCGGTGTGCTTTGCTATGTTTTGGTTAACATTGATTGTTCTGCTTATCTCTGGCATTTACTGGGTGAGTTGTTGTTGGGCTTAATAAATTCATTCATATAAGTTTTGCATTCCAGCGTAAATCTAAGTGGGTGCGCTATTGGCTTGTATTCTCATGCGTGGGAATTGCTATAGAGACTTGCTTGCTGATTTATGCTGTCTTTAGCAAGACCTCTTTCCAAGCAGGAATTGCTGAAAATAGTTTGATTCTAGTCCTTGGTTTATGTGAGCTGTAGATATATAGATATTCAAGTTCTTCACTCAGTCTGACGCCTTTTGCAGCTGTTGAGGTAATTTTTGCCTTGATTATCTATCTGTTTTATAAAGAACTCCAGGAATGCAGTCCTGTTGTCCAGGAAACTAAGCCGCCTCCCTGTACAGACCCGCCGCTGCTGCAGGTGATATTGCAGCAACAGGAACCGCCGCGACCAAAGCCAGAGCCAAAGCCAATGCCAAAGCCAGAGTCAGAGCCAGCAGCTTGTACTACTTCGCCTGATCGAAGCAAACGATCCTACAGGTGCAACATCTTGCAATCTAGATCCGAAACCAGTCCCTATACCTGCGGATCAATGCGGAACCCATATTGGTCCCCCTTGAAGAGCCATGGACGAAATACCTGAATGTTAAAGCAGCGACAGCAAGTGTGCCAAAGGTCATTAAGTTGCTCTTGAGTTGATTTATATTTTGTAATAAATGCGAAATAAGCTGTACGAGTATGTGAATGCAATTTATTTAAGAGGAAGCTTCATAGTGCTTTACTGCTAATGAATCTCGATAAAGCTTGAATCAATTAAGTCCGCGTATTTTTATTGAGGGCATGTGTGTATTTGTATATGTGTGTATATCATCTGCAGAAGCACCTTCAACATCTTACATTTGACTATCCAGAGAGCGCTTTAATATTATTCCATTTAACATGCTCACACGCATCCACACACACACACACACACACACACACACACACACCCATTTGGCAATGTTAAAAACAAAATCCTTTTAAAATAATTTGCACAGCAGCAGCAGAAAATAAAAAAAATCACACACACAAACAAAAAACGATTGCGGAAACGGAAACAGCAACTCAGAACTCGAAGCTGGCGCAAGGCTGGGGGCTGGGGGCAGGGGGCGTGGTCTGGGGCTGGCTTGGCAACCAGCGAACTCTTGTCTATTTATGCAAAAAATGTGTGCATAAATACATATACATTTATACTTATAATGCCAGGCTGATGAAATACGTGCACATGCATACGTACGTACCACAGACACCCACACACGCACACACACACACACACTCACACCTACGTGCCTTCCCTGATGTCAAATATAATTTACTTTTTCGCGCTCATTTCGCACGAAGTCAGCCCGTGTAGATCCGCTTGCTGGAGCAAAAGCAAGCGTTTGCAGCAGTTTTAACTTTAAGTTTTGTCTGTCAACAGAAAAGAGAGAGAAAGAGAAAGAGAGAGAGTCAGAAAGAGACAGCAGAAATACAAGTTGAAGAAAATAAACATTTCGATGCAAAGCGAGAATGGTGAGCGCATTGAATGGCTTTGGCCTGGCCATCGGCTGCATGGACATCGTAGGAGCTTTGTTCTTTGAGCTGATGATTATTTTCATGCTATGCCAAAGAAGCAAAGCCCGCAAAGGCAACAGCACAACAACTGGACAGGAGCAGTCGTCGCATGTGACAAGTGAGAGTTTGAATGGAATGTGGTGGGCGTGGCCAGCGATTGCATTCTAACTTTCGAAAACATTCCAGCGCTCTATAGCAACAGAGTAAGTCCTTGGATGCTGTGGATTTACCTGCTCCTATTGAACGTGTGGATAGTTGTCTCCATGCTGATGCTCGCTGGGATCATATTGGTGGGTAGCCGGCCAGAGTTTATTCAAATCTGTTGTCCACTCACTGCCAGCGCCTTTCGCAGCACAAGCCGCAGTTGCTGTTGTTCTGGCTTATCTGGTGCTTTGCGGGGCTGATGTTCGATGTGGTGTTCGTGGTTTTATGGCTCCTAGAGCTGCTGACGGGCGATGCTATTGAGGCGCTAACCAACATCTTGATATCGTTGTTAACTATGGGCAAGTGTTTTATCTGCGGTAACAATCTAACCGCATCTAATTTCCGCTTTGCTTAGCTGTCGAATTCGCCTTCATATTTACTATATACCACATCTATTTCAACTTAACGCATCCCCCTAATGGACAGCAAGTCGAGAGGAATCCTTTCTTGCGCTTATCACACTTTTTATTTACATTTACCAATATATAATATATTTCTAAACAATAAAAAACTTGGTTTCGTGCACTTTACTTCGTTTTCAGCTCGGCCTCCTTCTGGCCAGGCTGTATTCCGTTTAGCTTGTCCTTTGGTGGCTCCAGAGACTTGCAGAATCTATAAACGATCAGTATAATACTAATCCGAGTCAGCACTTGACCGATGGTGGGCCCATGAACATCAGCCAGCTCCTGCATAAACTGCTGCTTGGTCTTGCTATGCTCATTGAAGAAATAATCGTATATGATGAAGACAACGGCTCCCACAGCGCGCCAGTTGATGTGTAAATAGGCCATAAGCAACCACAGCTGAATCAGCAATCTGTGACGCTACTCGTACGGTTCAATTTCAGATTTCCATTAACATATAGTATAGTATATAGTACTTACGCCAACGACCCCAACAGCGAAAACACCAAAGCACATGAGTTTACACAGCGATTCAAGTATAATCAAAGTATCTAAAATATCAAACTGTTGAACATGAACGAAGACCTTAAAAATTTGTTAACTGACTGCCTTAATTTTTATTGACTTACCGTCATGATTTTGGATAATGTGACCATGCGAACCATAACAAGGAATGCAGCGGAGCCCTCATAAACCAGCGCCATGTAGGCAGAACAGTTAATGACAATCGACATTTTGGTGTCTTTGGAGTATAATATTGTACATATGTATATATAATATTTATATAGTTTGCTCAAAAGTTGACTTAAATTGTGGATGTGTTGCTTATGAGTAAATATGTATTTTCCAATTACTACGTGCTGATTTAAAAGCATCAGTCTGCTGATTTTGTATACCAGTTCATTTACCTTGGTGGAGTTTAAAGTAGGCCTTTCAATTTCATTTGTCAGCATTATTTTCGTTCATAATGACACTGATTCGAAAATACACATAGACTATTCATCGCAGCATACCAATATGAATGAATGAGTTTATAAACCTCTTCTGTTTTGATGTAATAAAGGGAGAATGAGCCCTTTCTAGACACATATTTTATATTCTGTGCTCTGGCTCTATTTTTAATTGCAGACTTTATAGTTGCTTCGTGCTTAGTGCTTCAAGTGCCGTGTTTGTAGTTTTTAAAAGTCTGGCCCACGGAAATTGATTCATTTCCGCCTTGTTGTTCAGCACTTCCGGTCGGAGTCTGGCGCCGCCTTATGGAGCAGACAGCCAATCCGCTTAAAGCTAACAGTGGGTAATCCAATATTTAAATGTCGGCTTAGTTCCAATCAAATTCTTATGCCAAAGCACATTGAAATCAACGACATTGTCAACTGCCAAACTGTCATTTGCAAGTCGCAGCTAAGCAGCAATACAAAATATATTTTTATTCTTTAATAAAGAGTGCTTAGACCACTTACTGTGTGCCTTTAGCCACTCCTCCACTCCGCTCCACTCCACTGCGTGCTTGGCCACTCTCTGAGCAGCCACTGGCTGGCTGTTCAAATTTATTGTTTGCAAATTGAAATTCTTGTCGACACGCACGAGCAACTGCAAAATCCATTGGGAATGCCGGGCACAAGACAGCGCCTGCTATCCTCTGAGCTGATCCGAGCTTGTCAACTCGGGCAACGTCTTCGCTGTCGTCTGCCTCTGCCTCTGCCTTTGCTGGATGGGCAGCTCATCATGACATTTTAGTATTTATTAAGATTCTGATATGCCTTGCAACATATTTCCAAAAAATAAACAAATATTTTATAGCTGCGTTAACACAGTCCTAAGGGAAGTCGTCAGCATCCCAAGACGCTCATAGAAAAGTAAGTGCAGCGCAGCTACCTTCCTCAAAATTCAAGCAAGTCCCAAGACTTTGCTTGTTGTCTGATTATTCTATGACTGTCTTAAGATATGGTTAGGTAGATGCGTGCGTTATGGTTAGGTAGTTCCAGTTAAAATTGAAAAATATACAGTTATTTTAAAACGGGTACTAATAAGTCAGCTCATCGACTGTAGTGCATTTTCTTACATTTATTCTGATTATGTCCTAGACGTGTTTTTCACATGACAGTTTTAATTATTGACACAGAAGTTTCTCTATTGAATACATAGTTGAATGACGCAAATAACTTTGAAATCTTGATGGGTAAAACACATAATGTGTGACTGTAATAATTATCGAAATATTTAAAAATATTTTATAAGTATAATGATATGAATTATATTTATGTTCCACTACGTCATGAGACGAATACGCTTTCAAAATATTATGCAGGTGTGTTATTATTATTATTATTATTATTTTATAATTATTATTATTATTATTTTATTATTATTCTATTATTAGTATTATTATTATTATTATTATTATTATTATTATTATTATTATTATTATTATTATTATTATTATTATTATTATTATTATTATTATTATTATTATTATTATTATTATTATTATTCACATTTTATCTCCCAATCAAAAATGAATTGAACAAATTTTTTTTTTTTTATTCTTTGTACGACTTAGATATCATTTATCATATTTCATTCTTAATATTGCATAGTCAAAATGTAACTATACCTGAGAAACTATACCTGGATTGAGCCGCCTATGCTAGCTGTGTTACTTTTTCAAAATAAAGCAAAGTTCTCTGTTCTGTCACTGTGTGGGTGAGGTTTTAGCTTAAAATCTCTTAAGAGAGAATGCAATAAACAATATTCGATTGCTCTGAATCTCTTTACGATAAAGCGAACCATTTCTATAAATAGAGCTAAGCTGTGTTAATTTCCCTCATTATTGTTTAAGATGAGGTTGCTGTCGCTGCTACTTTTGTTGCTTGCTTCCGGCGCTGTTACGGCTATTGACGGCAAGTGAAGTGTATTAATATTTGAAAATGAAATGAAAATTCAATTATTAAATTATTTAGACATCACTGATAAAATGTCTGGGGAAGATATAGTCTCGAATATCAGCGTCAATACTAAAGGTATATAAATTTCAATCAATGCGAGCTAAACAACGTGACTATTTTTACGTAAAACAATTATTATAGGCGCCAGCAGTTCAAAGACAAGAAACCAAGTGGAAGTCGTAACAGTTCCATTAAGGGTAAAACGAAGTCGTAACAAGGAACAACTTAGAACTGAACAACTTGCTGATGGTTCCTCACAAATTTTTCAAATACGTCGATTGGATAGAAAGAGAAAATGAATTTGAATGTATGAACTGATAGAAAAGTTCAATTGATATGCTGATAAAAAGAATGTACAAAAATCTCACAAGTAATACGAGAGCATTAGTATTAAAGGGAACATTTGTTTTCTGAAGTCTGAATCATTCGACTACATGACTCACCTGACTTACCTAAGGCGTATGTGCATTTTAGATCTTTTAGGTAAACGATAATTGTGTTTCGTTGCGATGACTGGCTACCGCTCGGCCAAGTGTTATAGTTGACATAACTTTTAATAGATCGTTTCGTTCCGATTGCATTGTTTTTCATTTGCCGTGCACTGCGCCAGGTGTGCTGAGAAAGCAACTAAATTGGAATGTCTATGCAGGAAATTGATTGATTTCCGTTCCGTTGAGTGAAAAGTGGAAAAGAAGAGCAACAGACGCGATGGCCACGAGACAGCGAGACAGCAAGACGATAGAGCCGAGATTCTGGTGAGCCATGAACAGCGAACAACGAGTGTAAGTTAAAGCAACATTGACACCCTCAAGCCATAATGTTGGTTCGCAATTAGCCGTTTATGTGGCTGGGCACTTTGTTGCACTTGCAACCCAATATTGTCTATGGGGAAGTGTGGCTGTGCGTGGGGTGCGCCCTACAGCTGATATGTTGGCAGCAAACATAAACTCTGACAAAACATATAACGGGGCGCATACGGTTTTCGGTTTTCGCCAAAAACAAGCAATGGTTGGGTGGCTGGCGATGCGTGCTCGCCGGGCCAAGGGCGGGCAGTTGCCAGCTGCCAGTTGCCAGATGCTAGATGCCCCCACTGCTATCTGGCTTTGTATGCTTGCATACACATACATATATACAAATATATTTCTCACAGTCATTGGCAGTAGCTTACGATGCGTATGTGTGTTGCTAAAAGCATACGATTCACTTGTTACATGCTCAATTAAGCCAGAAATGACAGCAGAGCCAACTAAAGTCACGCTTTGTATAGCTTTAAATTTGGCGCATAAGTTAACGCTAATATGCACACACACACGCACACTCACACATACTCCAATTTTCCACTATGCGTGTGTATATGAGTAAAATGCATGGCAAAGAGCCAGCCGAAATGCGAGTATTTTCGGGAATGCAAGTAGAAAAGAGTTTTTAGTGGCAAATGTTGTAGTAAGTTAACAATTTTCATGTATGAAATACGTGTTTAAGAGTTAGTAACTTAAATTGTAAATGTGTGATCAGAAATTAATCTAACTAATTAGAATAGTTGGTAAGTTGAGACTTGGTAATTTAGCTTGTAAGTATATATTGTTCTTTGTATTAAACTTGTAAATATATATTAATCTTTGCTATACTTTCAAAGCAGATGTAGGAACTGTAGCAGAGGTGTGTGTGGCTTACCGCGTGAGTTATATACATATATGCCAAGCATGATAAGCTAGGTCGATTTAGTCATCCGTCTGTTCCTCTGGCTATTCGCATAAACGCAACTATCTTGTAAACTACATGAGCTATAAACTTTTTCTTTTGTTATTAAGTTTACTCTTTGTTAGTCTTTTCTTATTAACTTATTGTTTTTGATTTATGTAGGAGTATTATATGGATAAATTTAAGCTGGACATTTTATTGTTTGAGTGAGTGTGCAGGGGAATCTTGTATAGCTGATTCCTTTCTTTTATTATTTACGAAATATCGAAGTGATCTTGGTTTATCAAGCATATACCATGAGAATCCATTGATTCATTGATTCGGGAAATCAGGGTATATTCGTTTTATGAAAATGTTTCTAACTGGCTGATGGAGGCGTGGCAGGCTTCATAAAGGGTATACATATGTCTTAAACAGGACTACGATCTGAGTCGACTCAGCTATGTCCGTCTATATGAATACAATGTCAACCAAAAAAGCTAGGGACTTGACATTTTATATGTATACTCCTTGTATATCATTTGCATTACGAGTTTATTGTTATTGTTTTTATTTTTATACCCTGACCCATTGAAAATGGGAAATCAGGGTATAATGGTTTTGTTAAATGTATGTAACAGGCAGAAGGAGGCGTGTCAGACCCCACAAAGTATATATATTCTTGATCAGGGCTACGAGCTGAGTCGATTTAGCCCTGTCCGTCTGTCTGTCTGTCCGTCCGTCCGTCTGTCCGTATGTTTGAACGCGTCGATTGAAGCATCTAGACAAGCTAGAGACTTGAATTTTTTTGTTGGGTCCGTGGATAGCACGCGCAGGTCAAGTTTGTTACCAAAAAACGATATATATTTTTGTTGTTTTGTTATCGATTTTAAACCTTATCGAAAACAGGTTATAAAATTATATCTCCCACACCTTTAGAGCTAGGCCCCTCAAATTTTGCATATAGATTTATGTGAATTTTATGCAATTTCTATTTTTTTATTTTTTTTTTATTCAGATACATGAGCTGGATATATAAGATTTACTGTGTAGGTTCGAGTATTTAATACAAAAATGTTGTGCTCCAAATTTCAAGTATTAGCTTGTGCTTGCATATATGAATAACATTATCATGTTCTGAAGGTCTGATAAATATTACGTCTGCAAGAAAATGTATTTCACATTTAAGTTCTCATAGTAAAACTCATACTTTAGCCTAACAGCGCAGTCAGCGGAAGGTGTGTGTGTGAGTATAAAAAAGCGTAGATTGATTGGTATATAATCTATTCACAGGGTTCATGGTAAGTTCAATTTAAGTACTCTCTGCTAGAGCGCTCTTACTTTTTGTTTATTAATATTTATGCTATTCAAAATAGATTGCAATCATAAATACGTACAGTATTTCGTAATATTTATGATGATAAGCTCCCACATACAGGCTTCAAATTGTAGAGTTGCGATAAATTCACACATTTCGATATGTCAATTAAGCCCTAATTTTTTGTGGGAGGCTTTGGCAGTAGGCTTTTAAGGCACATACATGCATTTTTAAAGCGTTATGGTTTGTCGTAACGTTACGTTGGGTTTCATGCCAATTAAAGAATTTAAAAATGTGTTACCATAATTAGAGCCGCATCCCTTTGTCCTAAGTTAATTATCGAGTACGCAAAATTGCTTTGCCAAGTCGAGCAGGACAAAGCGGCTGGCAATTAACGCTGCTCGGCATGTTGCAGACTCGGTAATATGCTTAGTCAGGCCTCGTCCTTTGCCAGAGTGACGCAGGACACGTGCAAATTACGCATACACACATAGAGAGAAACGCCGGGCCATACAGATGTTTCGCTTTGGGTGCAAAAAAGCTGACATTGTTTTCTAGGACGTACTCGTAGTGAAAAGTTGTGTCTTGGCTTCAAGTTTGAGGTGACGTTCTGAAGGACATGCCGCACACACTCCCACACACACACACGGACACATTGGCACACACTACGAATTGCAAATCAGTCGCCTAATGTGTACATAATCAGTCATGTCGCAACATGTGAATTCCATTAGTGGATACACGGCTCAAGCAAACAAACGAGCATTAATCAGCGCAGGACGGGGACGAAATGAGAGCGTGAAAGTGAGCCCATGTAGTGGGCAAGCACATCAGCGCCAGGCCCGGACCATATCCGGATCCCTCAGCCAGCAGTATATGCTTTCTCCGTTATTTATGTTTCTTTTTGTCTAGCCATTTAATTATGCACGCACACATGCGGAATAGCAAGAAGAAGCATTGTATAGCCTACTTAAGAACACAAAAGGACTCAAATACATACTCGCTCACATACACAGAGACAGAGCTGCACCCACATACACATTAACATGCGACTTACAAATTGCCCCAACTACCTTGATTTATCCCCCGATATCAATGCAATGCTGCACTGCCACTGAAAGCCGACGTCTTATTAATATGCCATTCATTTGGCCGCTTCATAGTTCATTAAAGCAGGACCTGGGCGTCCGAGCAGTGCATCCTGGCGCCAGTCTTGGCCGCAAAGTGCAGCCAGCAAAAATTATGCGGCTCGTTTGCCACTGCCTTGTTTGTTGCTTCAATCCATGGACAGCACACGAAGGACTGACTCTGGCTCTGCTCCGGCTCTGGCTGTGGCTCAGGATCCGGGCCATTCGTTTATTCCTTTGTTCTCATTTATTTGCATGCCATTTGCTTTACTCTCTTCTTTTTTCATTCCGTGTACGTGTTTGTAAGTGAGTGTGTCTGTGTGTGTGTGTACGTGAGTGTCGGTTGTTTCTTCGGTCACGTTTGTCAGGACGCCAGTTACTTATGACTGCTGTGAGAATTATCAATACGTATTGTATGGCCACACGCTATGTTTTGTATATTTTTGTCAATATTTTTGTTCTTAAGTTAATTGGATACTTAAGAAAATTGTATTTAAATTGATTAATTTTTGTTTCATTTATTTTTGAATTATATTTAACTTTATTTATAAAATATTTTCATATTTTTTTATATATTATATATATATTATAATATTATATTGTATATAATTGTATGTAGATTTTCTATTTGATATAGAAATATCTTCCAATATCAAACTCGCATTTTTAACTTATAAATGTAGTTGCAGAATAGTCACGATCGTCGTTGTATATACATAGCTACTGCAGCATGCTGCACATGCATCAGTTTAAATATATAACTTCTTATATCCCATATATTTATTGTGTTTTATAAATATGGAACATTGCCCTGAAGCTCATACAAAAAACACCACATAAGAGTGAAAAGGAAAAAAAAACATTTCTTATTTACACTTCTCTGAATTGCACTCTTAATAACGAATTCGTTTTTTATGGTTTCCGGCTTATAGAACAGCAAAGAAATTGGCAAGGAAAGCAAAATCGCATCAAGCAATTCTTTAATCATGTTGGATGTGTGTTTGTTATTTTTTCTTTTTTGTTTAAAGTTATATTTGAGTTTTGCGAAAAGCTGTTGCTGATGCAACATTGTTGCTTTGTTAGCCAAGTCAAGTCTGAGCCAGTTTCCGCTGCTGTTAATGTCGCAACAGTTGCCATTCCAGCTCAGCCGGTCTCTACCTCAACCAGTGCCAGTGGCATTATTCCGTCGCTGCTGCAGTTGCTGTTGCTGTTGCTGTTGCAGTTGATATTTGTGCGCCAGGCGTAATTAGTGCTCATGGCATAAGGCGCACTTCCTCCACGCGCAGCTCCTGTTGTTCTATCTCAGTTGAGAGCTGCCATCGTTCGCATTGTGGTGTTGCTCTGCGTTGCTTCCATTCGTAATCAGTTTTTGCAGACTTCAGCGCTTAGTTCCGAGGATTTACGAACTGGACAACGGCAGAGGGCAGCCACATACAATCACGTTACACAGAGGCTCTTTTCGACATCCTGATGCGCTGCTTGTTGCCCTTGGTATTTAAATTTTGAAGTTCTATTTGATAAGCCAATTACACCAATACTTGTTTGAGTTGAGGAAAAGCTGTTAACTTTTTAAATAATTGAATTAATAATTGAATTGTTTTGAGGATATAATTAAGTAAGAGTAAGAGAAGAAAATACAGTCCAATTGTGTAGGACTTTAGCTTGAATAATATAGAAAATATTTATCATTCACATGATAGGCACCATATCCAGATGGTTGTGATATAATCAAAAACTTCTTGGTCTAAGTAATTTCTAAATTTTATAAACTTAATTCCATATACTTACACAAATCATTACGGTCAAATATTTCCTGAAATTTCTGAAAATTTCAGTTTACAAAAATTAATTTTATTTTATTAGCGACGCTCAGAGAGAATTAAATAGAAATGATGGTGTAAATATTTTCTGGAAATACCTTTTATACCCCTCACCATGATTTACTCTTAAGATCTTAACAAAACTTATTCCAGTCACGTCCACTAATTTATTAAATTTTATTAAATAACGTCTGGCACTTTGCTTAAAATTTATTTTGCAACACAGTCTAAAATGAGCTAAAATAATCACAATTTTTTACTTTGAATTAACAATTTGAAATAGGCTTCTCAGCATCCTTGATATTGTCTTAAAGTCTTAAAATTAGTTTAAATTAAAATGCGTGCTTTATGCTCATTTAAGCAACATTGTCTCACAATTCCTGTCATAGTTAGCTCACTAAATATGAGACACATTTCCATTCTACACACAATTGTCTTGTGCTCCCTAGCTGATTCAACTTTGAATGCTAATTGCCTTTTGGCAACTTTCGCGACTGGATTCAAACTTCGCCTCCCACTGGACAATGAAAGGATGCCATCTTCTTCTTTCCCCCTTTGTGTGTCTGTGTGTGTGTGTGTGTGTGTGCTTGAGTACGACTCGATTGCCGTTTGCTTTGGCCATTGTTTGAGTTCACGCAGCCTCGCCATTAATTTCACAATTAGTTAGCAGCGGCTGCTAAAGCAGCTCAGAGCCACCAGGGAGCCACCTGACGGCAACTCAAGAGGAAAGTCCAACAATCGTTAATTAATTTTTACAGCAGTTGCGTGTGTGTGTGTGTGTATATTTATGTGTGTGTGGGTGTGTCTGTTAATTTCTCACAACTATTCCTCAATAAGTTGTCGCAGAATACTCGCCAACTGCTGCAGCTTTGCGCAGGCATTACGCCATGATTTCTGCTGACTAACTTTTGACGACAACAACAACAACAACAACACCGACGATGACAACAACAATCGGACGCGCATAAATTTAAATTTATGTGTTCGCGGGCTGGCTGCATGTGTCGCTCTCAATATATTATTTATGTATGCTGCCACCTTCTGCGTTTTGCCTGACATTTGCTTTTAGTGGCAGCAGCAGCAGCAGCAGCAACAACAACAACAAAAACGAAATGTGCGGCGTCTGCTACGTGAGCTTAAAGCGAATATTTCTGCTGATGCCGCATTGTCAACTTTCACTTCAGCTGCAGCTGGTGACACCAACGACCACACACACACACATACATAGAGATCCTTGACACGCAATTTCCCTATCGCACTCATATTCAAGCATTAGCCGCGAATAGTCAAATATGTTTGATCACTCATACGCAACGCGGTACGAAGCATTCGCTTTTTCGTTTCCATTTGATTTCCACTTTAACTTGAATTGTGCGCCACGAAAACTTTTGCTCGAGTTGGTTTTATTTCTTTGCCGTTGCTGTTGCTGTTGCTGCTGCTACTTGGGCGTTGATGTAATGAAATTCTGTGCAATTGTATGGCAACAAGAAATCCATTAAAGCTTATTTTGCGAGCGAAACTTTCGGGTCCGACCATTTCACTGATTGATTGGCATCAACAATGTGCTGCCGGGGTGGCAAAGGGGCGGCTGGGCAGCTGTTCAGAGGGACGGGTGGGCTGTTGGGCTGGTGGGCGTGTTGGCAGACAGCCAACACACTGTTAATGCTGCCAAATTTCCTGAGCGTGTGTAAGACAATAAAAATAATTGAGTGCGTTGTTGCTTGTTACACTTGGCCCTTGTATTTGGATTGTCAACGTAGTGTAAATTGTGTCGCCCGCTTCAATGTGTCCCACTCAGCAGCCGACACAATTGGGAGCGCCGAGCTGTGCAGATTGGGGCCAGACGATAAGCCCACGTCATTACCGTGCAGGAGCGGCTAGTAGGGCAATCGTTATCCTGCCATGAAACCCACACCCGCTGCTACATGCGAGCTGTCTAGCTAACTGACTGGACTTGAGCCTTGGATTTGCGGCCGGCTATTTGTTGTAGCGAAGCCCAAGTGCCACTGAGCAAGAAACTCATTAGATAAATGTGCGTGTGTGCCTGCAGAGGGCATATTGTTTTTTACGAAATTGTTGCCAAATTAAAGAAGATATCTCCAAGGCCAATTGCTTGTCAGCATATGGATCTTAAATTATAATACAAAATGTTCTCCTTCTTAATAGAAGTTCTAGAATTTTGCATTTGGTTTAATATTTTAATTAATAATTAAATTGGCTTAAATTATCTTAGCCCTCTAAGAGGAGCTTGTGATTATCAGTCAGCTGCAACTCTTACTGTAGCTCAGTTTTTAACCCACTCGTCTGGCACCCTCGCACACACACTCTGAAAGGACTTCCAATGAATTGCGCGGCGCATCATTAAACTGCTTAAAACTGCGTGCTAAAATGCCAACTCTCTTTATACAGTTTCCCCTGTCTTAGTCTATCTCGCTCTCTTTTGCTTCCTCTTTACGAAAACTGTTGTCATTTGCTCATTCTGCGCCATTATACTCTAAGTACAGTGGGGTGCATTGGCTAGTCAAAGTTCAATGAGATGCATTAAGATGCAGATTTACAGAATATCAATATGTAGGTCTTATCTAAATCTTTAATCGACTACAATGACATCCTATTCATGCATATTTTGCTATAAGAATTTATTGTAAATTATGATTAGGTTAAACATATTTTACTTTTCAAGCGTAACTGTGATTGGATTTACTTCGCATTGTCTATAGGGCAACTGCTAGTCGCATGTTCCCTAAGCTCTCGCGCTTGTTTATTTTTGCAGCTTCAACAAACAAAGCCAACTTCCACAATCGGCCACACCTCCAGCAGCTTACCGCACCGCCCACCGCCCACCGCCCAGCTCCCATCGCTCATCGCCCAGCGGGCAGCGCGTCGCTTCCTCCTCTGCACGGCACTTGCATAATTTGCATTTCTAAGCGAGCAAAGAGTCGTCAAAATGAAGCTCCAGTCGGTCCGATTCTGTTTGCTGGCGAGGCGAGGCTTTGATGATGTAGCCCAAATGTGCGTTCATTTTATAACTCAATTTTAATTGAATTATGCAAATCGCCAGCTAAAAATTAGCAGGCGCAAACTATTTTTTAATGATGCATTGTACGCTTTTAATTAAAAGCAAGCGAAAATTAAATTAAATGGGAACGTTTTTTCAAGCCCTCTCCGGCTTTGTGTCTGGCCGGGCAACTTTTACAGCCATCCGGCTGCAGACTTTAACAGTTTATCATCGTCGCAAGGATTAGCTATTCCAGCCAGCTCCTATCTCCGCCCATGGCCAGGCCACCCTGCAGTTGGGGGCCAAGCGCCTCCGGCTGTGGTTCGCTTGCAAATGATGTCCATTTTGTGTTGCCATCAAGCAGTTTGCTCGAGAGAACGGACGGGTTACTCTCAATATTTGTGTACGTGCGTTTGTTTGTAAATTATGCAATAATCCCTGACTATGCGATGCATCGAAGCTGTTGTCATTGGCAGCGTTAACCGAGGCGACTCTCTCAAAGGAGTCACCCAGCAAGCACACACGCATTATCACAGCCTCTGCTAATCTGCTGTATGTGTTACGAAGCTCATTTATTCTGCAGTCTATCTGTGTGCGCTCCTGTCCACGTCACTGCGTGTGTGCACTTGCATGGAGCTCATCCGGTGACACTAGGTTTAAGCGCTTGTGAAGTGCCACTCGGGTTGTCCAGAATTAAAGCGCTCTTCCAGCTGGACAGTGAACATTGGTCTTGTCTCACAGCTTCCCAACTACTAAGCCAACTACACAAAAATGCAAGTAGGAGATACCCCAGAACTCCGGCCAACTTACAAATATACTCTACAGTTTGTAGCTAATTTGTGTTTTGAATAAATAAGAAACACGCAAACGAACGTGCATAGAAATATATATATTTTACTATTACACTGTTTAAAATATTAATATATAATATAAATATAATATAAATATATTTAATATAGGCAAAACAAATGCGATATTTTAGCTGATTTACTTCATTTATATTTATATTTATATATCTTACCTCTGCAAGATACGCTGAACATACTTAGAGACCCTTAATACATAATAATTATAAACATTGGATATGGAATCCGCGATCCTCGACTTAGCTGAAGAAATCTTTTCAACAAGGGAGTTATTTATTTTTACGCATCTTAATTTCTGAATTCGAACCAGAATTGTTGTCATTGAAAGAATTCTAAGATACATTTCTTGAATACTCGCATTATTGTAATTCTTTATAATGTAACATTAATTTATTCAGACGTGTTCATTGGAAAGTTGTCAGGAAATTTTGATATGTTATTATAAATATATATTTATATAGACATATAGATCTATAACTAAAAGAAGCCCGGAAGCTGCATGATTAATCTATAATGATTAATCAGAGGTAAGAGCGAATTGCTTTTAACCAAATCAGCTTTTTTGTTCGTTGCATTAAAAATATCTTTTATGATTTCTGATTATAACTTTTGTTCAGCTGAGAGTATATAAAAACATTATTATCCTAAATCGCATATTATTTTGTATTATTTTGTAGAGATATAGACATTCAGTATATCCAGTTTGAGTATATTATTAAGTGTTGTCCGTATATGCTTTAAAATATATAGTCATAAACAATGTACATTTTCTTCAGCAAAAAATGTTGAAATTGGAAAAACAATAAATACCTTTTGTCAATAAATAAGCAAACAATTTTTTAGTTTAACGGACCTTTTTCTGCTGGCAAACACTGTTCAAAAATCAACGGTAAAAAATATGCATTACACATAATATCGTTGCATAACTTAGTGGACTACTGCTGTGGCCTTTGAGGACCAATTTTGAATGGGTGTTTTTATGGTACCAGTCCATAGCTAGTTAACATAATTATGTCAACACACTGCAAAATAACACTACTTGAACATTAATTATACTGCTACTGTATTGTTATTTTACATTTGTCACTCTACAGCTCATTTCTGATGCGTCTGATGCTTTACAAAAAAAATTGTGTGAACGTTTCGGAAAAAATGTTAGTTAGGGTTATTATTGTTAGGTTAGTAAGAAAGCCTCGAAATTAATTTTATGCTGATGACATGTCACTGCAAAAGCTGTTAATTTATGTTAAAATATATTTGTTCTATTTTTAATTATGAAATAAATATTATGCGCCTCTATATATATTGTGTAAATGTTATTAAATACAAATTATTCATCTTAATATATATTAATAAAATGACTCGGATTGTGCTAATAGGAGGAATATTGTAAGCTTCAAGGCTGAAAGAAAGAAAGACACAAGAAATAATTACATTGACTCCACTGTCAGTCTAAATTAAAGTAGAAAAAAAAATGGAAAATTTTGATAGGTATATTTATGGAAAATATATGAAATCAGCAACAATTAATAAATATTGAATATAATAAAGTTTCATTTTTAATTTAGATATTTGTGTCCATTGTATAACCTGAATAGATTGTTCAATTAGATATGTTATGTGATATAATTAAAACAAATTGATTTTATTTGATTATTTCTTCACATCATATATAACAACATTAATAAGAATGGTTTGCTCGATAAGCAAATACCCAATCCACATTTTTACATACACGAAAATTCCTTTCGAGTGATTGCATCGAATATGAATGACTGGCTGGGGACTTATACATTTTATTTTTTTTTTTTTAAAGGTTTGAAAATTGCTCAATTGTTTTTTCGATAGCCAATAGAAAGAAAGTGATGGAAACTGGTTAACTTAGAAACATACTGTATTCAGCTGCAGTTTCTATTCAAAAATTACACCAATTTCGGGTTATACTTACATTCAATTTAAATATATATAGGGTATACAACTAGCCGTGCTAATCTCCATAATGTGCAAATTACAGCGAGTTACAAAAAAATAAAAGTCGTGAAAAAAAGGCGGAGAAAGGAAAGATTTATGCGCATTATTAATACAATTGAATTTGCATATCATATTGGCTGCGTGCGTGTGCTATCACATAATCAATACAGCAAAACAATTACGTTTAGGCATTGAATTATCGCCACAATTATATTTCCCTTTCAGTGAGTTTTGATATTGTGCGTTTATGAAAATTCATAAAGCCGTTTGCAAATATGCTCAGGCTCAAGAGGAACATACATAAATGTACGTAAAGCAAATATTATTTCAGCTCTTATCGTTTACAATATTTTGGCATTTAAATTGAAGGAACATTTTAAACTGAATTCTTCAAATGTTGAGCAGTAATTGTGGTAATATTTTTAATCAAATAATGTTGAATTTAGTATTGAATTTATTTCATTCGAATATTAATTTATTTCCCTTCATTAAGGTTTGTGAATGGATCTGCACGCAAGTTTGGCTGGCAATCGAGCAGCAAATTCCCTATTTGTTGCTAACAATTTGTAATATATTGACGTCGTCTAGAAGAGCACCCCCTTATGTCCTTCAGGCTGTATACAGGTTTCCACCTACCAAAAAGAAGGGATTGCAACTGCAGCTGAGCTGCTGCGACACTCACACACTTAACGGTAATTGCAAGCACTCAAGTGGCGCCATTGTGTGAAGAGTATTGAAGAGAGACAGAGAGAGAGAGAGAGAGAGGGGGGAGCATTGGGCAGCGGAGGAGAGGAAATTCAAGTTGCATCGTTTTAAAATAATTTAACAGCATTTTGAAGCGCATTGAAGTCAACTTCCGTTGCTGCTGCTGCTGTGGCAAGTGCAGATGCAGCTATTAGAGTTGCAGTTGCCATTTGCTGACTCCTCCTGGTCCACGTTGCTGCTGTCTGCCGCTGGCCAAGCCAGACGACGCTGCAATTTGTCATATGGCCAAATACAAATGGAAGATGAACGGTGTGTCGTTTATAAGTCGAGTCCTTGGCAACGCTGGATTGCGAGCGGGGCCAACTGTTGTCGGGTAATTGAATGAGTGATTGTTGCCAAGCTTAGAGCAAATAACAGCTGCCAATGCAATCAGCTGCTAAAGACCTTTCATCCATAATTCCTCTGGCTGACTCCGACTACTTCAGTTCAGGCAGTGCAATCAGCTTTCGATCTCTGAATAATGGACAGCTAAACACGGGATCACACAGCCCTCTAAAGCACTCAATAAGTAATTAAGTAAAAATGCTGCAGCTTTTCTTAGATTTTCGCATAATTAGTCGTTCAAGTGAAACGGAGACATGCGACTCAAGTGGCCAGAGCAAGTGCACAGTGCACTTCGAGTACAAATTTGAAAAAATTAATTGCTTTTAGTACCTTGAGGGGGGCAACCTCATCAGCGACTGGATCAGCGCTGGCTTCAGCTGCAGACTTAGCTTCCGTTTTAGCTCACGCTTAAATATTCATTGAGAACACAGCAATGCAGCCGCCCACTGACCCCTTTGATCCTGCATCCTGTAGTCCCCGTTGTCAAGTGTACTATGCAAATAAGTTTGGGCATACAAATTGGCTATTGGTTAAATGGCTTGAGCTGGGGGTTTTTGGCAAGGATACTCTGGGCGCGCCTTCACAGCTGTCCTTGTGACCTGCTCTCTCCCCGGAATGAGTTTCTATTGATCTGTGCATTGTTTTGCTTTTCATTTGTCTATTCGCAACTACTATAACTCAATTTTAATTCAAGAAGTGGGCTGGGGCGTCCGTGTAGGGCGACAAAACTGGATCGTTTTGTAGCTAACTTAAGTGCTTCATAATAATTTAACAGGAGCACTTCGAGTGCCCGGCTACTCTTGCCGCTCACTCAGCTTGTCGCTCAGGTGATTTCAAACTTTTCGCCAAGTTTTTCGCGTTATCTCGCGCTGAAATGGTCCTGTAAGGGGAAGCTGACGATGAAGTAGTGCTTGGATTCGCCTCTTTGTTTTTGGTATTTTAATTAAAAAACTGTCGCTAGTTGCGCTCAAAGTTTAAATTATACAAGCGAAGCACAGTTGCCAAGGGTCTGTGCCTTGGCATGGCTTGGTTTAGCTGGGCTTGTGCTGGGCTAGTCTGTGGGTTCGTGGCCATAAAGCTGTCAGAAAAATTAGAAATTGTTTTAAATTCCATTGAAGGAGTGTCAATCAAGCTCTTAAATATCTCCGAGTCCAACGCTTGCTCTAATAACTAATCGTAACTTCCTCAAAAACTATAAGATATTGTTGGACTTGATACATTGGCAAAGTATATCATTAATTTTACTAATTTATTAATAATTGTATACGATATAGTTATGGTATTTGGGCCAATCTTAAAGCCAGCCTTTTCGACTATTCAGTATCCACAGAGATACGTTGACTATTAAAAGGTATCTATTAGCTCAAATTTGTTGGCCAACTCTCAGCATCTGCTTGGCGGTGGGAAGGTGTGCTGCGAACTGCTTTAATTAAAGCTAATTCTGGAAAATATTGTTAATCTGAGAGTACTAATCGGTTTATTAATCGAATTACGTGCCGCACACACAGCTGTCGGCGAGCGTGTCTGGGCGTGCCTGGGCGTGGCAGTACGCCTCTGCAGCTGATTAGCCATCAGTCGACTAATTTGCACATTGATGGCATCTTTTATTGAGGCATTGAACAGAAAATTCCTCGGCATAGGCCAAGTCGAGCGCGGGCCAAGCATGTTGATTGCCATAATTAGTACCGTGTGTTGGCAACTGTGCGTGTGTGTGTATGGCTGGGTGAGTGTGTGTGCGTGTGCGGTTGCTATAATGCTATTTAATTAGTTTGAAACCGGGCTGCATTATGTCAGTGTTGTGCTGCCATCAGCAGCAGCAACAACTTGAAATTGCAACAACAACTTGTTTAACTAGTGTTAGTTAAACTTGTGGTAAGCACACAAGCACTTACGCACACACACGTGCTGGGAGCTCTTTAGCATTTGTAGTTACCAGGCAAAGCCCAATGAGAGCCTGGCAATAAAAGATAAGCTCTCTCAACTTTGCGATGTGAGTGTGTGTGATAGGTGTGTATAGGTGAGCGAGTGTGCGTGTGTGTGTGTGTGTGAGAATAACGAACGCAACTCATTTGGTTAAACTGTGAGCAGCAATCGCCTGGGCACTTAAAGCGCATATTACCTGAATTCCAGTTGCGAAACAAAACTCATTAAAGGATGTTGCATGATGCGTAAGTGTTTTTGTTCTATAAGTGGAAAACAGTGATAGGGGAAGAGCTTTCGTGTACCTGGATGGAAGTAATCACACCTGATGCCCCTGGGAGAGACTCGAGACAATTAAATGAATGCAAACTCCGCTGAGCAGATTCCAAAAATCGCAATTGTAGTCAGAGTGAGCCACGAGTAGGGATATTATTTTGACTGATTAGCCATTTGGAAATGACAGTGTTGCAAACGGGAGTGGGGGCTAGGAGTGGTGGGCGTGGCGGTGGTGTTGTCTGCTAGTCTGGTAACCAGCTAGCTATGCACCTGCATAGCATTATCAAGTGCACGTTTTGGAGTGAATGGCGAAAACATTGTCGTCCACCCAGCATGGCAGTGGCAAAGCTCTTGCGTATTCATGCCATCACTCATTCAGTTGCCCATTCATTCATTTACTCGTTCGCTCATTCATTTGGTGCAACATTGCTGCTGCCCCAGCAGCAATGGCAGCCGTCTAATGAACGTTGCAACAAAATGCCCTTATTGCCTGCTACCTTTTATTTCACATGCGTGCAACACAGCCAGACCGCCAGCCAGCCAGTCGGAGCCAGTGCAGTGCGTTGGGGTCCCAAGATATTTTAATCAATTAAACTGATATTACGGTGCGATAGACAGGAGCATGTCAATGTGGGAGATAAGCTCACAGAAATGCATTAAACACGTAAATATCAGCCCAATCCTTGGGGGCGTTTCACGCAAATGAGTTCGAGAATGCAGCGGGATGTGGCGTAATATGCAATCTATCTTTAGCCCAAAGCGAATCAGCGCCAGCGTTGCAGCACGTAGCCGCAGCCACTGCGGCACAATGTAAATTTTTGTAAGTAGCGCAAAAATGAAAGGAGAAAAAAGAAAAAAAGCAACGAAGAGCAAACTGAATGGCAAATAGCGCAAGGATCAAACAAATGTAAAATATAAAAAAAAAAATAAATAAAAAATTGCAGCGACCATTCGCAACTTTTGTTGATTTTTTGGGATTTCCAGTCAGAATGTGACGTATCAATTTGCATAGCGCTCTCGCTCTAGCTATGTTCTTGCCATTCATATGTATGTACATCTGTATATATAACTCTTTTTGATCTCTCTGCTTTTTGTTAATTTAGCATAAGTGACGAGTGAGCGACTTTTGGCGAGCGCTTCGGGCAAAAAGTTCGATTTAGATTGATTAGAGCGTAAAAATTGTTGGCGTTTCGTTTTTTCGCATTCCTCCAGAGCCATTTCACACGTTCCCTGCCCACACTATATCTTTTTTTCCACTCACACATTTTTTATTGCTTGTTTTTCATCTGCCACGGGCGCTGTCAATGCCACATCGATTTTTATGCATATACGCGGACAGAAATCACGGTTCACTATTAAGGAATGAATATATGGAAATATTGTTTTTAATATATTATAATTACGATAGCGACAGCTCTGACATATATTGTTTAAATCACTCACTCATTTAAATAAATCGAATTTAATGCAAATGTGTTGAGCAGGCTGCCTGCACCTGGCGTTTGATTATGAATTATGCAAATAGCAAATATCACGCTGAGTTTTTTCACGATGTATATTATGCTGCAACAACATTTGTATGATTCGCAAATGAAAGCATTTCTCAAATGTCAATTTCATTATATGCCATTTAAAGCTTTTTTCAATATCTGCCACAAATGAGTTTTAGGCTATTAGCAAGCCCGGCAGCTAGCTTTATGTTTACCTGTTTCCACAGAATGTTGCGTAATGGCCAGTGACAAGCAGAGGCTGTGGCATGACCCGCTCGGCATCCATCATACGCTCCGTAAACCGGAATCCGAAACCCGCTAGTCGAAAGCCGCCATTTTAAGCTGCATATTTATTGCTAAGCAGAGGAAGCAACAGGGAGGGGGGGAGAGGGGCGAGGGGCTTACATGCAAAATGCTGCAGCTGCGTGTGCAGTGAACGATAAGCGAGAAACAGAGCAGCTCCCAAGGGTTGCCAACGACGAGATATGCATGTTAAGTTGCGTAAAGCAAAGTTATGACCGGACAGGAGCAACTGCAGCACCAGCAGCAACAGCAGCTCCAATACCAGCAGCAGCAGCAGCAGCAGCAGCGCTGTAACTGTAACTGCGGTTAAGTCAACAAATTAAAACTTTTTTAATGCCACCGCTAGACCCTCTCATACACACTCCCAACTCCCGACTCCCTAGGCTCATCTAACGCCGAGTAGTGGCAAAAAGGGGCGGGGCGGGGCGGCAGAACTTATGCAAGAGTTATGTGCATAAAACTCGGTAAGGCAGCTGCAGCAGGAGCAAAAATAAAATATTATTTAATTAAAGTTTTGCACGTGGATTGTTTGTCTGGCTGGGTGGCTGTCAGGTCTGTCCCTGCCTGCTGGGCAGAATGTATAATTATTTTAATTCAATTTACACCCAGCTCTCTAATGCTAATTGAGTGCTAGAACTCAAATGCAGCACAGAGAGCCATAGACAGGGATTGGTTTTGCATTTTAAGGCCAATTTTTCGGGGAGTCGTTTCAATAGCACGTATTCATAATTAAGGCATATAAATAAGAGCTTGTGGTCCGAGCATGCTGCTCATTTGTACAGCTGGAGCCGCTGTCTTGCCGGGCCACGCCCACATCTCTGTGGGTATATAAATTGTTTATACGAGCTCTGTGGTGTGTGCTGCTAAAGGGGTGCATGCTCGGCTATATAAATTGCTTGTGAAATTGAATCTTTATGGCTCAGCTGGAATATTTTGGCAGATAGTCTATAAATTATGGCCACAAAGGGCATACACGCAAAAGTTATTCTCTGCCTGTCTGGCTGTGTGTGTGTGTGTGTGGGATTTTTCTCCTTTCTTTTTGTTTTGTCTTTATTTTACGAAGGGGAAAACGGATTTGTTTTTGCGTGCCTGACAGAGCACTGTCTCTCCCATATGTTATCGCCACAATGCTCCTCCATTGTTGTAAATGATTATCTTGGGCCCTTGTCGTTGAATTGTGCGTTGAAGTGCTATAGTTTTGGGCCTTATAGTTCTGTGGCTGCCAAATAGTTTCTAAATTAGTTTGCAAATGTTTTTGTTGCCTCCTTTCCCGCCCTCCGCGCTTCGTCTTCCACACGGTGAACATGTGGCGTATACGTAATATTTTGAACAACACATTTTTCCTCGTTGCAGGATGGGTTTTCGGTGCGAGCCCAAATG
The DNA here is from genome assembly GCA_035045145.1 of Drosophila meridionalis. Classification (NCBI taxonomy): domain Eukaryota; kingdom Metazoa; phylum Arthropoda; class Insecta; order Diptera; family Drosophilidae; genus Drosophila; species Drosophila meridionalis. The sequence goes on from JAWNPG010000023.1 coordinate 2,049,259, forward strand.
TCTGCGGAATTGTTAGCAGTTCCAGGCCATAGCCCATTCGGATTTGTGTGGCGCAACTAAGAAAAACTGGAATAGTTTTGCATGAAAACTATAACCGAATTGCAATTAAATGCCTTTTGCCGACTACAGTTACACATACCAGGGACATTATATAAATTTTGACCAGCGCATTGATTTGTTTTCAACGTGTTTATATGTGTAACAGGCATAGGGAGGGGCTGAACGAGGAATGCCCAACATGTTAGCTATATAAATCGAAGCTGTTGCTTAGAAAACGAGACAGCTTGTTTCTATTGTATATGCTCGTATTATACAATAAATATATAAAAATTGCGTATACAAAATACTCTTTAAAAACCAAATTTTTGTAAGCATAAAATTCAGTATCTTTCGATCGAGGGAGAGAGAGAGAGAGAGAGAGAGAAAGAGAGCGAATCAATAGACAGTTTATGAGTATATCAATACATTAGCGTATCTTGTGCCTATTAAACAATAATACAGTTTCAACTTTTCCACAGATTTGACTTGAAAATTTCATTTTGATCACGGAGGAAAGGCCCAAACATATTCAAGAATGAATTTCCAACTATGTGAAACAAAGCAAACCAATAAAAAATTGTGCTATGTGCAGTTTGAGAATGCATATTTGAGTATCAAAGAAACTTGGAGAAGTATACCAGCTAGAAATTAGCTATATATGAAGTATCCTATAAGTACTCTCGAATTGCAGTAACGGATATGAACGTGTATTATAACTATACCAATGCAGAATACCAATTGAAATTAATTTCTATTGAAAATTGATTTACTTCAAATTAAAACTATACTTACTTCCTTATTGATAGTACTGAGTATTGATATCTAATATCTATTATTATTATCAGAGAGTAATTACAAAATCTTAATACTATAATATCTAATGTTAGGAAATTTAAGCGAGGTATGCTTATGTTGTGCATCCCCACAAAGTTGACTTGCCGCTGGCTGTGATTAAATTATACAGCATTTGTTTATAGGCTCATAATGCATGGATATGCAGCCATGCCGCACGAGCCATAAAGTTTTGCTGTTTTGCTATATAGAGCCCAGTTTATAAAATTGCCAAAGCATTCTTTTCAGTGCATTTGCATGTGGACTCCTTCTGTTATTTGCCTTTGCATATTGTCGGCATATTTTGTAGAAAAACTTGTTACGTTTCAAATATGACAAGTAGAACTCATTGTGCTGCTTGGCCAAATGTGGTCAGGAATCTAGTGGAGTTTATTAGACATGTATATCTTCATTGAATTTGAAGATCTCTAATAAATTGACTCGTTGCTTGTTAAGTGCTATTTGTTACTTTCGCTTTTGCAGTATTTATTGTGCCCTCAGATGCTTTCAACTGCAACTCGTGAGCCAATAAACCGGGGGCGAGTCGAGGCAAGTCGAGTCGAGGGGCCTCATTGTCTTGGGCCTTTGCTCGATTACAGCTGAAAGTGTAATAAGTGAAATGTTTTCGCTAGAGCAACAACAACAACAAGAGTTAAAAAAAAACGGCAACATCTGGGCAGAACTGACAGAGCTCACGCCCCAAGTTTGTGGCTATTTTTATTGAAAAGTTTACGAAACGTTGCAAAATTGTTTGCGGCCATAAAACTGTGTGAAGCAGTCTTTCCAGGCGCAAGCCAAAGCAAGCCAAAGCAAAGCAAAGCAAAGGCAATGCCAGCCAACTCCTGAAAGGCTCCTTCCCAATTGCAGAGTGAATAGCACGCCAGGCAGCTCCACATCATGTCGACAGCCGACAGCACCCATGGGCATTTGGCAGCTCTTTGGCTCTTTGGCTCTTTGGCTCTGCTGCCTGCCCTTCGAGTTTATCTTTGGCTATCAAGTTATTAAGTTTATGTAATTGTTGTTACATTTCCTGCCACTCTGTTCCCCAAATTGTGCGTTGTGTGTATTTGTATTTGTATTTGATTTGAAATGCTTTGTGGCAGATTACGAAGGCGTTACTCCAGTGTCCGGCTGTAGCTGCCAGCTGCCTCTCACGTCTCACGTCTCACGTCTTACGTCTGCCTCGCCTGCCAACGTTCGATTTAAAGTTCAAAGTTTCTATACCCTTTTGGAGTTAAAATCATTTTCAACTGACGTGAAATATATATCTGATATTCTCAATCTAAGCGAGTCGATTTGACATTCTTTATCTCAGGCTGTCGCTCTTGGAGCATTACTTGACAAATCTTAGCTAGTTATAGGATATCTGCGACGCCATCAACATTCATTAGTTTGCGTTTTTTGTTTGTTTATTTTCGGATCATTTTGATTTAGACTCAGCTGTGCACAGACCTGCAAAATAATGTGTCAAAGTGTTGATTTTTTGCTATTTCTTAGGCGACGACGATGGCAACGGCAGTTGGCATAGACACATGACTGGAGTTATACATCAGGTGCAGCTTCAGGAAACTTGACTCCTCTTCACTCACATTTACATCGTAGCTTGACAATTTTCTCACATTGCCTTGACTTTGCCTTGGCTTTGGCTTTGGCTAGGCTTTGGCTTTGTCGATAGGCACGACGTCAGTTGATTAATGATGACAAAAGCGTGTGCTCTGTGCCTCGTAGACGCAGCCTTAATCAACAAATGTGACATTGGTTAAGCCCGACTCCATGCTGCAGCCCAGGCACCAGCCCATGGAACTCTTCATCAAGGCCTCCGCGTTGCTTCGAGCGGAAAAAGTGGGCGCGGCTCTCGGTTACTTTGATGTCCCTCACGTAATCGACCCGCCCTCCTGGCGCGAAATGCGAAATGCGACTTAAATTAACATGAACTCTTTTCTTAGGTTCAAGCGAGTTCAAATTTAATACATTTTTCACAGAGAAAATACGAAATATATTTCTCGGGGTAAGATAATATCAGCTCAATAAAAGTATGAAAAATACATTTATAGGCAATCATTTGTAGCTTCATTTTCTTTTTTTTGTATACCCTGAGCCCATTGAAAATGGGAAATCAGGGTATAATGGTTTTGTTAACAGGCAGAAGGAGGCGTGTCAGACCCCACAAAGTATATATATTCTTGATCAGGGCGACGAACTGAGTCGATTTAGCCCTGTCCGTCTGTCTGTCCGTCCGTCCGTCTGTCGGTCTGTCCGTATGTTTGAACGCGTCGATTGAAGCATCTAGACAAGCTAGAGACTTGAATTTTTTTTGTTGGGTTCGTGTATAGCACGCGCAGGTCCAGTTTACTTCGTATGAACGATAACTATTTTTGTTCTAATGTTATCGATTTTAATGCTTATCGAAAATACGTTTTTAAGGCGTAGTTTGTACATCGTTTAAGCTAGAGACTTCAAATTTGCTGTGTTATTGCGTGTAATGAATACGGAGATTATGTAATCTTTAGATTTTGGATGCCACGCCCCATTCACCCCCAATAGCCCACTATTTGTAAAAAGCGCAAATCAAATACTAGAGACCTGTGCTGCACACATATGAATACCATGAATAAGTTGTGAAAGTTTGATGCAGTTAGTCCATGGCTAAGAAAAGTTAATAAACAATTAAGTTCTCATAGTTATGCCCACATTGCAGCCCACCCGTAGTCGTTGCGCAAACTGCGCAGTTGACAGAGCGCGCGCCTATGCGTGCGTGCATATGTGTGTGTGTATATGTTGTTTATATGCATGCTTAAAAAGAGCGTAGAATGATTTGATATTCTTCACAGGGCTCAGGGTATCTCCTAGTCGAGCAGTCTCGACTAGAGCACTCTTACTTGTTTAATTTTTAGATTTGTATGTTGGGTCATATCGTTTTTGGGTCAGCCTTGGCAACCGGGGGGCAACCGGGGGGCAACCTGTTTTTGGTTTGATGTCCTTGCCGCGTCCGCGTCCGCTTCCGATAGGCGTGTCAAATTTGTTGATAGAAATTGCAATCAATATGTAAAAATGAGTTTTACATTTCGTTTATTTAATTTCATTTTATGACACTTTATGGCGCATAAGTCAAAAGAGGCCATAAAACCCGTGGGCCTGCATGTCCTGCCGATTGCCGCCTGCCGACTACCGACTGGCAGCCTTTTACTCGTATTACGCATTCGCCGTGTTGAGCACGCAATAAAAATACCAATTGCAGTTTGTACGCCCACGCAGTGCGAGGGAGGAGGCGGAGCAGGAGGCGGTTTGCTATTGTTTCGTAATGTGGCTGCATGCAAAATTTATTGTTGATTTTATTTTCAGCGTCGTCCTTTTTACACATTTTCCGCTTCCTTTTTATGCCTTTTTATGGACATAAATTTGCAAGCAGCTACCATGGCGCACTGGCAACTGGAGCTGGGACCCAATGGGCCCAGTGATGGCCAGGTAGCGTCGTATTGCTAGCCTTGACCGCTGCCGGCGAAATCAGCGACCAGCATAAATCGAGCACACGGCCGGCAGAGCGAAAAAGTTAAATAGTAGACAACAAACACACGTCGCTCGTGTGTGCTGGGCTAATCGTGCCAACAGCAAAGTAAAGACCTCAAGATGCTTGTCTCTGGCCACGTACTCAGACACACACACTCTCCAACGTCCTTGCCGACCGTCTCTGAGCTCGCGTGCTGCGGCGTCATTAGGACTACGCCGATGACTGCTGAGCACGTGGCAGTGGCACAAGGTAAAAGCAAATATCCTTATTCTTCGCAGCCGCCTTGAAACGAGCGTGAAAGTATTTGCAGCCTTTTCGGTGTAACACCATCCAATTAATAAGCTGCCTCTGCTCCCTCCCCCCTCCCTCCTTTCCCCACTCCCTTCCTTTGCTTCTGCCTATTGATTTTCGCCCACCGGCTGGGGTCACAGTTTTCGGGCGCATGCCCCACAATTAATTCATCTCGTGTGGCACGGGCTTCGCGTGTAGCCGTATAGCTCTGTCGCTTGGTTACATTTCAAGTGCGGCTCCCCAGCTCCAGCTGTAGCCCCCCTACACACACACACACACGCACACGCACACATATAATTTATTTCGCTCCATTGCGCCACCCGTGTAATTGCAATATGTAATTGTCTGATTGGACGAGCGCACAAATCGCGATGGCTCGCACGAAGGTTCTTGGGGCTGGGTTGACTCGCTTTATGAGGCGTTATAATGCGCTTATGTTGAGGCATAGCCAGAACGGAGTCAGCTAATGCAATTAGGCAGATAGCGCGTCCACGCATGTTAAATGCACGCCACCAACTGGACGGGGGTCAGCAGGATCCGAGGAGTGGGCGCTGCCCTGAATCTGCTTAAATCACTGCACTAGGGCAATGCGTGCTTATCAAATTGGAAAATCCAATTCCGCATTGTGCAATTTATAATTGAAAGTGGTTTTCTTTGATGGATATCAATGTGTAAAATATTAGACAATGCATCGCAATGTGCTTATCATAATCAAAGCCACTCATGCTTCTTCATACGCTTCAGAATATTTGTGGAATTCATAATTATTTGATTTGTATATATCTGAAGCAAATTCAGCATTCTAATTGCAATTATTAAATATACATTAATTCTGAAATATAAACACTCAAAGCTCATCTTGATATAATCTGTTGCCAAATTCACAATTGTATTGCCTTTATTATACTCTGATCCTATTGAAATGGGAAATTAGGGTATAATGGTTGTGTGAAAGTGTAGGTAACAGACAGAAAGATGTATAGACATCTATTCCTGACATATATTCCTGTTCAGGATGACAAGCTGAGTTGATATAGATATTGCCGCCTAGCCTTCCGTCTATTTGTATGAAGGGGTCGATCTTACAAGCTATAAGATGTTGATAGATTTTGCTTAAGTAATATCTGTTCCTGTTTTAATGTTATCCTATTGTTGAAATTCAGGTATTAAATTATATCTCACACGTGTTTTAGCCTAGACTCACAAAATTTATCATTTAGTTCCATATTATACACTAGCTCAAAAATTTGCAAAATTGTAATTGAATTTGCGTTGCATGTAGGGAATATGTAAAAGAAATTGCATTTTTATACCCTGAGCCCATTGAAAATGGGAAATCAGGGTATAATGGTTTTGTGAAAATGTATGTAACAGGCAGAAGGAGGCGTGCCACACCCCATAAAGTATATATATTCTTGATCAGCGCGACAAGACGAGTCGATATAGCCCTGTCCGTCTGTCCGTCCGTCCGTCTGTCCGTCCGTCCGTCCGTCCGTCCGTGTTAACGCTGAGATATTTTTAAGTACGCAACGTAGAGACTTGAAATTTTACATGGATACTCGATAAATCATTCCATTTCGATTTTATGAGCATTTATCGATAATTTAAATGTGTTTTTAAGGCGTGGTTTGTACATCCTTTGAGCTAGAGACTGCAAATTTGCTGTGTAGTTGCTTGTAATGAATACGGAGATTATGAAATCTTTAGATTTCAAATACTAGAGAGTTGTGCTTTGGCACATACACACATATGGATTCCATTAATAAGTTGTGAAAGTTTGATGCACTTAGTCCATCGCTAAGAAGAGTTATTAAACAATTAAGTTCCCATAGTAATGCCCACATTGCAGCCCAAGCGCAGTCGCTGCGTCAACTGCGTAGATGGCAGAGCGCGCACTTATTCGTGCGTGCATATGTATCTATGTATGTGTTGTTTGTATGTATGCATAAAAAAAACGTTAAATGATTTGATATTTGGCTCTTCGCAGGGCTCAGGGTATCCCCTAGTCGAGCAGTCTCGACTAGAGCACTCTTACTTGTTACTAAATTAATACACATTTATTTCATACAGTGGGTCTGAAACTTGCAACATTGTAATTGAAGTTGCGTTGCATATAGGCAATATGTAAAAAAAATTGCATTTTTACTAAATTAATGTATATTCAACAGAATATGATAATCATATGCTGAAAATTGCAATGCAGTCTGGTTAGTAACCCAGAAGTTATTAAACAAAATGTTTGAACGATAGGCAAGAGCACGGAACAAGGAACGCCAAGTGCACGCATTTTTCCTATACGTGTATACACATACCTTAAAATTCCTATATGCCTGTCTGTTTTAAGAACCGAAATTGTAATTGAGTCGTGCTTTAATTATTAGCTGCTGCTTAAGTTTCTGACTGCTCAAGCAGTGAAGTGGAGTTTTGGTAGAGGCGGTGCGCGTTGCCGATGATGTTCCTTGTTCGAGGCCTAGTGACGTTGAAAGTTTTTTTTTAATTACAAACCTAATCGATTGTCGCGGGTTACATGTTGTTCTTAACATTTAACTTATCGAATAAAAACTTACATTTTTTCTTAAATAAATAGGGATTAAAAACGCGAATTTATTGGGTTTTAGGGTATCTCGTAGTTGGTACTCCGACTAGAGATTACTCGGATATCTCGCGGTAATCGTCGCCCAAGAGTTCGGCAACTTGTTGGCCGCCGAGTCCTTGCAGTCGTCTCTCGGATTGCGGCAGTCAACAAAAACTGTCACAATTATTTTAAATGACTCGAGAGGCAAATTAAGAGTGCAATAATTGCATAGTGCGAGCGCCAGTGCCAGTGCCAATGCCCGTGCCAACAGCCAATCAGCTTTGGCAATTGTCCAAGTGGATTGGATCAGAATAATTCAGCCTAGTCTAACGCATTCGTGAATTACCTCTTAACGGCCAACGGGCGAAGTGTCAACTGGCAAATGGGAATGAGTTCTGAGGCGACAGCGGCAAATCCAAAGCCGCTTAAAGTGTGTGTTAAGTGTCGTTGAGCTTATAATGAAACAGACACATAGAACACACAGACTCGAACTTCGCATGGAGTTCAAACACATGCACCGCTGCTCAGCCCTCACCTCTCACCTCTAACCTCTCACCTGACCACACCTCGCACTCTTTGCCAGCTGCGGTTAGACGCATTCAGGCACACTTCCCACGCAACTGCCACGCCCACTTCCGCTAGTTTGTAGGCTGTGTGGGAGTGTAGGTGAAAAGAGGTAAATCGCTAAAAGCCTCGACCACTGCCAGCAACCGCAAAAACCACCAACAATGACAGACACAAGCGCAAACATGACATATATATATACCCACACCTACACCCACACCCACACCCACACACACACACACTCACACTCACACACACACAGGGCGCTTGTCTAAACGCCCGGCAACCGCAGTTGGGACAACGCCTGGAGCCTTTTGTTGTTCCAGTTTAGCTGCTGCTTTTTTATGATTTATTCAGAAGCGAGAAATCGCACGATTCCAGTGATTGATGTGCCCAGGCGCAGAGCTGTGGCCGGATCCTCTGGCCCCAGTTTCAACAGTATTTTAATAAGTCTGACACTTGTAATTAGCGTAATTATTTGCCCATCATCTGGCACCCAGCGCGAAAATGTGCCCCCCTTTGCTGGCCAACCAGTTTTAATCAAAAGCCACACGCGCCATAGCCTCCAGCGCCCAGCCATAAGTTAATGCCACATTGAGATGCCTCCCAATGCTGTTAGAGGTTCGAAGTTTTGACGCCTGATATGCGCACCAAGTCCGCCCCTGGGGACTGTCAATGTCGACGTCGACGTCGACGGCGCTGATCACACAAATTGAATCGCATTTACAATTGAATTTTTGAAAAATGGTTGCTTGGCAGCATTGCATAATGCCCCGCCCACATGAGAACGCGGACTGGGGGCTACGCCCCAGTTTAAGTTATGGCATTCCTCTAAGGTCAGAGCCAACAGCTGTGTCTGACGCGTCTGGCAGCAGGGCCATGGGAGCTTGGAAGTGCGTCTTACACGTTGCGATTGACAGCTCAGGATATTCAAGGATTTTCTAACGCCTGCCACCCGAGTGCAATGATGCGGATATTGCCGTAGGTCAAGGAAAATGCCAAAAAAAAGAAAAAAATAATATATATACATCAAAATCGACGTAGATTTTCGCCTTGAGCATCAGACAGCACGTTAGATCTCTGTCAGCCAGGAAGTCCAATTTATATTGCAATTTTACAATTATCCCACTTGAATCTCGTTATTTGCCCAATCTGAGGCAAGTGAAATGCCTACTAAATAATTACTAAACTTAAGGCCAATTAAATGTAACTTTTCATTCCTGCTTGCCAAGACTTTTGGGCCAAGCAAAGCAAATATTGCACTCTTGAAATTAAATTTCAACTCTCATAGTCGGCGTGTAAATAGTTATATTCGTAGGTAAATAAATGCCGGAAAATGCTGGAATTTCAATTGAAACTTATTTCATGCGGAGAGTTTTGCCAACCACATCAAATCACATTCTATGGGCACAGCTGAATGAGTCGAGCATCGAGAATTGTTTATTAATTTCTGCCTATTAGGAAATTTGATTCATGTCTCTTCATTCGAGAGCAAAACCAAAATTGTTAAATGACAATCAACAGTCAGCAGCAGAGGCATTTTTGTAGCTCGGTTGCCAGAGCATTGAACGAAAATCAACAATTCGCCGCAGCCAATGAAAAACCGACGCATATTTGTTGATTGTCCAGTGTTCGCCCAAATATTTACACAATCGAACGAGATTTGGGGCTGTCGATGCATTTATTTCGTATTTAAAAAGCTCAAAGCAAGAGCAGCAACAGCAACCAATGGACGAGCTGCAGTTTCTGTGAAGGTGCCAAACGGCAAAGCAAATAGAAACGGAAACACACGCATACAAATACACGCATACATATACATATATATACAAACACACACACGTGCAAACAGTAGCAGATCAGACTCTGAGCTGAATTGGGTCTCGACTTCAAAACCGCAATCGGTTTGTTCTAATGAAGCATGTCGAGCATTGCCTCTGAATCCTCGGCCTGCCTCTGCTGGTGATGCTCGAGGTGATATTAGTCCTCATTTTAAGGCTCTCTTAGCATTAACAGACGATGTCTGTAAGGAAAGCTTACAGCTGCAAACAGATCCTAGAAATTTGTCAGTAAGCAAACACTTTTTTTCAGCTATAAATTTAGAAGAGAAACAAAATATATATGTATGCCAATATTGTGAGAGGCTTTCCTTGCTAGTTTATTAAATACAACATACCACATATCCTTATTACATCTATCTCTTCACTAACGGTAGAAACCACAGACCAGACGAATTGAACAAACTTTTTCAAATATCAAACTTTTTTTCTTTACCGACCACTAAAATTCGTATTTGGTGGGCTCGCTCTTTTTAGGCTCGGACTCTCGAGACTATCGGCTGCTAGTCTTCGTAATCTCGTCGACTAGAGATGGATCTTCAATTACTATCACTATCGATTGTTCTCAAATAATTATCGTGACTGTTGATAGTTCTCAAATAACCATCGTCAGTATCGATGGCGCGCCACCTCTAATAGCTGGCCAATGCCAGCTACAATATGTTGAAAATCGTTGAGCTTTTTCATTTCGAGGGATTAGGAAAATATTTACAGATCATTAATAATAATTTAATATTTTTTGTTCCATATAGTGGACGGAGTATGTATAAATCCCTACAGCGTCGCAGATTACAATCAGGATAGCAGGCAGTGCCGCCTAATATGGAAAATCAAGAATTTACCGATAATGAAGAAAGCTGTGTAGATTGGAAGTCAGTCGTCAAATTTTATTGTACTTTAATTTAAATATTGCTAAGCAATATAATTAATTAAAAGACCTTTTTAATTTACGCATTACGAACTGTAATTGCCACTTGGACTTATGAATCATTAAGTAAGGCCATGCTTAAGATTTTTCATTTTATTTTACTGCTTGGCAAAAAATAAACCTTGATGGAGGAAAACTTACAGGCAAACGCTTACATATTTTTACATAGCTCATGTTATAGTTCATGTTATTTCAAAATAGCCATGGCCTTCTAGAGAGTATAGTTTAGCCAAGCAGATATTCTGTAAGCTATTTGAAGCAAAGGCAAAATGAGCTTAATTAACATATACTTGCAGGGTGCTTTCTCGTTTACTTTAGTGCTCTTAGCTTCTTAAGATTTTTATTTACATTTAGCAAAAAAATGGCAATTACTTTATGCGCTTGCTATATAAGAAAATTAATTCACTTTTCATTTGTGAGAAATTGTACTTTAATAAAATTTATGATATGATATATATTATTATAGTAAGAGTTCAGTACTTCTTATTTATATTGAAAATTAAATTGATTGAAATTAAACATACTAATGAAAAAATGTAAATAAAAAATTCCATAAATATATAAGAAGAACGCTTTAAAAATATGCTTTAACTAAAGTGTAATTGATCTAGTTAGTTTTATAAAAGGGATTAAACAGGACCGCGTCCATGATTAAAGTACAATATATTAAGAAAGTCAGCGAGTTGTAAGTCGGATAACACAGCTCGTTCCCGTCTAGTTGTGCTTTTGATTAGATTTTGTTGGGCAAAAGCGATTTCGTGGTATAGAGCGGAGCAATTCTGCTGCATGCAGTAATTGGAGCGCAGCTTACAAAGTGAAAGCGAAAATGCAAAGCCAAAAACCCTGAGTGATTTTTTTCTCCACTTTTAATTAAAAGCGCAATTTGGTGATAGGAGAGGAGAACAACGCAAAGTGCATGCTCAGCAAAGGCGCTGTGTACACTGCACTACACACTCGATGCTGGATTCGATTAATTAGACATTTTGGCCAATTTTCGAGCTCGTTGTTGTTGTCGATGCACTCAAAGCTGAAAGGCTTAAACGACGCCAATGCGAACAATTACATAAGCTTTAAAATACATTTAATTGAAATGCGCGTGACAATTACTCTCTTAATAACAGAGAGAATGTCAGAAATCTCTACGTCTGTGTCAGCCTGCGTGCGTGTGCGTGTATGTGTGTTTGTGTTTCTGTAGGTGTATGTGTGTGAGTTTCGGGGTGGGCATTTTTATTGCACGGCAACAGCAATTAACAGACAAATACGAGCAACAATAAATAGCGGCAAGCGATGCGGCGCTTGCAGCTGTTTCGATTTTTATGCTCAGCGCTTGCCACTGAATTATTGGTGGTTCATCTTCCCTGTTGCATGTTGCATGCTGCATGTTGCATGTAGTGATTCTTTTGTGCTGGCAGAGCGTAGCGCAGCTGGCGGCATTAATCCAGCGCTCACATACACACAGAGACACGGACAAAGAGAGAGAGAGGAGGACAGGGGACAGGCAGTGGCATGGACTGGATGCGGCTCGTAAAGCAACCAACAATGCCGCATTGCCTGGTTTCCGGTGGCTGTTGCTGATCTCCAGCACCAATACCCAATGCCGATGCCAAACCCGGCTCCAATCACAGCCCTAACTGCTGTTTCGCCTGCTCAATACATTTTTGTTGTGATTTGCATGCAACGTCCATGCCTGTCCTGCGTGGCCACGGCCTATCCGTGCGCCTATGCGATGTATATACGCCGATATATCTGCGCGCGAGGGAAGTTTTTTGACCCCATCCGCACTTTCATTTCAACAGTAGCCTGAATTGCCTTTTTAGGGTCAGCCGTGGGGGGCATACGCACTCTCTGATTGCATCAACTCGGAATAATGTAATTAGTTTTTGCATCGCGGTTAGCAACGCATCGTGTGTAACCATTTTTTTCGAATGGAATCCTTGGGGCAGTGGGGCGTCTCCTACCTGTTTAAAGCACATATAGTTTGTCTAAATAAATAATTTGTTTAAATATTACAAAGGTTTTTAGATTTAAGGTGAATCATATTCCTCTTTAATATTAGTTGTAGAATGAAATTGTCCGAAAATTAATGAAAATGAATTTCAGCTAATTTTATATAATAGCTGACGACTATTACACACTCTTATCAAGCAGAACTATATTAATTTAGTATTATTTAAACGAAGAATAGTATAATATTATTTATAATATATATATTTTAAGAGATATAATAAGAAATATAATTTTTTTGTTTGTGCAATTTGCAGTTCATAAAAATTACATCCAAATATCTTCATTTTATAATTTCAATAGGTTTGTCTGAGCACATTTTTATATAAAAGAATAATTTTTAAGAAGTAAAAGTTTAATTTTGTTCCAAAAACTTACTTTTAAATTCATTTTCAATTTGCCAATAATTTCGCGCTGTCGTTGTCCTTGACAGCTTCCTCAACTTCGTTTGCTGTTTCGCTATGGACTAAGCACTAACATTTAAGTAGCTTTATATCAACATGCTCCAAATTGGACGGCTGTTCTCTATAGCCGGAAATCAGAAAGCAAAAGAGACCAATTTAATGGTTGCCATGTGGAGGCTGCATGTGACCCAAAGCCGATGCTAAAATTATCGCAGCTTCGCCTCGTTTGCAGAGCTGTCAAATAATTAATTAGAAAATAATTGCACGTAATAATTCATGGGGCCGGAGGGACATTCAAATACACACAGAGCCATAAATAGATAGGGCAATAGACATGGAGGGAGGCGACGTAAAAAGAAAGCTCAACACAAACTTTGATTTTCCTTCTTTTTATTGGCTTAATGGGAAATGGAGCAGTAGATGAGGGTGCGTGTGTGTGTGTGTGCGGGTATCTGTGTTTGGGTCTGTGTATCTGTAGTGGCCAATTCCGAGCACTCATTCCGTATGCATTTGATTGGATGGCCCATACCTCGCCGGCTGTCATGTTGTCATGCAGAACTCAAATTAATCATTGCTATGCAGCATAATTTATTATGTCACACTGTGGGCCACAGCCGCGAGGTCAGACGGCACAAACTGAACTAACCGCTGGCAACTAGGAGCTGGGGCATAGGCGTTAGCTTCCTGTGGTCGGCCAGTTTGTCATGGCCCATTTAAAATAGAGGATGTCTGGCCGTTTGAGTGCGTGTGTGTGTGTGGGTAGCTGTATACTCTTGAATCAAATGAGAGGCTTTGAATAATTAGAGACCCACTGCGAATTCGCTGCGCGCCCCACTTGATCTAATCGGGTTAATAGCCTTTGCATGTCGCACACCCTGTACTCGGGAGGTGTTAAATGTTTGTAATGACCGCACATCAACTTTAATAGGCATGAATTGAAATGGAAGGATGAAAAATTGCCACAGCAAAAGTTGACTGATCAGCTCTTATTGTGCGTGTGTAGGTGTGTGCGTGCACTCATGTGTAGGTGTCAAACATCGAAAGCCTTCCGTTTTGCAAACACACAAAATTTGCATAATTATACTCCTTCAAAATGTTGATGAAGTGTTGGGCTTTTTGTTCCTTTACAAAGTAACAAAATGCTATTGTTCTAGCATTCATTCAATTGTTTTAGTCACCTTTTAGAAATGATTTTCAGTGCGATTAAAGCTAGAAATTTGAGTTTTGTATACATGGTATAGTTCCTTTAGCTTATCCAGTGTGAAGAGGAATAAATACCTATGGACAATGTAAAAGTTATACTTTTAATGTTTATTTAATGGAAGTATAATATATTTTAAATTTAAATATTATTAATTATTTATCGATCATTTAGCAAATGCAAAGCATATGTGCAAATACTTTTTTACTTTTTTAGTCAGGCAAACCCGACTAGCACTTCGCCTTCCCCTCTAACTCTGAGTTTTTTAAATATAGTTGTCTTTTTAGTCATTTATATGTAGTTTTGTATACAATTTGTATACATTAACTAGAAAACATAATAAGCACACGGAGACTACGTAATCTTTAGATTTTGGTTGGCACGCCCCATTCGCTTTACAGGGCTCAGGGTATCTCCTAGTCGAACATTCTCGACTAGAGCACCCTTACTTGTTCCGATTTCCTTTTCCTATTATCGATAAAAACTAATTTTTACCTAGACTTTTACTTATAATTTAAGACCATCAAATTTAGAGACACCTAATTAGATTGCCGTTAACAACAAGCAGCTCTAGGAATGAATGTACATATGTATGTATTGACATATACGAATATCAATAGAACAGTTCTATCGAATGTAACACTACTTCAAATGAATCTCTCAAATAAAAATGATTGTCAGAAATAAATGCAGTGTTTACATGGAATATGAGTGACTTTTTTAACTTAAATATAACTTCCCGTGCATCAAAATTCTGTCCAACAATATCCATGTTTTGTTAATTAATGCACAGATTGGTTATCCATTGACTATCTTCAAATGAATATTTAGACTATCCTCTAAAACATAAAACTAATTTCAAAGAGTAGCTTGTTTTGTTCTAATATGTGCAAGTTTTAAGATGCCAAATTCGTGATTTTATTAATATTGTGCCTTCAAAACTTAAGCTACTATTTATTACACAGTAGTTTCCCATAATGCGGGATATAGCAAGAGAAACAGCAGTCGCATTCTAGGCGCAGTATTAGAAATGATTACTTACGTGTGTCGGGCGTATTCACAGAATAAATGTGCTTTGCGCAGTATCTACAAGTCTGGCATTCCCTACTAACGCACTTTTCATTTTCGTTGGTTCTGTTGCCTTTTAGCTTATTGCATCAGTTAAATTCCATGTCGAATTGCTCTCTACTAAAACTGTTCAACAGCTGCGTTAAACAGCCAACAAGCTCCAAACCGTCTTCAATTGCGCCCCATCAATAGCTTCCCTAAATAACAAATGCCAGTTAAAGCTGTATTTTATATTTTTAAAATTTATTTTTATTGCATTTTTTCTTTTTTTTTTTTCGTTTGTATGAATCTCAAATATTCTGTTTGTTTTGTTATTGTTTGTTTTGTGTTACTCTGCGCTATTTTATTTGCCATTCGCATATATTATTACATTTTCTGCACGTTTTTAAAGGTTTCCCATTTGTATTTTAATTTTTATGCTTGTTTACAATTTGTCACAACCTTACAAATTGAAAATTGATATAAACCAATATATAGTTTTTGCTCAATTAAATTTGTCTCATTTTTATAGCCATTTATGTATGCATTGGATTGTATCTGTGTGCGTGTGTATAAATAAAAGTTAATGGAGTTAAGAGCTTAAGAGGGAAGGGGTCCACAAGCATCGAGAATGTTTCGTCTTCTGGTAGAAGGAGAGAAGCTGCTGTATGTGTGTGAGTGTGTGATTGTTGCGGGAGTCCGCTAATATAATACTATTCGTCTCTTTTGTTGTGTTATCAATTTTGTTTGTAAGGAAGCGCCTGAGGACGCTCAACTCTAACTCTCGTCTCTATACACAATCCTAAGTTTTAAAAATATTTTCCATCATCGTTTAAGTGTTGAAATGTCTGTCTAAACAATTAATCAATCATTCGTCTTGGGGAGGGGAATTTCTGCTCACAAGTTTTCAATTCATATATATTTTTCAATTCATATATATTTTTTTGTTTTTGTTTTTTTTTATTTATTTTAATTTTTGCTTTTTGCATTTGTTTGCTTTGCCCATTCATAAAAACAAATGGTACAACTTACAATTTGGCACATCTTTAAAGATAAGTGTTTTTTTCTTTCTCATATAATATATATTCATGTATATATATAGTTTATATTTATACTTTATATAACGCCTATGCGTACGCTCTATGTGAAAGTGAACAAAAGCGGCGCGGGCTTATGGTTAGACTACACAGATTAAGGATTACAGCTTTAAGATTCGTAATTCTCATTCTTGCTCTTGTACTGGGTGTTTAATAATTGGGTGTGGAAGAGGGCGGGCGCACAGAAGTATCGAAAGTATTAAATAAAAATTAAAATATATAGTTTAAAAGTAGGTATGTAGTATATATATTATAATATATTTATAGCTGCAGTGTTTGATTGAGTTGCGTTTGCATTTTACATATTTATACTTAGGTTGATTTTAGTTCATACCTTGCTTAAGACTGTGTTTTGTTTTTCATTTTGTTTTGTTTAAAAAATTGCGGTGGAAGTTGAGTTTATAAATTTTTATGTATTCTATTATGTTAGAGTTTTAATAACTACTTGGTTTATTTCGCCTTGTATATCAAACCCAAAAGAATTTCAGTTTCCTGTGTGTATGCGGCCAAATAGTGAGATATACTTTTAGATTTTTAGATCTCTAGTTTTGTTAATATATGTATTTATTTCTGTGCTATTTTAAAAGATTTTTTATTTGTATTTTAATTTTTTCATTTGCTTTTGTTTATTTTTAATTTAATTAAGAGTCTATTCACTTGAAAGCTACATTTAATTTGGCAATTGTTGGGTTTGAATTGATTTGTTCCATTTATTATTATTATTTTGTTTTTCTTTTTTTGTGTGTCTGTCGTCAGCATAATAACTAAATCTAACTAAAAATCATATTTAAATATAAACTTTGGCTTGAAAAATGTCAACGTAATTATAATTTTAATGATAATTTGTTTTTGTTTTCTTTTTCAATTATGTTTAAGGAAACACACGGTAAACTTTTAAAATCTGAGTATGACATAAATTGCTTCGAGTTGCTCTTGCATGTGTTTGTGCGTGTGTATAAGTGTGAATATAAGAGAATTCATAGTAATTATGTACAATCTCAAAAAGTAAAAATATATAATTCGAAAATAGAATATGAATAGAAAGTGTTTTGGACTTCGTTTGAGTGAAAAGGATAAATTCGAATGAGCAATTGCACATACACACAAAAAACGAATTAAATATATATTGGATTAAATTGTTTTTGTTTTTCGTATTTTCTTTTTATACTTATATAAACAACGAGTATAAGTCTTAGGACAGTAGCTGCCTAAGAATCGAAATAGAGAACGAGGTCATATTACTTCTTGAGCATTTGTTTTTTTGTTTTTTTTTTTTTGTTTTTGTAATTTCTATGGATTGGTTTCTTCCAACATACATTTTAAATACACAACTGTATAAGTTAATTGTGTGCATTAGACTTGATAGAGTGTGTAAAATAAATTCTTAGCTTGCTTAGGGAAGTTTTGCGGTCTAGACCAAAAAATTAACAACACTGAAACGATGTGAAGTTATGTTATATATAAATTTAGTTTTGCTTTTTTTTGTATTTTCTTTTTCAGATTTTGCTTTGGGTTTTTACACAACACACAAAGAAAGTGCTACATAGTAAGAGCTAATAATGTACTTTATTTTAACGCTTACTACGCAATTTTCACGTTTTTATCTGTCACTGGAAGCTTGAATTTAAAAACTATTCTGCATTAATATTTTTATTATTATTACTCATAATATATATATATATTTTTTTTTTGTTTTTTCTTTCTTTTTCTTCTATTAAAGATTTTTTTGTTGCTGCTACGGCCGCATTAAAGTAATTATTATTGTATGTTCCAAGGATATGTCTACGTGTTGATCTTTTGCATTTACTTATGCACTACGAGTTGAGCAATATCATTTTCATTTTCATTGAGTTGAGTTGACTTTGCATACTAGCTGCCGAAAAAAGTTTTTAGGAACAATGTGGAGCAAAGCAGATAAAAACACTTTAAAAATTAATTTGTTGACAATAATAAAATGAGTATTCTTTGGAGACTTACAAACGTATAGAGAAATTAAGGTAAACGATTATGATTTTTCTGTTCTAGAACTTTATCTTTTGTTTTTTGGCAACTTTTCTTTTGTTGTTAATTCCAAATAATGAGCTGGCGCTTGTTTACTGCAAACTACAATGCTATATGTAACAAATACATGAAACAGAAATAATCAAATTGATATATAAATATATATATAAAGCTAACTTAATGAACAAAACTAAAAAGCAAAAACTTGATCTGGGTCTCTTGTCACTATTGGAGTTAGCAGCCTGAAAATATATTAGAATTGCTCATTTTTGATATACAATACAATATCTATTGGTATAATAATAATATATCCAGTAGGTATATAATTTTTAAATATAAATTCTGCCGCACAAAATTTCAGCTTTTGTTTTTAGTAAAAATCTACGCGTGAAGCACGTTTTCGCAAATGAATTGCCATTTAAATATTTTGTGTATACTGCATTTCTTTTCTTCTTTTTTATGTTTTTTTTTTTTTTTATGGACGACATTGATTTGTTTTTTCTTCTTTTTTTTGTTTAAAAAATTTTTGCTTTTGTTTATAATTTAACTCTTGTCTAATTGGCCGCTGGTTCGCGACTGCTTTTAGCTTTGATTTTCAACTCTCCATTTTTTGAGTGGGTTCTGCGTTCCGTCGATCATCTTTGAGCATCTGTTTTTGCGTGTCTGGATCTATGTATATAGATTTAACTGCTACATACTGCACTGTAGGAGGAGGAGTATTTACGTCTAATTCTTGTTCATACATTGAGCATTTTCGAGAGTAGTTCAATTGCGTTATTTGGCTGACTTCTGAAGCTTTTTAATATGGCGTGAAACGATTGTAGCCACCGCGATACATGGTTGCCTGGTGGAAATTAAATATGGGAGTAGTAGACGGAGAAATTTGGGAATAAGTAATTTAAATCATTTGTATATATATGTATGATATATATGTAATATTAGATCAATATTATATTATTATTAAATATTAGTTTCAACATGAAAGAACAACTTACCCCATAGCCGGGCACGGGTCCGATTCCATGTCCTAGATAAGGATCCGCATACTCGCGCGCGTAACTAGAAATATTTCGTTTATGGCATATTAATTAAGATTTTAACGATAATTTGTTTCTATAAATGTGATGTGGGAATGCGAATAGCGCTTGATGACTCCACGAGGGTTAGTGGTGTTTAGTTTTATGCTGATTGTTATATTTTTGATTAGTAGCTCTTCTGATTCTTCCTCAGGTGTGTTTCTCCACAGCAATAAATTAAATAAATAAATCATAATTCATCACGATTGTCTCTTCTTCAGCACTTCTCCTTTCTCTCCAGCTTCTTATCACTTAGTATTAGTAAAATTTGTTTAGTTTCGATATGATCTTGCAAAAGTGTTCGATTGTTAGTTGTAAATCTTCAGTTTTCCGTGTTAGACTTTTGCTACTCTTGATAAGTTATTTTAGGGTTTTCGAATTGTACAAAAAAGAATCAAATCAAATAAATTAGTCAAGTGTTAAGTAAATAAGAAATAAATGTAACAATAGAACAAAATAGAAAACAAATAACTAACTCCAATATGTCAAATAATAATAAATCAGTTTTAATAACTAAAATATTATGAAATAGATATCAAATAAAATTTGTTTTTAATATCAAATTTAAGTACTATATAAAATAAGGTAGATAATATATTATATATTATATATTATTTATTCTTAGAGATATTCAAATAGAAGAATATAAAGAATACATAAATAATAAATGTTACGTAAATATATAAATTTTGAAAAAAAACATATAAGTTGTATATCATAAAGGCATATTTAGTTTAATAAATATTTACAAAACAAAAATTTAAATATAAGACTAATTCTTATTTGTAGCATGAAAACTTTTTTAGTATAAATTTCTATGGTTATAATTCTCACCTAGGTTTAATTAGTTTTTAGTTACATTAGATTATGTTTTTGTTGTTAAATTCTGATTAAATTTGACTGTAGCTTTAGTGAAGTGTTTCGTGGAGCCCTTGTATGATTGTGGTAAGTGTGAAGCACTCATTTGACTGAGGCAACGAATGTGGACATGGACATGGACACATGGAACACTGAGATGAAAACTTACCCCGCTACGGTGGCATAGCCAGCGAGTGCTGGCTGGGCGGCTGCTGCTGCAGCGGCCCCGTAGGCCCGGGCAGCGACCGCCGTGTAGGTGGTGGCCGCCGTGGCATACGCCTGCTGCTGGGCCTGAGACAGGGGTGTCTTTAACAGCGGAGCAGTGGCCTGGAATAATGTGAAGCAAATTGTGTGTTAAAGGGAAGGTATATAGAGCAGGTGCAACGGCAACGACAAACTAGCGACAGGTGATAGAGAGAGCAAAATGGCAAAAAGAGTTAAGAACCTAAACCAAAAAAAGTAAATAATATATATATACATATAATACATATATGTATACATTTGGAACCAAACATAAGAGGAGTGCAATCAAATTATATCATAATTATTATAGTTGACAGAATTATAATTTCAAGGATGTGACCAGCGAATTCAAGCTATAAACCCAAGATGCCAAAAATCTTATGGATGTACGGAGTGAGTAAATGCTACAAACAAAGTTTCAAAAGTGCAGGGATTCATAAAGAACTTATATCGTATATGCATATATAAAGATTATGACTAGTATTCAGATTATAACTTAGTTCTGGGTGCAAGAGACAAAGCGCAGTCCCATGAAAAGTAAAAAACAGAAAAAACAACACACATACATAAAACAAACATTTTCAATTTGGACACAACAAACTAATTTTCTAATGGATTTTAATACATAATTTTATCGTTTCTTGTTTTTTTTTTGCTAGCTAAAAATGATTATTTTTACCAAAACATTCTGTGGTACCGGAATGCGGTTGATCGTATGTGGGGTACTGTTTAGCGTAGTCACAGTGCGGCGCTGTAAGTTTTTCGATATATTTGGTATAATTTTTCGTATTTTTTTCGTTTTGGTTTTGATAATGTTGTATAGATATTTGATGCAGTAGTTGTAGTGGTTGTTGTTGTTGTTGCGTATGTTGTAACAGTCGTGAAAAAAGTAACCAAAAAAAGAATACATACTTAGTAAAATTACGAAAATGTTCACAGCATTGAAGAATAGTTATTTATATGCTACTTAAGTATAGATTTAATTTAATTGATATCAGTATGTATAAGGTATAGATAGATAGCAAAGCAAAAAAAAACCAAACAAAATCTTGCGTGAATGAAATATGAAAAGGAAACAATAAACACAAATTTAGATATTCTTTCATTTTGAAAATAGACAAAGACAGACAGAAAGAGAGTAAAAGAGAGCGAGAGTAAGAGCGGCATGCAGCCTGAAAGTATGCTATGCGTCTTTTTTATGGCCGCTAGTTAAAGCATTTGTTGTTTTTTTAATTTCTATTTTTTTATGGAGACTACGCGTGTGATACTTAGTTGTAGAAAATGTGTTAACAAAATGAATAAGCGATGCATATAAGTAATCGCTTCGTAGATAGAAATAGACGTAATAGAACAATGATTAAATTACATGAATACGAGTATTTAAATACATAAAAGCAATTACTTATGTGTGATAGATATTTATACTTTTATTTTTGGTTTTTGTTTTTGTTTTGGTTAATGACACTCGGCCCTAATTGGAATTTGTGATATATATTTATGCATATATTTTGGTTTTGCTGTTGTACGTTTACACGCTTGCTAATGCCAACAAATTTTACAGACTTAGTTGCACGACCAGTTACCAAAGGATAAGAAACAATAGAAAAACACCATTTCTCAATGTGTGGGTACGTGAGTGGTATATAAAAAGTGTGTCTCAGAACTCGTCGTTAGTGTTGTATGCATTACAAAATATAATAAGTCGAAGATAAACGAAAATAAAATCATAAAAATAGGAACAAATAGAAAGAGCGAGAAATGTACAAACATATAGAAGAAGAATGTTCTGTTCAAAAACCAAGTCAAATATTGGTGTCTTTCACAAGTTACAATTGAAAGTAATGTGTGAATAAATGTGTATGTACGAGAGTATAAATATAAATATTGTAGTTTCAATAACGTTCTTAATACGGTTTTGTTATGTTTAACGGTTAACGTATCAATCTGAATAGGTTTCATTACATTTAATATGGCGGCTGGCTGTGCGGCTGGAACTTCAGTGACCGGTTTGGCTGCCTGTAAAATTCATATATAATATATATATGTATATATATTTATTTATTTTTTTTTTTTTTCAAGAAATTTGGGAAGATTGTTTAGCTAGCCAGCTTTAAACTAGATGTGTGTATATATATTGTAAATGTAGCTTAACATATATTACACTAAAATTAAGCCTAAATGATGCTCTTAACTAGTAATTGTGGAAAACAATTTGTATAGACTTACCTGGAAGCGAAGATTTGGATCAGCGGCTGCTAAGAAGGGATCATAGTATACGCTGTGGATGTTTAAGTAGAAGGATAAGATAGATTCGTAGATTAATAACCTTTTGGCAACTTCATTCGTTAGAATTTCATGCCAGCTGAGGCCGATCAATATTTGATAACAAATAATTTTTTTCAATTGTCCTCTCATTGATCTGACTCGGCTGTCATTTGATATATATATATATGTATATTTATATATATATATATATATATATATAAAGCACTTAAAAGCAAAATTCAAAAATTTTTGTAAATATTATTTTGTTTTTTTTTTTATTACTTTATTTTCATTAATCTCTTTTAACGCACTTGTGTGTGGATTTTGGTTTGGGCATTACGAACAGAAGGTGAAGGCAAAGTTTTCGCGTAGAAAAATGTTGAAATTTAATGCGAAAACTTTGCCTGTGCCCTTTTCTGTTGCTTTTCTTTTTGCTTTTAATATTTATTTTTTGTACCGGGTACATTGGGTAAAATGGCTGAAACTCAGGGTGTAACGGAAAACATAGGGAAGCCCTAGCTGTAGGCTGCCTAACGTGAACCCAACTCAAACCTAAATTTCCTAACATCTAACTCTAAGCTGCCTCCTCTATTCCCTCGGTCTGGGCTACCCTAACTGATGACGAGGTGATTATTGGATAATGCATATGCACATGTAAATCATAAGTAGAACACTAGCAAGGATAATCAACCATATGCGGTAAGTACGAGTACGATACAATACAACTGACCCGACTCTACAAACAAATGTATAAGAAACACTCTTCGCCCTCTGCACTTTAATAGACAGAAGAGAGACATTCATGCACCTAGCTAATTAGTTGGGTAGAGTGGTAGCATTATCATTATTATCATTGTCAGTCATACGCTATATTATTTAGTTATAGAACAGCAGCCACAAAGAAGGAACACAAAATGTAAACGGGTGTAGTTCGAAATAATAATGTAAATAATTATTTGAGATATTCAGGAAACATGCGCGACAGCAGCAGCAGCAGACGCATCAAAAACATTTCTTTTAAATTCAATTCAATTCAATTCATAGTCAATTTCAATTCATCATACGCCTAGTGGTACACAATATACAGTATTACGTAGGACCCTTGGAAACCAAAGTAATCAAAACTTATACGATTATTAAAATACGAATGCCAAAAAAACTGCTCTCAGTCAAGAATAAATATGTTTTTGGGTATTTAAGTAGTTAATGTAGTAGTTGGCGTGCGTTAATTAATAGCTGCTTTGGTAGCTGTTGTTTGTTGCTGTTGTTGTTTGTTGATTTTATACAAGAGACAAGTCTAAACTTGCGATTTAATTAGATGGTACATTAGGCAAATGTGACGCTATGCATATATAGTTGGATATACTTATAAAAACGTTACACACACAAGGTAGCTAAATATTTCAAAAGAATCACCGCATAGACCAAAAATTGAGAGACAAAAACAACGTTAAAGCTATAAACAAATTTGCGCTCGAAGATGGATGGCGGATGGGAAGTGGAGTGGGGTGATTATTAGAGGGATAAGGATCAGTTAATGGTGTAAAATAATGACAGTTGACAGGTGGGCCAGCTGCAATACCAGCAGCCGCAGCAGCAGACCGCACAACATGGCGTATGCGTAATAATTCGTTGCATGCAATACAGTGAGCCAGTTGTTGCTGCTGCTGCTGCCGCTGCTGCTAGAGCAGCGCTGGCTGGCATTGGGTTTGAGTAAGCGTTCGAGAGCGAGCGTAGACACCACATGAACAAAAAGTAAGTGCGCTAAAACTACATTCAATATATAGAGATTATTCAACTAAAAAATAAATAAATAAATGAATAAATAAACAAGATACAACTAGAGCTACATGGCAGTTTCTCTTTATGGCGATTTTTGCGGCGACGACGTGTTTTTTTTTTTCATTTTTTTTTTTTTTTTTTTCTTTTTTTGGGCAACGTGGAGTGGGCTCTACTTACGGCGCAAATCCATGCAAAGCAGCGTTGTTGGCCGCATTAGCCGACGCTGCCATGGATGCAGCAGCCGCAGCAGCAGCGGCCGGCGTTTGGGATGCCGTTGCGGCGGATAGCCGTGCATACGCGGCGGCGGCAGCGGCGCTCGCACTGCCCGCCACACCTGAGTTCTGTGCGGCCGCGGCCGCTGCCAGCGATTGCTGCAGCGCCGAGTGTTGCTGAGCGGCAGCGGCCGCAGCACTGCCAGCGGCAGTGGGCACGGCAACGGCCTGCAGCGTCGGCTGCAGCTGGGCTAGTTGGGGCGCGAGCGCATGCGCATGGGCATGCGGGTGTGTGTGAGCGGCGGCGGCGGCGGCGGCAGCGGCGTGCTGAGAGTGCTGAGCAGCGGCGGCGGCGGCGACTGCGGCATGTTGTTGCTGTTGCTGCTGCTGTTGTTGTTGCTGCTGTTGTTGTTGCTGCTGCTGGTGCTGCTGTTGCTGCTGTTGCTGGTGCTGCTGCTGTTGGGCAGCAGCTGCGGCCACGGCAGCGGCGGCGGCCACCTGACGTTGCTGTTGCTGCTGAGCGGCGGCAGCGGCGGCTGCCAACGCCGGATGATGGTGATGAGGATGGAAGGGTGTGGCACCGACCACGCCCACGTGTCCACGTTGTATGGCAACTCCACGCATGGCAGCGGCGGCTACGGCGGCTGTGAGGCGGCCAAAACGATTTTGTTTTTGGATTTGGATTTTGATTGAGTTTTTTTGCAACGATTTGTACACAACATTTTTACCAGTGTGTATGCGTGTGTGTGTGTTTGTTTGTTTGTGTGTGTGAGTGTGTGTGGGTGTTTGTACACACGCATTACATTTTATATATGTTTCGTGTGTATTTGTGTGTGTGTAATTGTGTTCGTGTGCAAAAAGTAGAAAAAAGGAAAAGAAAAGAACATAAAATGCATGCGGTTAGTTTCTCTCTCATTATATAAGTAAATTGATATAATATATAATTATATATATGTATATATATATATATGTATATAGTATATAGCATGTAGTATATGTTTAGCAAATACTAGGCAATATGTAGTAACTGTTTGAATGTATAGATATTTAAGTATCGATCGAGTTTAAATGATGTTGTTGGTATATACATATAACAATACATAAGACATACATGAGTCAGTCATATAAAGGGGAATTCAGTTTCAGAAACATACTTAATTAATATTATATAACATTGAATTACCAAGAAATGCTACGCAGTTTTGTTTTTATGTTGTTTGTATATTATTTATATAAATATATATATATATGCTTCATTATAATGTGACCATCCATTAACAATACGAAAAACATTTGACGGATCTGCAGTTTAGAATAAAACATATAATATATATATATATATATATATATATATATATATATATATATATATATATATATATATATATATATATATATATATATATATATGTATATATATATATGTATATATATATATATGTATATATATATATATATGTATATATATATATATATATATATATGTATATATATATATATATATATATGTATATATATATATATGTATATATATATATATATATGTATATATATATATATAGAACTTGTAGTTTACGTGTGTATGCGGCAAGACACTTTGTTTATACAACTTATTGCATTTAATGTTCGCTCTAAGTAGTTTTAAGGTATTCAGAAAACAAACCATAAGATAACATATGTACTATGTAGATTCAAACCGTTTGTGTGGAAAGTTGTATGATTCATATTAAAACCTTAAACCTTAAAGTACAATCAAAACTAAGAAAAAACACATTGACTAAAAACAATATTGATGGTGCCGAATGGATTAAAGATTACGTTTACAAATATTATACAGTTAGATGACGTGGGAACGATAGCATCTGAGTCCAAAATAATCCAGCTTAAAGCATTCAGCACAATCTGTCAAATTTCAATGGATGCCATCGAATCATTGCCACTCGACATGTAATTAAAAATACATTTTGTGCTGTTCGCGACAAACAATTAGCAGTCAGACCGCAATAAATTGGACAAGAGCGCGGCGCTTTGCTGGCCATAATTGGAGATCCAGGAACTCGTACACAAATGCGTTTCAATGCATACAAAAATTAATTATTGAATATATCAGCCAAAATCAAATCGCAAATTTATGTGGCTGGTATGCGAATCAAATTTGATTCTGTTATTTAAATACCAATTAAAAACTGGGCAGAGATAATATTTTTGTGTAATAGATGTATTTGGACCTTTAGCAATTTCGTGGCCCATTTCCAAATGCAATTACCAAAAGTTAATTTCGATTTTTGCTATTTACAAATAAAAAAGCATTAGAGCCAAGCAATCAAAGTTCACAATTTCGGGCTGTATCATTTTGAAGCATGCAACAAATTTGTAAGCTCAATATTTCGTTTCAATATTTGACAACAATGCCTAGGCCCAACTTCTATATAAATAACCATTTCCACTTTTATTTTGATTAATTTTCTTTTTTGGTAATGAAAATACAAAAAAATCAGACGTGCAAAATTGCAAAGTAAGTAAAAACATATCAAGAGTATAAACAGGAATTTTTAAAAAAATATATGTATAGAGCGAAAGAGCGTGAGAGAGACAGAGAGAAAGATATATATAAATATATATATATATATATATATAGAGAGAGAGAGAGAGAGAGAGATTGGCTAAGAACTAATGAACTAAATGAAATGCCTTTTATAAAATGAGGCTCGCTTCGCATTAAATTGTCTACCGTCACACGATATAGGGCACTTTATAAACTACGATAAAATGTAGGTAAGTACGCTATGGTTAAAGCTAAAAACCTTTCCATACTTAAGAGCTAATTACAATAGTCGGGTGATATTGACACTAGTTGAATGATTGGTTGGTTGGTAGTTTGATTGATTGGCTGATTGATTGGTTGATTCTAGGGTTGTGTTTGGTTGTGTTCGCCTAGCCTTAGAACGATGCAATCTCAAGGGCGTCCAACAGGTATGCAATATAATAGTACTTAGCATATAGTCAAACCCAAATGCGTAACCAAAAGAACAAGACAACAATTATATATGTAGGTAAGTATATGGTACAGATCTCAAAACTAATTTTGTTGCTTGCTGTTGTTATGCCAGTGTGTGTGTCTGTGTGAGTGTGTAGTATCTACTTGCAGTGTGTGTGTGTGTGTGTGTGTGTTTGTCTCTTGTGGAAGTCAACGATGGTTTTCTCAATTTTTGAATTCTGCTTTTTTTGGCGCATACACTCAAAGAAATGCGATCGACAATTCAATTCAATGTACCTCCGCCGTGTCGTTGCTGGTGCTGCGGGTTGCGCCGTCACAGCTGCTGGGAGTGCACTGTGCGCCGGGTGGCGGGGCGCCAACACAATGGGCGTGGCTGCTGGCGTAGCTGAGGGCGCGGGCGCGCTGTGCACCGCGGATGGCACCGTTGCCGCCTGCGCCACCGACAGTGGCATCGGCAGCGCCATCGGCGTCAGCGTCGGCGCTCCGGCACCAACCGGCGCACCCAAAAATGGCCAAGCGGCGGCCACGGGCAGCCGATAACCTTGAGGTTCACATATATGTTTATAAATTTTGTTAGATCTTGTATATGTATCATTCGATGAAACAGTGGATAAATCAGGGCTTAATGTGAATGTGTGACTGTCACACACACATATACATATATAATATAGATATATGTGCGTATGTGTGTTGTATTTACATTTCGAATTGGGCGATGCTGTGATTGGGGCGTTTTCTTCGTTCGACTCGGTTTCGTTTCTCTTTCGGGTATAGAACTTAGGTCTAGTGCTAAATAAAGCTGCTTGGATCGCGACGCAAACAGAGTAAACAGTTACATACATTCGTGTTTGTAGTTGCGTGTACGGATGGAGAGATGAATGAGTGTGTGTGTGTTTCAGTGTGTGTTTACATAATAGGTAATTACGCTAAGGAGCATTGCCGACAATGTTCAGACCAAAGAACCAGACCAAAATATGTCAAAACATAAAACGAACTAAGGACATAAAAACCAAACGCACATACAATAAAACTGATTAAATAAATATGTCAAACAAATGATATTGATTGTTCAGATATGTATAAATTATAGCATATATATATATATATATATATATATATATATATATATATATATATATATATATATATATTTATTTATTTATTTATTAATAGTGTATATATATAGTAGTTAAGTAGTATGCATAAGACAACACAGCCGCAATATGCTAAAATTCATAACCATTATTAGACGATCACAAGATCATCAGCATCATTAAGTCTAGAAAGAAAATGGTGACGCGCCTGATTCAAAATGGGGCTTACGAGCGATAAGTAACGATATTTGTTGATTTCAATTTGTTTTAATTTATTTTTCATTCGTGTTTTGTTTTCTATTTTTGGTTTAATTCTTTTTTTTTTTTTTTTCAAAATTTGGCAAATATGAAAAAAAAAAATTTAAAAAAAAATTACATTATAAAACAGTCATCAAATATTTAGTATTGTAAAAAATAGGTTTACGATTATATTATATGCAAACAATTTAACTTGGAACCTAGCAATATAAGTCAATAAATCTATTAAATTTGCATTTAGGTGGAGATTGAATGGCAAATTGAAATGTTTTCTCGAACTGTCAAAGATCCCAGAGTTAAATACAATACTTGTCACATGAGGAGAGCTGCCTAGTTTATTATATATATTTCGTTGTTGTCTTTTTTATGTTCGTGGTTTCGCTTACACTCTAAAAATATACCAAGGCTTATACTTAGATTAGGAACTGATGGGGTCTCGTATACATTAAAGATAACTTATTTTTTTCTGTATAGTTATGTGTGTTCATGTGTGTGTGGGTGTGTGTGTTTGCTTCTGTTCAATTGTGTGTGTGTTATTTGAGAATTTATAACAAAATACACGGCAAGCAATAAATACAAAATACAAATACAGCAAAAGTAAACAAATAAAACGTGACAGAACGCTTACCTTCAGGCCATTGTACGCAA
This sequence comes from Drosophila meridionalis, assembly GCA_035045145.1. NCBI lineage: Eukaryota > Metazoa > Arthropoda > Insecta > Diptera > Drosophilidae > Drosophila > Drosophila meridionalis. The sequence continues at coordinate 2,079,018 of JAWNPG010000023.1, forward strand.
ACTATGGCCGGTTGATTTATAGGAATCGATGCAATTGTTGTTGTTGTTGTTGTTGTTGTAGTTGTTGTCGTTGGCATGGAAAAATCAAGAGAAAACTTAAAATTAGTTTTACATTTTAAATTGTGATTTTATGCATATATATATACAAAGATTTTTATAGACAATAGGATCAATAACATTTACAATTTCGGCCCGTGCTAAATGCAGTTGCGGGATTTGTATATTTTGTGGATGAAAGCTTACGGGGAGAAGGGATTTTAGTTGTCGGCATACAACATGCATTTCAACTGAAATTAACAAATATATGTTTCTCATTTTCCTCTGCCATTGGGCTAATCAAATTTTGACTTCACATGCTTTTTGCCTCAAATAATTCGCCAATTTCTGTCTCATCGATCAAATTTGAAATATGCGCGCACAAAAGTATGCAATGAAAATTGAAATGCTTTACAATGATGCAAATGTTAGTGAAATAACAAACAAGCTGTCTGTCGCTCATCCGCTATTTGCTAAACAATTTATTCTCTAAGCAAATACATGGCGAGGAGGGGGAAATCGAAAAGTACATTAAAATAAATGTCAAATAGACATACACACAGTCAGGCAGTCGGAATTCTTGTGTTTCTGTTGGCTGGGCGCATTAAGTTGAATATGTCAAAGGATCAACGAAAAACATATTTATTTATATATAAATATACATGTATGTAGGTGTAGGTCGAAGTTTACATACAAAGTAGAAGGCAAAAGTTTCTGCTAAATGTGAGAGTGTGTGAAAGAAACACATTTGCATAAGACACAGCAAGTAAGCAGCAAAACTACGACCAAAGCACATGGAGGACAAGAAGGCATCTGGAGTTGGTAAGAAGTTTTTGATTTTTTGCTGCTAAAATTTATGTGTATGCCGCAGCATGTTAGCAACGTTGTGTGCTTTCCATTTTCTTTGTAATTATCCTTACTGCCCGCTCCGCCCCGCCCCGTCCCCCTTGCCTTTGCCAACGTAACGAGCAATAAGAACAACGTGAGCTCTGCCTCCGCTCCTGCCATGGCTAATTCTGCCTGCCAAGTGAAGCCAGTTCGAAACGTGATAAAGTGAGTGCTTGCCTGCCAGTTTCCCCACGATTCCGCTTATCCTGCAACACTATTACTACCTTTCGCTTCGTCTGACTATCTGTCTGTCTCTCTCACTGTCTATCTGTCAGTCTGTCTGACTATTTCTATAATATGCTGGCAGCCGCATAAATAGCTAGGCGTCCCAGCGGACACACTGCTTGCATTTAGTGCAACGCAAATGAAGCGCATTACGTGCACATGGCAGAGAGCACTGTGGAGCACTGTGGGGCGAGGACGAACCAGGCTGGAAAAGCCAAGCCACGGCAAAGGCACCCAAGGCAAGAGACGCTGCCTGCAGCCACAGCCATAGCGGCATCAGCATGTGCAGCATCTCATCTCCAATCTGTAGCTCAGTCCGTCTGTCCGCCTGTCCGTCTCCTGGTCTGTCTGTTGGCAATACAAAAGCATTTTGCATCTCCTGTCCACATGAAGGCAAAAACTCCGTGGGAGCAGCTGCTGGCTACATTTCAGTTGCTTCCCTTTTGCTTGCTCAGCTCTGTTTGGTTGGGTTGGGTTTGGGTTTGAGTTTGGTTTGGTTGGGTTCGGTTTGGCTTGCGCTGGGTTGGTAATCGGCTTATCGTATTTGAGCGAAACTAAAGTATAGATTTTGCGCTGTGAATACTTTTTAATGGCAACTTGCATGGAAAGACGATTTAATCAGCAGTATTATTTATTATACATGGCATGAAAAACTTTCTTGCTGCCGCTGTTTTTTTGCCCTCCTTCGCTCTGACAGTCGTTTCCCTTTCTTTATATTTTATTTTTTGGTAAAAGAGCAAACTTTGAGGTAACCGCAAGCTTAAATAAAAACGGCTGTACTGCAAAAGTAACATTAAATAACTAAGAACTTCTAACTGACAAAACTTCGCATAAGAAACCACACGACGAGGACAAAGTATATACATATATATGTTTATATATATATATATATATATATATGTATATGCTGCAGCTCCTACAAAGTTCCTGCTATCAAATGAGGTAGTAGATACAGAAAGAACAGAACAATCATAGAAATCATGGACAGTATTCATGCTGGGACTGTGAGTGTAAATGCATGTATGCTTAGATAATATCGTTTAGTGGTTGGTATTACAGGTGTTTTCGAGTTGTTTAGCCAATATTGGGGGTTGTATCATGCCACCGTTAGCGTGCAACATGCCACGACAATGTTGACTATAGATTTGGGTGCTATATAGTATAGGGGGTTACGCCGGATCATGATTAGGTGCCTATGGCTAGGGACAACATTAAGTGGGTTAATTATGCACGAGCTGTTATTTTTTATTTAATTGAATTTTTTTTTGTTTCTTTTTTCTTTGCAAGCAAGTTACAAGACATAACACAAATGCAGTTTTCCATTTATATTTGTTCTCTGGTTCGCTCACCTAGAGCTGGAGCCGGTAGGGCACCGTCTTTGGTCAGTACAACTGTGTGTGTTGGTGTGTGAGAGAAAACAAAATAAAAAATAGGTATTTTTATCAGATTGTTGTGTTCAATCAGCAGTAATCAGTAATCAGTAATCAGTTTATAATACAAATTGAAGGAAAAACACTTGAAATCCATAACTCCGGTTAATAGAACAAACAAGGCAAATTCTATGTGTATGTGTGTATGTATATATGTGTGTCTTTTAGGTTAGCAACCGCAAAAACGGCAAAAGTTGTGTTAGTATGGCAATTCAGTTAGCAAGTTTGGATTGCCTAACGCGTTGGCATACGTCTTATCATCAAGTTCCTCAAATTAAATCAAAAGCACTAAAAAATTTCCAAGACCAAGCATTTTCATTAGGAAACATTCGCTCAGTTTTGCTAACATTGCATTTGCAGCCACCACAGAACTTTATGTGAAAAGCTGAACTTAAACAAAGAAAAAACAATAACAAAAACAAATAACAAAAGGAAACGAAAACCGAATTTTAGAAAAACGAAATCAACGAAATTTATATCAACACTAAACGCAACAACGGCAACGGCCAGTCAAATATTATGGCAGTTGTGTTAAAGTTTTTTTATTGTTGTTGTTGCAGTTGCTGTTGTTATTTAAGTTGCCTTTTGCGTGCTTCTCATTTCTTATAGTTGTTCTAAGCCAGCCGTAATTGCATTTCTTTGTTCAACATTTAAACTTGTTTCGCTACATAGCTTACACTTAGTTCCATATATGTGTTATACATGTGTGTGCGTGTGTGTGAGTGTGTCTGTGTATATATAAACGTGAGTGTGTGTGAGTGTTAGAGCAACTTACCGTTGGGTACTGCTGTCACTTTTTTGGTTTGTACACGTGCAGTGGCGTTATTCACCTTCACAATGGTTATTGGTAACGAGAGAGTTCGAGTAACGAGTAGAGTTGAGTTGAGTTCAGTTGCAGCGAGCGTGGTGGGTTTTGGTGGTGAGTTTGGTTGTTGTTGTTTTGATATAATGTACGCATTATATAGATTTTTTGATTGTTTGTAAATTATATTTTAATCGCATATCGCATGTACAGAGAACGTAGAAATAAATTATGTGTTAGTTGACAATTACAATTGCATGAGGTGTATAAATGTGTGTGTGTGTCAGTGTATGTGAGTGAGTAAACTGTTATTCTGTTCATTTTTAACAAAACAAACCCATTCCAATACGTGTGCTAGAAGTTCTTCAATTCCCTCTCTATGCATCTTTCGCTGACAGCCTTTAATATAAATTTCACACTCGCTCAATCGCATTTCCTCTCCGTAATTAGGCAGCTTTCAGGTCTCACAACACAAATAAAAATAATGACTGCCATCTCTTGTGGGTTGCAGTTAAATTGTTTAAATATCAGTTGGCACTTTGCGCTTTTTCAGCATATTTTAAATGGCAATTATTTGCGGCCGTCCACTTAACACAAATACGGCAATGGGTGCGCGCGGACAGACATCAAGGAAATGCGAAATGAGCACAAAAAAACATAATTAATTTTTAATTAAAGGCAAATAAAAAAGGCTGCGCATAATTTAAAAATTAATGAGCATTCGATTAAAACGCGAAATCAAAGTGCGCTGACCATGTGCGAATCCGATTTTAAAACGCTTTGCATTGCCAAAAAGCGCAATCAATACGCAGCAAATTTAATGAAAATAAAAGGAGAATAAATAAAATAAAATAAAAAACTCCTCCTGCAATGCGAAAACGTGTGGAAACTATTTCACGTCACGTAGACACGCAAGCGCCGAAACCTGAAAGCCAATTTCTTCAAACTGAAATTCTTTTCCCTACGCTCCCCATATATCTTTTCGGTGGAAATAAGAAAGTTGTGATAGTTTTGCAATTAGTTCTAGATAATAGCTGCCCATGTGTTGTGTGTGTTTATGTGTGTGTGAGTGGTTTATAGTATTGCTTGCATGCACCCACCTCGATTTTGCGTCCCTCAACCACGGTGCCGTGTAGACGTTCGCGTGCTTGTTCTGCGTCGTTGCTGTTAGCGAATGTTACAAAACCGAATCCCTGCCATTCGCAATCAAACATGCAATTAAAAAACATTTAGAGTATATAAGTATATGCGTATACAGAGATATACACATAATCAGATAGAGTATATGGAAAATATATATATAGAGTACGATTTAAAAACAAGGTTGGCACCAAGTCACACTGCTAAACTACAATAGAGTACACACGAAACAGAACGGGGCGGGGGAGCATGTGGGAGGTGGAGATAGGGGCCGGGGACATGCGGGCCTCAGCATCTTGGGACATGCGTCGGCGCCTTAAATTATGCACATTTTTTCGACTTGTGTAGCAACAGCGCCCGTTGCTATGCAATTATATTTGTCAGAAGCGTCTTCTTAACGGCACAACTGATGTTGTCGGTGCCGAGGCGAGTCGCAAATAGGAAAAGGACATCCAAGCGATATTTGCAGCCGGAACCCGGAATGGTTCAAGGTTGTCCTGGCAACGCCGCCGGACAAAGGGACAAAAGTACATCGACACACTTAACAATGGCTCAAGTGGCCGCCCGCTCTGTGCATAATTTAAATGAATCGTGCAACAGGACGCAGGATACATCCCGGAAACTTACCTTGCTGCCGCGCTCGTTGAAGATGATTTCCACGTCCAAAATGTTGCCGAATTGCTAAGGGCGAACGAACAGAGTTTAAGTTATTGTCATAGGAAATTGTTGGGGCTGCTGCCCGAGGCTTACCCCAAACATGGCACGCAGATCGGGATCCCTGAAGCGAAACGGTATATTGGAGACGTGCAAGCGCTTGGGCTGACTTTTGGCATCCATCGAGACAGGAGCGGCCATGGCGGCAGCCAGCGTCGAGGAGGCGGAGGACTGGACCGGGACTAGAGCATTGTTCAGACTAGTGACCACGTTGGGCGACTGCACGGTCGCAGTCATGATGCCGCTGGCCGGGTTTATATGCGCAATCACCTGTGAGGTGCTCGCGGGCACGCCGCAATTGGCAATACTATCCAGACCGGCTGTGGGCAAAAGCCCAACCGAGACACTGCTGCTGGTGGCGGCCAAAGTACCCGATGCTATGGAGCTGGCTGTCACCGAGGTGGCTGCTGTGAGATTGCTGCTTAAGTTAAGCTGTTGTTGCTGCTGCTGTTGTTGTTGTTGTTGTTGCTGGGCAGCTGGTGGGGTTTGCAGCAGCGGCTCACCGCTGGCAATAGGTGATGTGTTTCCCGAGACGTTGCCATCGTTCGAGATGCTATTACTGTTGCTGTTGCCGTTGAGCGCGGCTGCTGCTGCTGCCGGGGCGACTGAAACGCTGGACGGTGAGCTGCTGAGCGGAGAGCTGGGCGTGCCACAACCACCACCGCCACCGCCACCACCGCCGCCGCCGCCACCAACTCCAGTACCGCTGCCGCCTCCACCTGAATGGGGCAGTGCTGAGTTCTGCTGTGCCTCCGCTGCTTCGTTGGCAATCAATACTGTGGACTGTGTCAGAAACGCAAAGAGAACAAAGTGAAAAATCAAATTAGTATAATGCATTTGGCTTAAAGCTTATTCTTAAACTAAATCGAATATTGCTGTAAGAGAAAATTTAAAAATTTCTCAGCTTTATGTATTCCCTCAACAAACATATTCATCACCTAATTATTTGCAGAGCTGTTAATTTTTCCATTTGAATGGAAATGCAAAATGGGTTTTCAAAAGGTAAAACCCATTTTGAATTTCCATTGGGTTTGAATTTCCATTCAAATGGAAAAATTAACAGCTCTGATTATTTGTCAGATCTGTTATCGATATATGCTAAAATCGATAACATTGATAAGCTGTCACAACATCTCTGACTGTTTATTTATATTTAACAGTAATCTTATTATAGTTAAGTATTATCTATACATATATTTATTAATTAACTCTCAAGGATTTCACTTTCATTTTTATTATTCATCGAATTTGCAATAATATTTACAGACCCATTGGAATTTTTTAAATTTAATCATGCTTAAGTTCTGGACTCTCACAGGATTACAGTACACAAATTGACTGAAAAACAATATCAACAATGTGTTTGCTGGCCGTTGCTTTGGGAGCTGCTGAAATGCTTCAGTAATGTGAATGTATTATTGATAATTGGTGAAATGTAGATGCATTGGTAGTGGCTGTAGTTGACGACGTCGTTGTGGTTGCTGCAGCTGCCACATCGAAAATCGAATGCGAACAAGTACCGCAATAAATAAACAATTGAAATGAAAATACAATTTTCAAGTGGTTTGTAGACACACACGCACACACACACACACACATGTTATGCACCGCTACGTGCAGCTATTGTGTGTGGCTGACCCAATAAAAAAGAAAGGTTACAGAGCACACACACGTACACACACACACACAGAGAGCGAGAGCGATCGGACAGACAGTCGAACCCAATGCAAATGGCACATTTGTGGCACAGACTTTTGTTGACTTATGCAATAAAACTGTCGCGCAAGTGCAGCAAATTCCCCGCCCACGCGCTCCGCTCTGCAACCAAATCCGAGCTATGTCCCTGCGGAAATGTTTGCATTTGTATTTTTGCATTATTAAAACTGAATATGCACAGTGGCATGTTGCCTATTGGCATTGTTGTCAGTCAACCAACCATGCCACAGACCATGTGTCGCCCTCCCCTCCTCACTCCCCTCTCTCCTTCTCTTTCATTCTATCGTTATCTGTCTGTGGGTTTGAATAATTTCATATTATTGTCAATTTACGCACACGATGGAAATGCATTGCCAAATGCAATAACATCAGCTAAGAGTATATAAATTCGATTTGCTCGCTCGCCGCCCCCTCCCCCCAATGTAGGCAATAGAAATGGCGCTAACTTAATTTTGGGGCCACGTTCGCCGCTTCGTATTAAATGCGCATTGTTGACACATAAATTAAAGCCAATTCTTTTTGTAAACATGTATGGATATCGTGGCAAACTATTCACTATACGATTTCGATTGCATGTTTAGCGCACATTTTCATTCATTCTGTTTCTGTTTTCCTTGACTTCATTTGCCGGCGGTGAGGCAAAGTGAAATAGCGTGAAAAACTTTAGCCGTATAAATGGCTAACGATAACGTAGGCAGATCCTGCAAATGAAGTGGGGGCCGCTGGAATTTGAATTGGGAATGGAATTGGGATTGGGTTACGCTAAAATGACATTTAACGCTTTTTAGTTTATAAAATGCCTCCAGCGAGGCACGCGACGTGGTGCCAGTAAAAAGGTCGCTCGCATGTTTGCATATATTTCAAAAGAAATGCCAAGAAGGCAGAAGTTTTGTGGAAAATAATATGGACAAAGGGATACTCTAAGGAAACTAAATTGGAGATATATAAGTATTATAGGCCTTATAATTGTTTCCATAATTATGTTTCAACTTATTGATGAAAAGATGTATGATCTGTAGGTAAATATTTATATATCATATGCTCTTTCTTATTGATGAACAGAGTATAGGTCGATCATAATTAAATGAACTTAGAATTAAAAGAATTAGAATGCGAAAGGTGTCGGTATTTTCTAATCCAAATTAAATTACCCTAAGTTTGCAAGTGGTTAACATTAAATTAACTTTAATGTGAGATTTGTTTTGTACTCCAACTTAATCATAAATATGCCTATCACCAATATACTCCTTTTTTTTCTGCTGAACAGAGTACAGGTCGATCAAAACCAAAGGGTTAACATGCAAGAGAACTTGGAATTTGCGCTAAATGTTTTCAATTGAATGCGAAAGGTGTCGGCATTTTCTAATCAGAATTAAATTACCCTAAGTTTGGTAAGCATTAAATTAAACTAAATGTGAGATTTGTTTCGTATTCCAATTGGTTAACATACTTCAAGTAATTAGTCGCATAGACTTATAGTTTAACTTAGTACTAAATATTATATGCTAATATTGAAAAAATTAGAATGTCTATAACAATATTTTATATTAATTATAATTTTATTAAGTCCGCTGTGAGACCATCACACACAAAGAACTGCATTACGCCTGCACATTTCATTCTTCCAACTTGAGTTTGCGAAATTATAAACCTAGACAATTGTTATGCAGCACAACATTGTTGAGCGACGCGCTGGGAATGACAATGCGTAAGCTGCAATGAATGCGTACTAACTACGTGGGTTCTCTATGACTAAGTAGCAACTTCTGCTTAATGAAGGCGCTGGTCAGCAAAAAGGCGTCCAGCAAAAGAGAAATGAGGGAACAAAGAACTAAGCTGCAGTAACCCAGAGCAAGCATGAAACTGAAAACCAAACTCATGAAACGTATATCCCAATTGTTTACATTGCTCTAGAGTTTTTATTTTATTTTGTTATTATTTTGTTGTTGTTTCACTGTTTCTTTTTTGTCTTTCTTGACTGTTTATTTTATTATAATTTTTTGCAGTTGCTGCTGCGTTGGCCAAACTCACAATGCTGAGCACATTCTGTGGGGTATGCGGTAGCTGCTGCTGCTGCTGTTGCTGCTGCAGTTGCTCCATCGCGTGTCCATTTGTCAGAGGTGCGGGTGGCTGCTGCTGCTGCTGTTGCTGTTGCGTGACCAGCGCCGTAGCAGTTGTTCCTGTGCCACTTGCTTGCACTGGCAGTGCGGCTGGAGCTGGGGCTGCGGTCCCATTGCTAATGCTGCCATTGTACTGTGTCTGTTGTTGTGTTTGTTGTTGTTGTTGTTGTTGTTGTGTTGACAGATTTGTCTGTGATAAATTTGCGGATAACAACAAGGATTTGCGTTTAGTTGGCATTACAGGCGCATTCAGAGCTGTGCATGTATATATTTATACGTTGATATAAATATAGATGTGTGTGTATGCGTGTGTGTGTGTGAGAGAGTGTGTGAGTGACACAAGGACTAAGATAGGCAGACGGTCAGGCAATCAACCAAACGACCAACACCAAAAAAATTGCTTAGTATATAAGTACATTGCAAATATGTATACAAGTAATTAAATATTTATATATAGTATATAGTAATATATATAACTAATACATATTCAACTGCATTTACCATGGTTTAGTTGCTTTTCATTGTTTTTGGTTTATTTCATTTTGAACATGCCTGAATACAGCTAGCGTATTGTTAATTATATAAGTAGTATATATATGAAAATAGTGATATAACAAAATGCGAAAAACTAGAAAATGATTTAACAGTTTGGTTTCGTGTATATTTTATACAGTCTTAAACTAAGATATATATAGATATATATAGGTATATATTTATTTGTATCAAAAAACCATACAATACATGTCAAGGATTATATTTATTCAAATTGCACACACACATGTGACTCCATCAACCAGTCAATATCAATAACAATTCATCAGTCAGTTCGGCAAACTGTCAAACTCAAAGCATGGCTAACATTGCGGGTTGAAAAAGGGGGTAAATTACTAACAGCGAGTGAGAGCCAGACACATATAGATATATAGAGAGTATATATATATACGTATATATTTTTGAGAGAAGTATATTAAATTAGATAAATGATCTGTAAATACATCATGCGACCAACACATATTATGTTTGTTTATTATCAAAATATGAGTTCTTTGAAACCGGGCGTATGCGTAATTTTATATTTCTGATTTAACACCTCAACTACGATTATGAAGACTTTTTCCTGCCTGTCTGTACATATTTCAAATGTCTGTCGAACGGAAATAGATTGAACCAGATTTGTCGAGGCTTTAAGGCATCATTGTTTCAGACGCAGAGACAGAGAAATGTTGTCTTGTTATCTGTTTATTGTTTCTTGTCCGTTTTGCTTGAGGCAATTCGCAATGCATTTGTTCAGCTGTCGTCATTCGCAGTTAGTTCTGTCTGAGGACATGTCTATGCATGAGTTATGTTTTATTTATGATCACAGTTTGCTTCTATTATTGTGCAGTTACTGCAATTGCAGCTGCAATTGTTCGATTCATATTTAATTCAGACAAAGGAAATACAGCTGCACTAATTGAATGTATTTACATGTACTACATGCCAGCTAATGGAGTGTGCAAAATCAAGTAAAGAGCTCCATTATTGACAGCAGCCTAAAGAGAAATTAGCTGCAGATATATTAAATACACACTTCAAAGATTTTGTCAGCTTAGAGAGTTTAGTTTCTGAATATCTTCATTTTCTCAATTTTAGTTAACTCACTCTATAAGCATTACTTACACCAAGCAAATCCCATTATACTATTGTTCATGATTTGGGTATTTAAATCAAACTTAGCTACGTTGCCTAGGCAACTTATAATATCTTTAAACGATCCATTGTAGACAACAAATGGCTAAATGTATTGCAAATTTATGCCTATATTTACAAAGTAGGTTCAACTACAAAACGAAAGGAAACAGAAGTTAAAGACCGAAATTAAACAACAACAAGCAACTTTATTGCCGATAATTAAATATTTGATTATTTATTGCACATGAGAGGCCAGAGTTCGGCAACATTTAAATGCAAACAATTAAACAGTTGCGTAGGTGTGTGAGTATATGTGGGTGGGCGCGTGTGTATGAATGCGTGTGTGTGTGCGTGATATTGTGTGGCACACAAATTAAATGTTACACAAAAGCTTAGCTGAAAAATGCAAAGCTCAGCTGTTAAATTATTCAAATGCACGAATCAATTTTCATAAACAAATAAGCACATGCCGCTGCTCAAACAACAAACGCTGCGTGAAATAAAATCACACAGAGGCACAAATATAATTCAATAAAAAAAATCCAGCATTGTTCGTTAAATAAATGAAGAGCATAAAATATTTAAGATTCATTTAATTTAAATGCTTCAACTGATTCCCCTAAGACCGAATCCAAAAATAGCTATTGTGGATGAGAGATTTTAATTTTATATTTGTTTTTATGAATGTTTTCTCTTTTTATCTCAAATGAATTAGTTAGGTTTGTTGCTTTGGTCTATGCATTGGCTTGTTGAATTTTTATAATGTGAAAATAAAAGAAATTTTGAGCGCTGTAAGCCACAAAGCTCTGCCCAGTGTCCTTCGGCGTTTGCTGCTGCGCATAAACAATAACAACACAGGCGACGCACAGTAGGGCCTCTGCCGGCAAAGCGTGGCAAAAATAAGTAAAGTGACTAACACCGATTTTGGATTTCTTGGTGTCAAACGATTGGAAATTTCCCCCAGATGAAGAATCCAAAACATTTTTGAAAATAGATGAATTTTAAGCATAGTTATGAGCCTTCAAAGTGAGGTCAATTTGCAAAATTTAACCAAAGAGAGAAATTTTGTAAAAAATGTTCCACTTTTCAATTGAATTGCAAGAAAAATGTTGCACCAATTGTTAATGTTTTGGTATCGTTGGAAAAATTGGTATATTTTTAACATAATAAAAGAAAAAGTAAGTTATTATGATCAATAATTTAGGAGCTAGACTAATTCTAGTTAACCTCAAAAATTTGGTCATTTTTTTGCGTAAAGTGGACTCTATCTTCTGAGTCCACCCGAGTCCACCGAAGGGGCTTATATACAGTTATTTGTCAATGTTTTTTACACAATATTCATAAAAGATCGGCTGCCCGAAGGCGCCCGTTTGGCTTTCTACAGTAAAAAACTAAAACAAAATCGGCATAAAATGCGCTAAAAATGCACTAAAAAAGGTCAAATTGACGCGTAACTGCATGCAGTAGGTAGATTCGCCGACGGCAAAACATTTATTGAAGGGTCTGGGTTTTTTTTTTTGGCATTTTGGTCGTTACAATTGCGGTTGTTGTCCCTTTTTGTTTCTACCTAATGCCAAATATTGTCAACAAACACTTGTTATTGAAAAACTAAAATAAACAGATACAAGCAACCCTGAGAATTTAAGTTTATTAGTATTTATTCCCTTTCTGTGAATGAGTACTATCAGAAAAATAATTTTTTTTTTTTTTTAAATTTTAATATTTTTTTCGTTTATCTTGTTATCTTTAAGAGTAATAATTAAACAAAAATATTTTCAACAAAAGAAAAAAAACTTTTTCATACAAAAACATGCCTTTTTTGCCTAAAAATCACATTTTTCATGTTTGACACAAAACTGTGAAGCACCCTGTTGACGCAGCACCTGTGCGTAGATTCATTTTAAAGCTTGAAGAATTCTCTGTCAAATGCTTTTTAAATTTTGGAATTACCTCAATTGGATCAAAAGTTATGATTTTTGCAACGCAAAATGAGCAAAGGCCCCACTGTGCGACGTGCTGGACCAGCCCCAAAAGTATGCTACAAAAATATGAATGCTAAATTGTGTACGCAGAGCTTACGGAGTGCGCTCCTCTGTTTACTGCTGGTTTTTGCAAAGCACGTGATCAAATATGTAAAAGAAACAACAACTAGCACGAACGTGTTTCTGAGTGTGTGCGTGAGTATGTGTGTGAGTGTGTGTATGTGTTTGTGTTTGTTTGTGCATAGTTATAGGCACAATCAACGACTACATAATGGCAAATCAAAGCAGAGCAAGACAAAACCGAACCCAAAAGCCAAAGCCAAATTAACGCTACAAAATACAATTCAAAAACACAAACTCATACACATTCAGAGAGAGAGAGAGAGAGAGAGCGAGTCACCCACACACACACACACATATATATAGGCACACACACACAGATTTAGAGTTAGAGAGTGTTTAGAGTGAGTGCTTGAAATAGAGCCAGGAGACGAAACTCACCTTCTGTTGGATGTACAATGGGGCATTGACAGCAATGCCATCTGCCACGCTGGTGGCCACTGCCACGGCTGCTGGTGCGACACCAGCGGCTCCTGTGCTGCCGTTGCCCGCTGTCGAGGATTCGGCGGCTGCCTTTAGCTGCATGCCGGGCTCACTTTTGATAGCGGCTGCTGTCACGGCCAGCGACAGGCTCTCGGCCGCTGTGGGGGCACTAGCAGCGGCCGCTGCCGCTGGTCCTGGAGCGGCAGGATAGCCGGCTGGTGCGCCTGGAAAGGGCGCCACGCCAGCCTGCACCATGTGCTGCAAATGAGAGAGCCAGACAGAGGAAGGACCAAGATTAGTATGGAAACAATTTGTGGGTCTGAATATGAGTATGTGCATTAAAATAAATACCACGAGTATTAGTTGACTTAAAATCTACATACAAATGCATTACAGAGTACATGATGTCATCTGACTTCACTCTTACGGAAAGCGCATCAAATAGTCTGGCATTGCAAAGCTAGCATTTTGAACCATTCACAAATATGCAGTTTGTCCAGCTGCATATTTGTCTCTGTGTGCGTGTGGTTAAATGCTGCCATAAAAGTGCAAAATGAAATTCATATAGTTTATTTTGCAGGTAACCCATGACCGCTATCTATGGCCACCGCTAAGCTCCTGGATAGACAAAGGCAACTAACTGCCAAGTGAATACACATTCACACACACACACACACATATACAAATATAAAAATATACAGTGGCTGTAGCGATGCGAGTTTTAAATTGCAATTTTTATTTGCACCAATTTTGGCTATTATTTTGCTTGGGTTACCCACCTGCCAGCTGCCACCCACGCAAGCAAACACACCCCACACACACAGCGTTAGTTGTCAACAGCTATGAAATATGCAAAATTTGCAGCTTATTGTAGCTAAATAAACCTCAGCTCCAGCCCCAATACAGGACCCAGCGCCCAGAGCCCAACCATTTTGTCAGCAAACTTTTTGTAATTTAAGCGAAGCAAAGCCAGAGGGAAAAAGAGCGAGATAGAGAGAGAGAGAGAGAGAGAGAGAGAGAGAGAGAGAGAGAGAGAGAGAGAGAGAGAGAGAGAGAGAGAGAGAGAGAGAGAGAGAGAGAGAGAGGGGTAAATAGGGATTATCGTGTGAGTGGCATTAGAATATGTTTCACTGAAAATTTTTGCCGCTGTTGTGTTTCTTGATTAGAACGCTTGCCTTGTCGGCTAAGGCTGGAGCGACACGAAATGGATATTAATTTTGGGCGTAAGCTAAGCATAAAATATATTTGTGGAATTTAGAAACTGACAATGCTAGCAATCTCTGTCCGCTTACAAAATTCCTGCAATTCATGGCATAAGTTTAAGAAATACCATAAGTAAAATAAAATCAGATTTTAAGATTACAAAATATTATAAAACCTAAAATGATTTATTTAATTTAATTAAAAAAAATTAGATCTGATAAAAATTAAATAATTAATTTTAGCTATTTCTTGTCATGCATATTTAACAAGTAAGAGTGCTCTAGTCGAGACTGCTCGACTAGGGGATACCCTGAGCCCTGTGAAGAGCCAAATATCAAATAATTCTACGATTTTGTATGCACACATACAAACAACACATACACCCATACATATGCACGCACGCATAAGCGCGCGCTCTGCCAACTGCGCAGTTGACGCAGCGACTGCGCTTGGGCTGCAATGTGGGCATTACTATGGAAACTTAATTGTTTAATAACTTTTCTTAGCGATGGACTAAGTGCATCAAACTTTCACAACTTATTTATGGCATTCATATGTGTGTATGTGCCAAAGCACAAGTCTCTAGTATTTGATTTGCGCTTTTTACAAATAGGGGGCTATTGGGGGCGAATGGGGCGTGGCATCCAAAATCTAAAGATAACGTTATCTCCGTATTCATTACATGCAACTACACAGCAAATTTGAAGTCTTTAGCTCAAAAGATGTACAAACCAAGCCTTAAAAACACATTAAAATTATCGATAAATGCTCATAAAATCGAAATGGAATGAGTTATCGGAAAAATTTTATAAACTTGTGCAGCGTATGGTATTATCGAGTATTCATGTAAAATTTCAAGTCTCTACGTTGCGTACTTAAAAATATCTCAGCGTTCACACGGACGGACGGACGGACGGACGGACGGACAGACGGACAGACGGACAGACGGGCATGGCTATATCGACTCGTCTTGTCGCGCTGATCAAGAATATATATACTTTATGGGGTGTGGCACGCCTCCTTCTGCCTGTTACATACATTTTCACAAAACCATTATACCCTGATTTCCCATTTTCAATGGGCTCAGGGTATAAAAATGTATTGAATTATTAATTTAATAAAAATTCAACGTTTTAGTGCAAAATTATTATAACGTCATATACTCAGATTAGGTTAAACAATTAGAGAACTTTCAGTCTCGCTGACATAATCACTGTCATCCCAGTATATAAT
Organism: Drosophila meridionalis; assembly: GCA_035045145.1. Classification (NCBI taxonomy): domain Eukaryota; kingdom Metazoa; phylum Arthropoda; class Insecta; order Diptera; family Drosophilidae; genus Drosophila; species Drosophila meridionalis. The sequence goes on from JAWNPG010000023.1 coordinate 2,094,721, forward strand.
ACAGAATTATATTTTTTCTGAAAGAAAGTTTGTGTCTTAGAGTAAGCCCAAATCACATCAAAGTTTTTCAAAACATAGAACTTTTCGCTATCTCCTTTTAAACCATGTATTATGCATTGGCTGCGGTTCGCATTTCTCGTCTCATTAGGCAACCCACAACACAACACAACAAGCTCTGTGAACGCGTACAAATGTCAGTGTTCATATTTTTGGCAGCGCCCCATCGCCCAGTTCCCATCTCCCATCTTCCATCTCTTTGGGCCCCCCACACGGGCGACTGTCAGTCGCTCCTCCTGCTCTTGATCTCCTTCTTGTGCCTTGCGAACGCCCAGCGATTTGTGCTTTAAAAAATTAGCTTGTTAATTAAATGCAAGCCATATGACATGTGGAGATGCTCTACACCCGCCGGCCCCTCCCCCTTCACTGAGGGGCTGTGATGTAATCTGCCGTGCAAATTGGCGCACTCTGCGTATACGCCGTGCTCTATGCGCCAAGCTGCTCGAAATACTCATTCGTATTTCCTTCGTTCTCTTTTACTGCTCGTAATATATTCAAAAGAAAATATTCATGTTAAATTTACATAAAATTCTTCGGAAATTCATTTTGATGTCTCACGACAAAAACCAGCGCGATCGTTGCAGTCAGATGCAGACGACTGTTAAATACTCTGATCACAGAGCTGATGCAAAATGGAAGAATTGAACTGAAAGCTCCGTGAGTAATCGTGTGGAATGAAAGTTCCGGTTTATGAATATATGAGTGTATTTTTTTATACCCTGAGCCCATTGAAAATGGGAAATCAGGGTATAATGGTTTTGTTAAATGTATGTAACAGGCAGAAGGAGGCGTGTCAGACCCCACAAAGTATATATATTCTTGATCAGGGCGACGAGCGGAGTCGATTTAGCCCTGTCCGTCTGTCTGTCTGTCTGTCTGTCCGTCCGTCTGTCCGTCTGTCCGTCCGTCCGTCTGTCCGTATGTTTGAACGCGTCGATTGAAGCATCTAGACAAGCTAGAGACTTGAATTTTTTTTGTTGGGTCCGTGGATAGCACGCGCAGGTCGAGTTTGTTACCAAAAAATGATATCTACTTTTGAATAGAATCATATGCTGAAAGTTTCATCAAATTCCGTTGAGTCAGTCCCGAGTTATTAAACAAAACGTTTAGCCATTTATCACACGCACATGGCAAGCAGCGACGCGCAGCAAAAAACATATACACATACACATACATTGAAACGTGCAAGCGCCTCTGCTTTGCATGTGCACCAATACATTCAAGGCCATTAATTCTAGCATATTCTTCAACCAAATCTGTGCTTGAATTGTATTTGTATTTGTCATATATCGCGCTTTACCCGCATACATTGAAACAGACCACCGTTTTTGTATGTACACATACTCATACGTTCATATGCGCGCATTTCAGCATATTCTAAGAATCACAATTGCGATTGATCAGCTTTTTTAGCTTCTTTAGTTTTGTATTTGTCACATATCGCCCTTGTAGTACTACTTTGCGTTTTGCCAACAAGCAACGCAGTACTGTTGTAGCGTAGTGGATAGACACAAAGCACGTGAACGAAAGGTCTCGAGTTCGAATCTCAGAGACGACAGCGTAACTTTTTAAATTTTTTTTTTTTTTAATTTATAAACATGAGGTGGTTGTGCTAGTTGAGATGATGCGCTCTATCGCTACATATGTAGTAAATAGATGCCGGTTAGAATCCAGGTGCGGTGATGTTTGTTTTTCTTCTTCCTTTTTTGTTGATTTGTTTATTTATTTAATTATTTATTGATTTTTTATTTACATACATTCTAGTTGAATAAAATTTCAAAATTATAATTTAATTTTGGAAAATTTAATGTTATATGCAAGCTATATAGCATATTAAACAATGCAAATCGGACGGGGCTCAGGGGATCTCCTAGTCGGGCACCTCCGACTAGAGTTTTCTTACTTGTTTTATATTATTATTATCTCAAGCAAAATTATGTCTCCAATAAATTAAAATTTGAATACGCTTTTTCTATTATGGGCAACACACGTACATCAAAATATGACAGTTAATTAAGCACTTGTTTAATGGCAAGGTATTAGCTAGTCCCCATTGAATGTCATCAAATAAGAGCACTCGACGTTGAACATGTTGAAATGTGTTGCTTGTTGTATTTGTTGTTGTTGTGGTTGTTGCTGTCGCTTTTGCAACACTTAATTTATCTGTCAGAATGATCTAGTTTGGGGACCTGCTGCATAAGTTCTTTGAATTGCGCTAGACGAGTGCCACTTGAAACAATGCACACGCAGAATATAGATACACCATGACAGAAGGGTGTTAAATGTTACCCGACTCATATGTATATTGAAGGACTACCTATTGAATATGCTGTAGTTTAATTGACTACGAATATGCTTAGCATTGGGAAGTTGTGTATTAGGAAAGTAGATGAGTGCCCTGACAGCAGTATTAGCGTTCAATATATAATAAAATATTGTTTAATTTGATTCAATGTTTTGTTCAAATGTTTACTAGTTAATTAACTAAAAACTAATATACTCGTTTTCTCTTTGAGAACAGAGTATAAAAAGTTAATGTGCGATATAAACAGTTTAGACCTTAATGAATTATTCATAATTAAACCAATTGTAACTTTGTTGGGATACAAGAACATCTTACGGCTTTCTTAATCTCGATAAAGAAATATCTCAATAACGTCCGACCGATTTAAGTTTATATTTAACAATAACAGGAAGAGCAATCTAGGAAGCGGAAAATTTCAGTTTTTTTTTTTTTAAATCCAATTGCAAATGCTGCTCTAGCAAAATTGACTAATTATTACTATACAATATTCAATGAATTACCAAAGTTCTTCTGTCATTCCAGATCAAAGGCCCAACATTTTTTACTAAGATCTGAAGAACTCAATTACGTCAAATTTATTTATAATCAGTAATGCTCTGTCTGTCATCAGCTAAAAAAATAAAAAAAAAAAAATTATCTCATCAATGACGCACAATTCTGCGCTAAAACTCTTCCAGGCTTTCTCATCTCAACTCATCTCCTTAACCTGCTCCCAATATATCTCTGTTGTATATCAATGCACTCATAGCGCACAATCAACGTGCCCATTGATTGCCACTCTGGCATTCCCTTATAATTCAACATAAATTTTGCATGCAATTCTGTCATTTTTATGCATTGCTGCATTGTTAAATATTTTGCATTTAATTGCACTCGAATATTGTCAGAGTGGAGCATTTTCCTCTCTCTTTCCCCCTTTCTATCACTGTCTCTCTCTCTCTTTTCAGGAGACCTATTTGCATGGCAAATATTTTGTCCGCATTTATTCTGCTATTTCTTTTGCAACATCCCGTTCTGAGCCAGTGCATGCTGCCAGCTGGCGCACTTTTATTGACTGCGTTGTTTTTTGGCCCACAGTTTGTTTACATTTGCTGGCTGGCACATAGAGCGTGTTGTTTTTGGAACGTTTTCAACAAAACATTTTACGCTTTTCATTTTTGCTACAATTGCTTGCTGGCTTTCAAGTGGCTTTGAAGTATTTGCCTTGAGTGTTGGCGCACAATTTCGTCAACGCAGCGTGCAGCAGTCGTGCTGCATCTTTAACTCTGCCATTCAATTAAGTGTACATATATAAGTTCATCAGTTTTCGTTAAATATATGCTCTACACTCGCTCAAATATTCACGGCGGCGCACTCTGCGTATACTTGATTATCAAGTATGTCACATACCGTCAGCTGATTGATGGCCCCGAACTGAGAAAAACTTGTACGAAATTCATGCCAAAGCATGTTTTGCGGCCAAAAAATAATAATAAATAATAAAAAGAAATGTTTGAGTCAAATAAAATTGTTATATATATCTAAATGAATGAATTGTTACCGAAATATAAACATTATTTGATTATTCACAAACATTTTTGGAATATTGCATTCAGCATGGCGCTGTAGAAGCCTTAAGTATTATTACTCTAATAGCAATTCGCTTCCACAATTACTTTATTTTGGGAAACATACCCAACTATTTATTTTGTATTATTCTGCATACGATAATTACTCGGAACAAGCACAAATACACAAATATTTGTATGTGGTTCAGAAATTATATAGTTCCATTACATCAACGGAATATTAATAAATCATGACGTGAACGGCAGCAAACAGCACAAAATATATTTAGTTATGCCAAATTATTTGTGCTTTCCCGGCGTCTGTCGTCCGGCGTCCGGCGCTTGTGCGTCAGCTGACGGCGAACATGTTTCGAGTTTGAACCTGACACAGTGAAAAGCATTTGACCAATTGCTCAATAGTTACCGCTGATTGCTGCTGACGCAATTGACGTCGGCGAAGCGCCCATTTTGGTCAATGCAATGGCAAATTTGGGGCGCTGGCGACACACGTTTAAAAGCCGGGCCAAGTGCCGTTGGACAGCCCAATCCAAGTTGGTTAGCGGACGGCACGACGCGCTGAATGCCAATTAAAACGGACAGCCAATTGAAATTGAAATTGAAAATTGAAATTTGTACAACGCGCGTCGATTGTTTAACTTTATTTTGTAGTTGTTGCTGTTGCTGTTGCAGTTGCTGTCGCTGCTGTCGTTGTCGTTGGCGTTGTTATTGTTATTGTTGTTATCTTGCCAAATTTGTGTCTCAATTGCTGAATGGGCGTGGAGTAGAAAGCTTTCTAGGTCGATGCTAATCACGTCTGCCTTTCAATTTCCAGTTGCGAAAGCATCGCTGCATATTTGCCGAAAGGCAGCACTAAAAAGTCAATTTGCCCAACTGCAATTGGCCGGATGAAGGTCAGTTGCTGGCTGCCGTCAACTCAATTAACAAGGCAATATTCCGAAAGTAAGCTCCTATTAGAATATGATAACTTGAAAGTTATTTCGAATTAGTGTAGATTGATGGGCTGGCAGGCTGGGAGGGCGTCCTCCAGATATGCATCGTGTTATGTGTTGAATTACACTCTTGCTCTGGGCGCACAGGAAATTATAGCAAAAGCGTGTTGAAGTGTGAAAGCATGTATATAGCTAGAACCTGCAGCTATATGCATCATTCATGTCCACATGACATGTAAGAGGACTACTGCAACTGCTGCTGCTGATGCCACTGTGAATGCAGCGTGTGGGTGTCAGCTACCAGATACGTGTAGGCTCCGTTAGCAGGGCGTTTCTGTTTTGCAAATCAACGACTGAGCCGGAAATTTATTTTCCAAATACAAAATGTACCATGTTTTGCCTGAAATGCCGTTAGTCAACATACAACATCCTTAATAATGCGATGTCAGTGGAAGCGACCGAAATAGTGTCAGCGGAAGGTGGAAGAAAAACAAGCACAAATTAGTGGGCACAGCACCTACACAAACACAAACACACTCACACACACTCACTGCTCGGCGTATACGTAATTTTCAGATGTGCTGTGCAAAACAATATTATGTTGCGCTATGCACGCCAGAAACAATAAACGCAGCATTCAAATAAAATAATTAAAGCGCTTCTGCAAAGCGAACCAATTAAAATGCTTTAATAGCATTTACAAATCTTGCAATTTAAATGTGATGCCCAATTTAAGTGGAATGATAGCAAACTTGTTTACAGAGGTGAGAAAAACATTAATGGAATTCCTCAAATTACATAAAACAGTTGTATTTAGATTAACAATGCTGTCTGCATAGTTTTTTTTGAGTCGTTTGATAAATATTTGAGTAGATATTTAATTAAAATTAAATTATTTTGATTGAAGGCTGCTTATTGCTGCAGAGACACTTGACTGTGGGGGACTGTGGGGTCATAAATACAACAAGGCGAAGAAAATGATTTGATTAGTCAAACCCACCCACAACATTTTACTTTTAAAGTAAAATACTTATATACAAATTGTATTTTACCTCATTTGGAGATATTAAATATAAGGACTGAATTAGGAAAACATTTCAAAGTGCCCTTGGGCGAAGACATAAACTATACATAATAATAATATATATGAACTACTCTCCCATTGTAACATAATTTCCAGAAAAATCCTTTACAGACGAATCCACAAAAAACTCAAGAGAAAGCATCACACATAGGATCGATTAATTGAATTTCCAACCCAATATGGAGGGATTATATTTATAATCTCTCACCTAGACTAGAAGCCTTTAGTACACTACTAATCATCTCTAGTTCTACATTTTATCATTCAATACTCTGGTAAAAGCCGCATCAGCTAACAATTAAATAGAAATTAATTTAGAGACGCAAATTATAAATAAATAAAAACTAATTTAAAATATTACCAAACCAATAATAAGGCTTGTTTATGACAGAACGGAGTTCAATTCGATTTAGAATGGAAACTATGAAATCCTTTATTTAATTGATATTATGATTTTATAAGCAAATTTACAATTATAAGAACTTTATATAATTTAGAATATATATATATTATACCATATTATATATCATAATAAATTATACATCATTACTATATCATATTTATTTTACGGGCTGTTTGTTACTTTATTAGAGTTATAAAATTGATTTTCATGTTTCAGAGCTTTAAAGCTTTCTAACTGTGGTTAACTCTCCCAACAATTGTGTGTTTTATTATTCGAGCCGATGGTGCAGCAGTTTTTGCCGTCGCTATAATACATACAGCTGCGACCATTAAAATAGTAGTGCGACTGAGCACAAATTGTTGAGCAGCATAACTTAGTGATAACTCCAATTTTTTGATGCAGTTTAAATTAGAATATCAAGATTAACATACATATTATTAATTTAAATGATATTTTGGTTAAAAAGTTGGGATATATAAAATTCAGGGCATGAGAACGCAAAAATCACAAAATTCAGTCGCTCATTAAAATAGTAGTGGATAATAAAAATGGAAAAAAACACTTTTTAACATTAGAATAACGTCATGTATTATGTTTTACACATAATCTTCGGTCTAATACTTAGATATAAATCTATCATTTTTTATATCTGCTCCCCACCTGCGTAGCATGGAGCCCATAAGGTGTTGGCACCGCTTTATAGGCGTTTGGGGCCACGCCTCTTAATCTACTCGCCGCAGCCGACCACTTTTCAGTTCCTGCAGCTCCATTAACATCTCCCCATAAATTTTTTATCGAATATAGAACCGAGAACTGGGCAGATCAGTATATAACATTGATTTTTGTGGACGAAAGTCAATTTGCAGCAAAAGGACTCGTATATTTCGAGGTCATATCCTGCTAAAACGTCCATTTAGAAACGTTTACTAACTAGAATATGGTAGTTCTATATGCTTTCAATTTTTAGTAATTAATGCATGTATACATTTTTGGCCATGATTCCATTTATCACATGGGTTGCACCATCCAGCAGCATATGGATAGTAAGGCTATTTCACAGTACTAAGACGCCCGCTCCTAGCCGTGTCCCAAATGACCTTGGGATGATCTTCCAAGTTTGGTTGACTCCATACGTACTGTCTAGAGCCTCCCCAAACAAACAGAACAATTTTGCACTCATTCGTTCACAGTATGGTGCACCACCCATTCATGGGCCAAATTCTGTGAATTGTAGCAAATTGAATTTTTGCATCTAGGACCTTTTTTGCTTAAATGGGTATCAAAGTAGGACTTCCGGGTGATAAATAATATTGTTTAGGTCAACTACTAACTGTTAAACGACTAACCGACAGTTTTTATTCTGTTTTACTTTAGTTTTCTAAAGTTAACGGAGTAGTCCTAGTCGGCATCAACGTTTTTCTGGCCTTTAGCCAGGTAGTTTTAAAGGTGCCATCAGGTGTTTTAGGCTTCTTCTTATACAGAATGACATTTAATATCATAGCAGTTGTGCATCCAATAATATTTTCAACTGCTTAATACATTTTGCCCTGATTTTTAGTACAAACAGGTAAAATTCTCTTTTCTACCAAGCAATTCTTCCTTCCGCCCATTAAATTCTAAAAGGACTAAAAATCTAATGAATTTTAATTAGTAAAAAAAAATCAAAATAAGTCTTCCTTACTGTTAATATGTTTATTTTTAGGGATTTTCTAAAAAAAAAAAATTTTGTTCGACCCATTTCACCCGCACTACTATTTTAATGATCGCCTGATTTTCGATGCATCTCTCTTAAACCGTCAAAACCAACTAAATTTTGGCCAAAAGTAACGGGATTTTTTTTATTTTCATTTGTTATATTCTATAGCTAACTTAAAATATCCATCTGCCTATTTTCCAACGGGAAAAAGTACCGTTTTATTCCGTTTTTGCTTAGTGTACTGCACCACTACTATTTTTATGGTCGCAACTGTATAAACAGCGTTAGAGCACTAAAGTTGCGGCTGCTGTAAACGGTAAGCCCGAATGTCAGTTGCAGGTGTGCACAACAGCAGCTACAACAATAACAACAACACCAGCCCAACACAACAGAACAAATAAAAAGAAGCAGCCCGAAGAGTTGGCCCTAAACGGCAAACAGGCCTGCAACTTGGCTTTAGCCACAAGCCGGTCGGCTTAATGGTTGGTGGGGAGGTGAAGACGGGTAGTGCATCGCAAAAAACTTTTTACCAAACAGACCGACTGACTAACTGCATTGAACCGGGGAAACCGGCCCAACATTCAAATGCGGTCTGCATCTGCTGCCTCGAGTCGTAGATTTCGAGATTTTCCCACTTTTTTTCTCTCTGTTGCAAGTTGGCACTTTGTGTGTCACTGGGCTGCCCACATTGCGGTATTTGTTGTTATTAATGGCCCAACTCTAGCTGAAGATGTCTCGTGGTGATGATGATGGTGCTAATAATGATGATGGTGATACGAGTAGCTTGCCATTTCAATGGAATTTATGCAGCCAAGCCCGGCGAATGCCCCAACCCAAACTAACTCCGACTCCGACTCCAACTCCAACTCCGACTACAATTGTCGAGTGGCTTTAGCTTGAGCTGCTCCGACTCGTTACAGTCTGGCATCAATCGCCCTGAGTTGCCATCGTTGGCCAAATGAAGCATGCAGCATGGCAAAGCAGGGGGCGATCAACTAAACCTTAATGCCAATGAAAACGTGAGAATGTCACCGTCTGAAGATGCACTTTCCGGATTTATATCGCTAAATTTTTGTCGACCTAACGAACGTGAGTGGAAAATTAAATAATTGAAAAGCGTTCACCATCCACGCCAACCCAAGCCAAGCCAAGCCAAGTCAAGCCCGGCCAAGTAAGGAGAGTGTGCGAACAATTTCCAGAGGTCGTAAAATGTCAGGCCAAAATGGAAGCTGGCAAGACAGCGGGAAAAAATGCATTGTGATTATTCAATGGCTTAGCAAATGAAAATGAAATTGGCCATTGACCACTCCCCGTCTATATATTTTACAGCCAATATATAGTAAATCAGCCAAAGCAGCAGCAGCAGCAGCAGCAACAAAATCAATAAAAATAAATGAAGACAAATATCAAAAGTACACACTACCAAAATCTCCACGTTCTTAGCCTTGTCAATAAACGAGGCATGCAAGGGAACAAAAAATAAAAAAAAAAACAAGCGAAAATAAAATAAACGGCTGAGAGCATGTCGAATATTTGAATACTCTTTAATATGTCTTATTTCTTTGAAATAGTCACGAGATTTTGCGTAAAAAAACTTGACAGAAAAATAAATTTTTTAATTAAGTAACATCTATATAAATAAAATAAATAAATAAATATAAAGGTTGACCAAGAAATCAGATATAAGTTTTATATTAACCACTATTTTCTGCTGCTGTATCATAGATTAGTCCGATTCTACGGATGCTGCCACATAGACTACCTTAGCTAGTATATCTAATTAAATGTAAATGTATACATATATATATATAAATATATATATTTTTTTTTATAGCTAGAAATTGTGGCCATGTCTTACGCATAGCGTGACGGTCTCGTAATACCCTCAACAAGCGTATGCAAAAACAAAACTCAAACATCAAAAAATGAAACGCGTGCAAATACGAGTACATAAAAAAAAGCATCGAAATTTGTATTTAGAAGCAAATGTTTAGCTATGCAAATGGCGTGCCAGTTGTCAGCCAGGCTGACAGACTTGAATTATGGCACCCAAAAGATGCGTTGACAGAAGCTGAAGAAGAATTAAGTATGAAAGACAACAACGAATTATGTGCACACGCTTAAAGGTGCTGTCAATGCGGGCCATAATAAAATGTCCAAAATAAAATCTGTATTTTATAGTGCCCTATATAGAATGAGGTCATATAAATGCTGAATACACACACACATAATATATGTGGAGTCAACAGTAAATATATATATTATGATTATTATTAAACAGGTGATACGAATGGGAACGGTATGGATCTTTTGTTAAATGGGATTTGGTTGGTGTGTGATGGTTTCAAGAGAGATTTTCACATTCAAATAGATTCTAAATTTATTCTACTTCTATGCCTACAACTGGGTGACTCATATTCGATAATCTTTAATTCGAATGAACATTTTGCTCTTATTAATGGACTCACATAAGCGTGTCCAACATCTGCGAAAGGGGTTATAAATATATTTGGAGTTTTTCCGCCGACTTTGCTCCATCGAATATTTGCGAACAGGCGGCATCTGCCGTTGATTTTCTGCCTGATTCATGGCACTTAAAAATATCACAAAATAAATGTTGGCATATTTGCAAAAAATAAAAATAAATGTTTTGATGTTGGAAAAATTCATAAATCTTGTGCCACATTATTCATATGCAAAACATAATTTGACAGCACGACAGCAGTGCTCGAGAGCTGCCTGAGCTGCGAGGAGTGTATTAAATGTCTCGAAAGTAATTGAAAGTTGAGCAACTGGAATAACCAGTTCGTCCCTGTCTCTATGACAATTTCGCGATTCCATTTCACTCTCGACGCACTGCAAGTGCAATGAAGCCACAAATATCGCATTACACACGCGGGGGAGCGGGGAAGCAATGATGATGACAGTTGAATTACCCGTTAAGCGCCGGCAAATTAAGCAACAGCTACGATTCAGTACAATTGTCTGCACATAGAGCCAACTGATGATTGTGATGGGCGAGTGCTGCTGAACTTGCACGGCTCAAAATAGTTAAAAGATTGTCATCAGAGTAGTGTGATTGAATTGGTTGAACTGGCCACGCCCATGCGCGTCACGGCTATAAATCAAGCCGCGCAGCAATCAATAGAAACACCTGACAGCGCTTAATCTTCAAGACGATAAGTTAGTTCTGTTGCATATCGAAAATGGCTAAGCACGCAAGCCGCCAATGCCGTTCAGGCCCCAACTGATTGTTATAGCTTATTAACTGCCGCCACGCCCCTTCCCCCCTCGCAGTGCGCTCTCAGACTAAACATAAACAAAGAACGCCTGAAAGCGGAAGGAACTGACGGCTAAAAACAAAAGCTCACTTCCTGGCGCGCAAGTTATGAAAAGTAAATGAGCTAGTTTTCTGTTATTGGGCCTTCAGGCGCTTTACACGCAACTTATGGATGCGTGGGCGTGGATACTGAGTCGATGTATACAAAAAGTGCCATTAAATGCGCGTTAGAAACGCTTTAAAGCACAGCACGCGACATCGAGCGACATACACAATACAAGAGCCATTTGCCAGACTACGCGGCGTATGCTCGATATTTATATACACGCACACACCTGCCCGTTGCCTCCTGCCACATGCCACCTGCCGTTGCAAGCAATTACCGTTAAGCGGATTGTGTTCCAACATAAACACAAAAAGCAAAACTAAATACTAATGCGTTCTCTTCGCACTGCGCACTCTTTGGTATTATTTCTAATTCTGTTTTCATTTCTTGCATTCCAGCATTATTGTTATGACTATCGCGGCCCTTGGCTCTTTTCACGCTTTCCACGCTTTTCCACACTTTTCACACTTGTAAATCAATTAAGTTTACAGCTTGCACTCGCCACCTACTGTTGGCCATTTGGCTTAAGCGCCAGCTTAGCTCGCAACGCTCGACTGCTGCAAGGATTGCGAAGCCCTGCGAATGTGGGAATTATTTGGTTGGGTTTATTTCTGTTGTTGTTGTTGTTGTTGCTGTTTGTGGGGCAATTTGTTGGTTAGTTTTGTATATAGGCTTTTCGGATTCGCTTGAGCGACTGTTGAATTGCTGGTAATGTAATTAATACTCAGGCAAACTTCAAGCATCATAAATGGGTCAATTGCGTGTGTGTGTATAAGTGAGTATACGAGTGTGAGTGTGTGTATGTAACGTAAGTTAAATGGCATATGAAATGTTGTTATTGTTAGTCCGGACTGAATTGCTTTGAAAATAAACAAGCAATACGCAGAAATGTAAGAATACTAATGGAGCATGCCGAAAGTCGGCAAATTCAGTTGAAATTTAAATTCTTGTTCTCAGAGCAAATCTTTTCAATTTCAATTTGCAAAGATTCCACTTCATAGACACATTTACTACTATTTTTCTTGCATACAAATAATTATATGTTAAGCACAACAATGCATTAGCTCTCATGAATCTGGCATTCAAAGGCCGCATCCTTTAGTGGCCTGTCGACTTGCGGTTCTCTTAACTTCCAGTTAAGAGGCACAAAACCAACTGCCTGTTGCTGTTGTTGTAGTCCAAAACAGTGGCCCACACGCATTTGGGATAGCTGCTAACTGCGGCACGAGGCGGGCTCGGCAATTAAGCAACCAGCAACGAGTACAAAGTGGGCGTAATAGCTGCAATGACTAAGTAATTGGTATATGGGACCAGACTACACTCTAAGGCAGTTGCATTTACATTTACAGCCTCAGTTACCTGCAGCTACGTGAGCCTTTATTAGAAGCTGAGCTGTCTAAGTTTTGGTGTGCGTGTGTGTGTGTGTTACACTGGCTGACAGCCTCTCTCGCTGAGCTGGCTCTTAACACATGTAAAGTTTATCAAGTGCTTGTAGAATACTCACTGGGCTGACAGATTTCATAAAATACGTTTTCACACACACACACGCAAACAGCTTGCAGCACATGAGAAGGGTAAAAGCGAAAGCTCAACTAAAAGCAAGTGACTACACATATACATATATGTATGTGTGTATATGTATGTGTATGTGTGAGTGTGCCAGCTGACTGGCAATTATCGACACGACTTTGCTGATTTTCCACTTAAAAGGTTGTCAGCCATTAACCGAAATGCCACTCAGAGCGCAATACATGCGTAATTCGAGACGTTTCAACAATGAAAATGGAAAAATGTAAGAGCGAGCAAAAAAAAAAACAAAGTGGAGAGAGAACTTTTATTGCATACTCTGCGGTGCCATTTGATGATGCTTGAGCGGTTGCCTCCTTCAGCTCCACTTGCTAACCTGACCAAATTGGCAAACATTAACGCCAACCAGACAGCAAAGCGAATGAGTCCGGTTGACGGTTTATCACTCACGCATCGCTGCTCAGACAGTTGAGGGTAATGAACATGGTCGAGATAAGGTTCTAGATATGTTATTTTCCATTGTTTCACATGACAGAAAAACTACACAATATGATTTGCAAAGCAGCATGACTACAAATAACTTTGTTTATTTATTAATTTATATATTAATATTTTAAGTCTTAGCTTAGCTACATGGTTTTCGACCTCTAAGTGCTTACATAACATATTTATTATACATAATATATGTCCCTATTATCCTTAAAGTCAAATGGCTTTCCAATAAACTAAGATTGAGTTATGGCAGACTAAGTCAATTTCACTGTACCTCTCGGCATGTTCATCAATTTCTTTTTGGTGTGCATAACTCGAAGACAAACAAGAACTAAATAAGATATTTCAAATGCGCAATAGGAGAAACCAAATATTAGTGCGATAAAGATGGCTAGATACTGAGAGTGAGAAAGCGAGAGGAAGATGATATGAAAAGCACTCAGGCAGTAAATTAGGTTCATGTCTCAACTAGTTGACCCAATCTCAGCCCAAAATAAACATACAGTGGACCAGAAGCTGGGCGGGGTCGGCCACTCTGAACTGGGCAGTTGTTCTGCTTGAGTTGTTGTTTGTAGCTGCTGCTGCTTCTGCTGCTGCTGATCCGGTTGGCTGTTTGAGCCAACGGCCGTGAACAACGAGTAAATCATAGCCATGAAATATGTGCCAGGCAAAGGAAAGCCGTAACTGAGAGCAACAACAACTGCAATCAGCATGGATAGTAATAATAATGAAAATACAAAATAGCCAAGCCAGGTGCTTAAACTTTATGCTACGAAACGCAAATCGTTGTTACCTTTTTGTTGCTGCTCTATTGTATTGTTTACTTGCCCAAAATTTACGATACACGCACACACACGCTTGCAGCACATACACACGTTGTTGGGCAAGAAACGTGACCAGCAAAATATATAAAAATGAAAGAAAAGCGACTCTGCTCACATTATAAAATGCAATGGAAGACCTTGCCATGCGAGCGATAAAATTGTTGATACCCTACAACCCACAACGCACTCTGACCCGCAGCACGCACCACCCCCACCCCCTACACTCTACACCCTACACCCGCAATCACAGCAATAAACTTCACAATGACTTTGCACTCTGCCCGGCACTGCACAACCTGCTGCCCTTAGCAAAGGTGCTTTCAATGTTTTCTGCATGATTTAATGCGTAATTTTCAGGACTTTGCAAATTTTTCGGATAATTTATCATTTTTACACCAACAACGTGCAGTCCGAAATATAAAGGGGTGAGCTCTTAGTTTTTGTCGCCACGACACCTGACGTTGGCACTTTTTTTGTCTCGCTCACTCCGTTTTTGCGCCGTCCCGCTCTAGCTTACGGGTTAAGTGCAGTCAAAAATTGTGACCTCAGCTCATTGACTTTGGGGTCTAAATGGTCGGTTGGCGCCTCTCCCCCTCAGCGTCATCTGCACCCAACTATTGCCTTAATTAAAATTTTTGCCTATTGAAATAGGCGAACAGAGCAGAGACAGAGAGAAAGAGGGAGAAAGTGAGAGAGTGAGAAGGAGAGCGAAAACTATGTCAGCTCTGTTATAAGCTGGTGAGTTCTAAAGTTCGTAGGCCTCTTATGATAAATGTGTGGCCGATGTGTTGGCTTTGCTTTGTTGTAATTAATGGGTCGTAATTTAACAGGAGTTGCCGGCAGGAAGTTAGTAATTATGCGGAAAGAAAGAGCATAGACTAATTACTGGAAATGGAGTATCATATTGATAAGAAGAGTGAATATGAATTTTCAATAGCAGAACATTTATGATTGAGAAAAGGTGAAACAAGAAAGGGACAAACAGTAAAAAAGTAAAACAAAAGAAAGTAAGAGTTTAGCTAGGTTGTATAGGATATAAATTACTTTGCAGATTCAGTCATTTTACTCATATCTATTCATATATGCATATACTACTAAAAATTTCCGAATCCGGGCGTAATCAGAATTTACAACATAATTACATGTCTGCTAATATACTGAATATACAATACCATTAACAGAATACACTGTACCACTTAAGTCACCGTACCCCCTGTTCGTTTTCACAAAACACGCTGTAACTTCGTCAAATTTTTATATAAAAAAAAAGATTTGATGGTAGTTGATAAAGTGATCTATTAACTACACAATAGCATTTTAATAATAGTAAAATATGATTTTAGTCTAATATTATAACTAAAAAACTAAAAATATTCACATTTTCGACTCCACAAAAGTCACCGTACTCTTGCTTGCTCTGCGCTGTCTGGCGCCAATGTTCTTTTTAGACCTAACGGGGATTTTCAAAACATGTATGCAATGTCTTCAAAATTAATACTACTTTGTGTGAACTCTTCGTGTAGGACAAAATTGGCAAATTTCGTCATAAAAATGACCAGTAAAGGGATAACTGTAGAATAAGGTGGGCGGATCTTGCAGCTCCACACAAAGGAGCAAACGTCGTATGCAGAGATGGCTAAACTAATGTCTAGAGCCAAGCCAACCATCCAAACAGTAATTGGCCGTTTTAAATACGAGGGACGTATCAAAAATAATACCAGATCTGGCCAACCACCTTCACTTTCCATTCGCGACAAGCGCCAAATAAGGCATTTGGTGGACAAGGATCCATTTTCCAGCGCAGTAAAGATTGCATCAGAGATGAGTTATATTTCTCAAAAGGATATACACCCGGAAACCGTTCGTAAAGCCATAAAATCATACAACTTTAGGTCTTATACTCCTCGCAAAAAACCATACGTACATTTAACAAATAGGAAAAAGCGTATGGAGTTTGCTAAGGCGAATGTAGAAAAATCGGTTGACTTTTGGCGAGTCAGATGAGTCAAAGTTCAACATTTTTGGCTCGGACGGGCGCGTACGCGTGTGGAGAAGACCTGGAGATGCCCTTAATCCAAAAAATACAAAAAAGACCATAAAGCACGGCGGCGGTGGTCTTATGGTTTGGGGTTGTATAGCTGCATCTGGCGTTGGAAGCTTGGAGTTTATTGACGGAGTGATGAACCAACATACCTACATTGACATCCTCAAAAGAAAATGGATCCTTGTCCACCAAATGCCTTATTTGGCGCTTGTCGCGAATGGAAAGTGAAGGTGGTTGGCCAGATCTGGTATTATTTTTGATACGTCCCTCGTATTTAAAACGGCCAATTACTGTTTGGATGGTTGGCTTGGCTCTAGACATTAGTTTAGCCATCTCTGCATACGACGTTTGCTCCTTTGTGTGGAGCTGCAAGATCCGCCCACCTTATTCTACAGTTATCCCTTTACTGGTCATTTTTATGACGAAATTTGCCAATTTTGTCCTACACGAAGAGTTCACACAAAGTAGTATTAATTTTGAAGACATTGCATACATGTTTTGAAAATCCCCGTTAGGTCTAAAAAGAACATTGGCGCCAGACAGCGCAGAGCAAGCAAGAGTACGGTGACTTTTGTGGAGTCGAAAATGTGAATATTTTTAGTTTTTTAGTTATAATATTAGACTAAAATCATATTTTACTATTATTAAAATGCTATTGTGTAGTTAATAGATCACTTTATCAACCACCATCAAAACTTTTTTTTTATATAAAAATTTGACGAAGTTACAGCGTGTTTTGTGAAAACGAACAGGGGGTACGGTGACTTAAGTGGTACAGTGTATACATATACATATCATTCCATTCATTTTCACAAATCAAAATGGGAAATCAACCCCTCTTCAGCGCAACCAGCTGAAAATCATTCGCATGAAAAGGTCTCGTAAGTTTATCGTCTCTTCCGTAAGTTTATGTACTTCCGTACATAAGTAAATGCATTTCCTACATATTACTTTATTCTTTGTCTATGTCAGTCTATCCAAAAATTTCCTTTGAGAGCGCATTACAGATTTGTGATCATTCTCAGGGTACATAAACTTTTTCTTATATTTACGCTATGATCAATAAATATTAACGTCTTCAATTAAACTTAACAAAGAAAGACGTTTAACGCAAATGATTGGAGTTGCCGATCAAGTTAAGCAGCTTTCAAGTCCATTTTACGTATTTTTTGATCGAGCTCAGGATATTGTTTCTTCATTGTTTATTATTTATTCTTGTTTATTTATGAATTGTTTACGCATTGTCAAAAGGTTTTTTCCGTTAACATTTCGTAAATTAAAGTATATAAACTTAAAGTGTCATCATGTGCTAAGTTCTTTTCAATATAATTTATACAGTTAAGACATTTGAATTACTGCATTGTATGTAAAAGAACTGAAATAGATCGGAAAAGAAAGATAAGTTGTAGAAAGATTCATTACTGACTCTCCTAATATATTGCAATAAAATCACTTTGAATTTCAGACTCAACGCTCTAACTCGTTTAGTATACTAATGCCAGAAGATTTCTATACACAACTATATATAGCACTTCTTTGCACATATATTTGATCAAAGCACTCGCTTGTGAATTTCTGTCCTGACCTTCACCAGATGAACATCTAAACAAGCTAGCCAAACTGCTTGTCAACTGATTTAGAATGCATTTGTACGACTTTGAGAGTTGGCAAAGTACGAAAAAAAAATTCAAAAAATTTTGTAACTTTTTACTTTTTACTCACGTAAAACTTTAGCTGCATGTTTTTTACATTTTGCCAAGCGAGTGCGGGTCAAATGCATATTTCATGCGATGCAAAATATTTTTGGTGCTTGCAATTTGTAGAAATATGTTTGCTATTCAATGGGAGCCAAGGCAGCAGTTGCTGTAACTGCAATTTCGAGATGATCACAACTGTCTGGCATTAATTAGACACCCATCATTTGCATATAAGCAAACGAATATCCTGCCTATGCAGAGGATGCAAAGTATCGCACACAACACAGAGTTTTCTGTCTGGTCTGTGGCCAGAGTGCAACAATGCAACTGTAAACCGTCGGTTTACAGATCTCATTGAATTTAATAATGGCAAGTTATGTGAATCCGATTTAAAAGGTTTAACTTCCAGCTGCCTTTCAGACTAAATTGCATTCCCAATTTATTGAGCATTGTTGAGCAGACCGCATTTGAATTGATTGATTTGCATGCGGTTCGATAGATCTCTGTGTGTTTGACGGAGTGCAGTTGCGCAGGACAGGTATAGGCCAGCAGTATTTCAGGGGGCTCAGTTGCAGCCGCGTACGGACATCCCATCGAATGCTGTACAGTGTTGTTAGTCATTTGCCCGACTCATCTGACAGTTGCTCTGCTTGCGCAATAAGTCACACACTTTGAAATGCAACACATGGCGGCGGCAGCATCTGCCGCGGCTCGTATACACTGCATGCGCAATGAACAGGGGTGTATTAGTTTGCTTTGCCAGAGCAAGTAGAAGAATACTCTACTCTATTCTCAGCATATCTAAAAACTATCTGATAAACTCCTGCAAACGAATACAAAGTAATATTTGCTTTAACTATTTCTACTATACTCTGCCAACAGAGTATTGTGCAGTCGGTTGCAGCCGTTCTCGCTTGCTGTCCCTTGCACTTTCTCGAAGCATTGGCTTTCCTCTTTGTGCGTTTGCTGCCATTTGCTACAATATCCTTTCCCGTTCGAGCTCAATTTTTTCTCTTATCTGGCAACTTCTCGGCGAGTAACTAAGTAACTCTGCCCCTGTGTATGTGTGCTTCTCTATTTTTAACCCTGCACTTCGTGGCTCGCTCATATTATCACCCGGCGCGCATACAACGTTCTGCATTTCAGTCGTAATTGCGTATGGAGAGCTCGTCGTCATCCACTTAGTAGGCAGGCAGCAAGGCAGAGCAGTTGGATCAGGTCTTTAATAAAGTTTTCAGTTCTTTTTGTTTTCTTTCGTCTTTCGTCTTTCATCGTGTGTGTGTGTGAGTGAGTGTATGTGCGTATGTCTTTCTCTTTAGGGCTGTTGAGATTTGAGAGCGGTCACCCCATGCTGTGTAGTCAACTCTTGGCTACTGTCTGAGTGTTGAGCCCCTGCAGACCCGGACCAGCGAACCAGGCAGTCATTCGGTGATAGCTAAAATTAGACTCCAGACAAGCGAGGGACATTGCACGTTGTGCGAGCTCCACTCATTAAGCACCATTGGCAATGGCAACGGCAACGGCATACGGCACACAGCACAGCATTTTAATTTGTGGCATTAGTGTGTAGTAAATAAAGTCCACATAGGCCCGTATACATACCCATATACGACTGTTCTTTGTTCTTAAGGCGCTTACTGCGGCGGCAACGTATAATAAATGTAGGGCTTTAGAAGGGTATAATAGCACTTATAACTGAAAGCTAGGTGTATTATCCATGTATATGTATATAGACAAGTTGATTGGATGGGAAATGCGTGTTGATTTTCTTGACAGCAACTACAATAAGTTGCGAAACATATGTAAGCTACAAACTTCAATTTGTCTACTCCTTGATACCACCATTGTGTTGTGCAGTGTTGACATTATACATACCTGAAAGAGAAGAAGAGAAAGATTCATTAGCGAAAGTGTATGACTAAAGGGAAATACATTTTAAAATCCATCATTAAAAAGGAATTAATTCAACAGTTTTTAAAACTTTTAACTGCTAAATTATCAAACAAAAACTGTGAGCTAAAACATTAAAAAGTTTTCATTTTTACGATTTATAACTCTTTCCGCATTAAGCTTTACAAATTAAACAAAAATATTCCCGAGGGTGAACAGACACAATTAAAACTCTGTGAATACTAAATATTTAACTAAATTCATTTTTTCCCCGGCAACTGCAAAATTAGTTTGCACTTTTTAGATATTTGACTAATTATCGAAACAGTTTATGGCTTAGACATATGCATAACAAATGTATTTATAAATACGGATAATTATGCACATATTTAGTGCAAATCCAATAATACGAAACATGCATGCAATTGTTTAGCCTAGCAGAAAAAATTATTTACAACGGTAGTTTAAACTATAAATACCCTACAACAAATTGAAGTTAAGAGCTGAGATTCAATTTGTATGCCATAAAATATATATATATATAATTCTTTTATAATAAACAGATTTGTAAAACAGAAACAGATAGATTCAGTGAGAGAGTAAAAAAGGAAGAGAGACAGAGCATCTATATATCTAAGCTTCATACAGGGTATACATATCATACATATGTATGACTACAATGAATGAGAATATTATCCCACTCTTTATATGAAAATTAGCGAAAAAAGACAGCTTAATTAATGCATGAACAAATTTATAATAATTGTTAGGCAAATGTTTCAATTACATAAACAAGACAGAAAATTGTTGACAGAGCAGCTGCTTCCGCTTAGCGCGCATTGATGCAAGAGTTGGGAAAATACAGTGAGAATCTGAGAGACCTAGAGAGAGGGAGAGAGGGAAAGAGAGAGAGAGAGAGAGAGAGAGAGAGAGAGAGAGAGAGAGACGAGCATTTGGCACTCGAACAGAAAAAAATACAACAATATTTTGTACTCTACTCGCCGCTCTCAGGCCGAGTCTGGCCGTTTAATCAGTCTAAATTGACACTGGGGGTCAAATTCATTAAGATAGAAATATTTCGCTTATTTTTTTATTGTTTCTGACAGCGGAGCACTCAGTACTGCGTCGTAAGGGCGTTGGCTTTTTACGACAGCATTTCAAAATCATAAATTTCGAATACAGATACAGATAAGCTGCAGGCGTTTTCAATATTTTCCACATTTTTTTGCTTTTCCATTTCTGCTAGGCACTCGCATTAGCCTAACCATATCGAATGCGCCATGTGCCGATAGTCGTGTAGGTAGCTAGACCAAGTAATTATCGTTTTTCCCGGAAAATTCAATATTAGATAGACAGAGCAACAGGAAATGCTCAAGTGTCTGTGTGTCTGCCAGTGTATGTGTGTGTGTGTGTGTGTGTGTGTGTGTGTGTACATGCCCGTCGCCTTGGATACGCGTCTATGCCGAAACCAAAAGTAAATTAACAACGCCGCTGAGATTACATACATAGATCGTCAGAGAGTTGGGAGTGCGACGACGAACGAACGTTTCGAGGCACGCGAAAATTTATAAATAACATTTAAAGTAAAATAACAAGCGGGGGGTCGGGTTACGCACCGTCAGGATATGCGTGACTAGCATTGAAATTAAACAAAAATATATTTGAGCGCTCAGTGTCAAACGAGGCGATTGCTGCCTTCTCGTTCTCGTTGTCGCTGTCGTCGTAAGCCTCGCAAAGTGAAGGCGCCTCCGAGTATGCGGCCAACGCAAATACATAAATAAATGTAATGGCTTTTCCAACAACAACAACTACAACAACAAAAACAACAGCTAGTAGGCTGGGAGTGCCAAAAGAAAAGAAAATCAGTAACATTTATTTTATTTATTTTGATCTTAGCTTGAGGCGTGGCAAAAGCTGTGTATTATTTTGATTTCCAAAGTGCTGACTTAACAAAGATGTATAGCATGAGATCTAATGTGTGTGTATGTATGCGTGTGTGTAGGCGTTGATGAAGTACACATGCTTTTCTCTATGTAAGCAGCATGAAGTATAATGGAAACAGATGCTTCTAAGCAAATGCGGAAATGCTTTAAATGTTTTTGTTGCGCACTGCAAGAAAATCACTTACTCAAATAATTCATTATTGTTGTACTATACTGCTCTAGTAAAATGGAGTTTGCGTAGTATTTGTCCCTGATGAAGACTCTATGCGCCGTGCCCCTTCCAATCTTGCGCAAATTTCAAATTTATCAGTAGCTGATGGATTACTACAGCCTTCGCTTAATATTTGTATATTTGAATGCGATTTTTGCGAGTGCTTAACTTTAAGCCGTGATTACACTCTAAAAATAACCTTGCGCGTTTGTATGAGCTGATATGAGCTGTAATTTATTATCTAAAACATTTGTACAACATTAAATTGGGATTTTAATTGACAATGTTCCACATCAAAGACTGTCGGTTAAACCAGATATAATAGTTATATATAGATATATGTATATATATATAAACTGATTTTATATATATTTATTTGTACTTTTTGCGGGTTTCAGGTAATGCATTTAATGCTTATTACGAATCAATAAATTAACAATATTTAATACACGAAAATGTCATCGAATTGTTTTTATAGCTATTGGAAGAGCCCCTCATCATTAACTGAGTTTACTGTCATCTTAGCTTGGGTGTTGTTAAATATAAAAAATAAATATATATTATAGTTATATTATATATGTATATCATGTATATAATTATCCAATTTTTGTAGTTTCCTTTTATATAAATTTATATATCTGAGTACAGTATGTTCATCGAATATTTTAATAGTCTTCAATAAAAATTTCGAATGGATTATGAATCGGTTTTAAGCGTTTTTTCCATTCCATTCATTCACTCAATAATATATTTACAATTTATTAATGACAAAAAGTGGCACATCAGAATTATTATTAAGTTATTATTCTTACAAATGAATTTAAATCCATATATAGCTTAAAAATAATTAATTCACTTGGTCGGGCGGGATTGAATTGTTAATTGCAAATCGGCAAAAGCCATATAAAAGTCATATAAAGCCACATCTACTTACGGTGTTAAATGGAATACAAATTGACAGCCAGATTGTATTCAATTTATTCGGTAATTAAATCAAAAACGTAAAAAAGTAGTAAAAAACAAATTATTAACGGAATTTTGATTTTAAACACACTTGGGCTTAGCTGGGCTTAATGTTCAATTAAATTCGTGTTTTTCTTTTGTAACATTTATTAGAACACGTTGATAAATTCGCTGATTGCAAGCGTTATTTATCTATATTCAACGAACTCGGCGGCAATTGGAGTTAATATGCAGTTGAATAAATTCTCATAATTGGCATTATAAATTCCATTGTCGTGGGCCAGGCCGAACAGATATCACGGCCCACAGCAAGCGATCAACGAGAATTGCCTAAATTGCCCCTTTATTAGTTTTTTCACACACACTAAAAACACAAAGAGAATAAAAGAAAAACACAATTTTTTCCACGCTGGCAGACAGCAGCAAATTGGCTGGCAGTTGGGAAGGTTTGCGTGTTAGGCGGGCATTAAATGGCTGCCAGGACACGAGCAGAAAAAATAACTGAATACAGCGACAGCCTTAACTGCTGAAATGAGGCAAAAACTTGACTAGTTTTAGTTTTTGCTTTTGTTTGGAACAATCCACTAAAATAAACTCATACTTGACAGGGCCACACACACATTCACACACACACACACTCGTACATATTTCACGTTTTTGTAGTTCTTGCTGACCAATTTCTTTCTGCTTCTGCTCTCCCTTTTGCTGCTTTAATATTACCCTCATTATTATTTCGCTTTCGTTTCGCTCACACACACACACGCACACATATACAGAATTAAGTGGTTCTGGCCTAGGTGGATATGTGAGATCCTGCACCACAGTCCTCATCAAAGCGTTATTGATTGTGTGTGGAGCAGTAGTCCCCCGAAAGAAGCTGAAATTAAGTGCCCTGTTTTAGGCTATCATTAAAGCCTGTATCCTGCGGGCGCGCCTCATAAATATCGCCAGCATATTGATGGCTATCTGGCACGCAACTGATTTGCCAGCAACATTAACTTACATTTGTATCTTTAAAGATAATTCGAGAAGTGTTTTGAATGCCGTCAAAACGCAGCTACTGTTTGGCCCAATCACGCTTAAGGGTTCGTAGATCTTTTATCTTCATTATTATATCAGCTGATTTACATTACGGTTGAAGTGAGGCATAAAAAAGTGAAGTAATAATTAGTCTCGATTTCAGCTTTAATCATTGACATTGATTCTTGACAAGAGTTTCAAGATACAAATCTAACTTTTACATTACATAAACATTATATAAGGTCTGCCACTCGTTAGATTCTCCATTGTGGCACAGCATGCCAAAGTCTTTACTTATCTAGTTTTCATGCCCAACTCAAATGGCACACACTTCATTATATAACACGCCAAAAGCTCTGGTCAGGCACAACTGTCAGAAAGAGCCTAAAACAAACGATACAAGCGTGTGTGTGTGTGTGACTTTGTGTGTATGTGTGTCGTCGGTTGCCATACCATTTACGCCCCCTGCGATTTACATCACCGTTGCCCC
Source organism: Drosophila meridionalis (assembly GCA_035045145.1). Classification (NCBI taxonomy): domain Eukaryota; kingdom Metazoa; phylum Arthropoda; class Insecta; order Diptera; family Drosophilidae; genus Drosophila; species Drosophila meridionalis. Next base: position 2,119,250 of record JAWNPG010000023.1, read on the forward strand.
CGACACACGGTCCCCCAGCCGACAATCGCATGCGTTGCTATCAACGCCAGCGTCATTTGCATGCAGAGAGGCGCCCAAAAACAAATGTCAAAATCATAGAATCGACTAGCCGAATGCCTCATGTGTGTTTGTGCGAAATGCGGGAGCAAGCGGGGAGGTAAAGGGGTGCAGGGAGGGCGGGCAGTGATTCGGCATGTGTGTTGGCCGCAGTTGGTGCGTTTATTGAATACGCAAAAACATGAAAATGACAATAAAGCAATGCAAAGAGGAGAGAACACGAGCGAGCTTAATTAACATGCAAAACGTACAACGATTATTGGAATCTTTTTTGGCCAAAGAGTAGAACAAAGGCAGACATACACAGAGACAGAGGAAGCGGGAGAGAGGGGTTCAGGCAGGGGTTACACGAGTTAGAACAAAGAGGTTGTTCCTTATGTGTTCTTGAAAACGTAAATCTTGACGGAAATTGTTTACAAGGGCCACATGTGGCACAACAACAATAACAGCCAAAGGCCAATGACAGGGAGCCCAGTTGATTTAAGATATCGAATTTAAAGAACTGCAAAAAGTGCGCGAAACACAATCTAAAACAGTACGCCTATCGGTACTGATCGCCTAGAAAATACCCTGCATAGAAGAAAAATTTTAATTTTGAATTTATACTGAAAACGAAAGAGTTAGCGTGAAGGAGGAAGCAAAGAAACGACAAAGTTGATAAAACCATGGCACGTTAGTATATGTATGTGGAAATAACATTTTGCGATAGTTCGAAAGATTTTCTTTGATGTCGCTATATAGACTTACTGCAGTTGCAGGTAAAATAAAATATATATATTGTATTATACTTAATATTATCTCATTTTATATAAATTCACATTTTGTAAATACAAAACTTTCTTGTAATGCAGCTAAGCAAAGAAAAATCACATGGACAAGTTTGTAAGAATCTTAAGTACTCATTTTAGCCTATTCATTGATATGGGTAAAGTTCGAATTATTCACCTTACATCTTACATTTTTATGTTGAGCTTAACAAGAACTACATGATTATTTGTCTATTTAGCTTTAAGAAATTAACTCATTTAGTTTATAGAACTTCCACTACTTATCCAAATCCACTTACACAATCCCTAACCTTTGATAATCTTCATCTTCATCAACATTCTCAAACTTGCTAAAAAAATGTATCTTTGTCAATTGATCGTACAGTGGTTTAAAAGTTTCTAAATGAAATGAAACCCTTTATTAAATTTAAAAATTAAATTTATTTTTTATAGCACATATTAATATTTTGTCGAGTACAATCATCAGATAGAGCCTTCGGTAGTATCGAAAGTTTGATCCATCCCCATTGAGTGAAGTCACTATTCATGTTTGTTACAGCTGTACCCCTTTGAAACTTGGTGCTTATCACAGCGTATATTAATTATTTCTATAGCCTTTGTAGTTTCTACAGCTCAGTTTTTGAGGCGAACATAGGGTATACAAAAAAAGTGATCGAGAAATATTTTAAAACTACAGCACATGCTGCCGAGTGCACAGTGCGAAAGGAGTGCACAGGGAAGCCCAGAGGTGAGTATTTATGTGTGCTGCGTGCGGTTTTCACAGAGCTCGCTGCCGAGCAAAGCCGAAAAAAGCCAATTTAACGCTTGAATACAATTTTCAATTTAAAGTTTTGCGCTTTCTTATATCGCAGCACTCTCTCGCTGCGTCCCTTTCTCCTTTCATGTTATCTCCCTCTCTCTCTCTCACCCTGCAACTTGTTACGTTTTTAGTTGCGCTGCCATATGACACGCCCCCCTTGAATATGCTATGGGCAGGATATGGGCGTGATGGGATGGAAAAAGGATGTGAAGTGGGGTAAGAGCAGTCTCAAAATCCATCAAGGAAAGAAAAAAGCACCTTAAAAAGCTCGCATAAAAGTTGACTTTGATTAAAGTTCGAACTTAAGGCACAATGTACACACGCACACACACAGACACTTAATAATACATCGACAGGATACACATAAACACTTAGGTTCCCTCAGCCGGCAGCCATCGAGCTATCTAGCCTTGAGTTGGGGCCACACTTCAAGCCAAAAGCCAAAAGCCAAGTCAATATAGCTGAGGCTGTAAGTGAGCCAAAGCTGATTGAAATGATTGAGGCGAAATGGCGCGATATCAGCTAGCGAGAGAGAAAGAGAGAGAGAAGAAATGAGGATATGGGAAATGCCGTTTACAGCATAAGGCAGCTAAGTGCGCGTTGCTGTTGTGCGTCAACACTGAGGCGAAGCATCAACTGGATGTCGATTGGAAATTTGTTTTCAAGAGATGAGAAGTAGCTAAAAATAGATAAAAAGTAGAGATACATTATGTGCGCCATAGCTGCTAGTATGTCCACTTTGGCTTTCAGCTTGGCAAACTTAAATTATCTGCGGATTCTGTAAAGTTTGCTTTAAAAAATGCTCAAGAAATAAGAGAACTCGACAAGTCTGCCTTGGCGTGGCTTTTGTTTTACTATCTGATTGCTACTGTAATAAAATTAGGTTCTTGAATTCTTCTTTTTATGATTCATTTTCGATTTATGATAGACACATAAAAGACACCTAATTCTTGCTATTAGCCAAAAATTTGGCGAAGAGTAATATTAAGCAGTAATCAGAATGTAGTAGGTAGAGTACAGTTCTAAACTTCTCTACTCAGTGGTTTAAATCTAAGAACCATTCCAGTTTCTACTTTTATAAATTTCTCTTTTATATTATTTACACCCGCAACTCAAGGTAAGCCGCCATTGTTCAGTTTTCCGTTTGACTGGATTATTTTGACAGCTTCTTTGTCAAATCATGATATCAAGAATGCATATTTAAACGAGTTCTTGAATATCTCTTGATATGTTCACTTGTTCACAGACAAAAGTACTCAACTTGAAGCACAAATCTAAATAGATTTTTAAGCAAATATTGTTTGCTTGTTTGATTCATAAAACCAACAATATATAAATGAATATATATCTATTGCTATAATCAATTTCTACTTAGCACTGCATCAATCTTCGATGCTTCAACAGTTTGGCTGGGACCCATGCGAAGCTGTCATTAGGTACATACCTGCAAATAGAATCGAGATAAATTGCGTTGAGTACAGGGCATCGATCAAAACATTGATAATTATGTTGTTTAATCAATTGTGGCGTATAACTTATATTTGTACACATGTTGCGAGCTTGTTTAGCTCAAGAATTTGTCGAATTGGAGAGTCGGATCGGGGCAAATATTTAGCATTACTGGCAGTTTCATGGCGATGGCGATGGCGATGGCGAAACAAACAAGGCAAGTAAACGAAACTCTTGCTTTTGCCTTATTACAATGGCAGCAGTCGAAACTCGTTAAGCGCTGCCGCAAATGCGATGAGTTGTTAGTTTTTAATGAGCGGCGAACGTTGATCACAACACTTATTGCTCAACTCTGTCTAGGTTGAGTCGGGGCCGCATTATGATCTTTTTGGCCACGCACAAAAAACTAACGCAGCGGGCACACATAACATAATTAAAAGGCCAGCAGATGGAGGAAAAAAAAAGTTGGTGAGTAAGGAAAACACGCGTTGTATTATGGTTTATAATCTTCTTCTTCTTTTTCCATTTGTATTTCGACGCACAGTCGACTCTAATGATAGGTGAGAAACAAGTCCAGGCTGAAGGTCACTCCTAATGCAGCTCATCTATCTCAGCTCAGTTGGGGCAACAAAGTTGGAAGTTTCATTACGACGAGTCAAGTGCTCGAGAGAACAGCAACAACAACAAAAACAACCAACAAAAAAGCAGCAATCTAGTTTTTCATTTTGCAAACTGTTTTTTTGCTGCCCGTCCAAATGAGTTTTCAATATTGTGCAGTGCGTGTGTGTGTATGTGTGGGTGTGTTGCTATGTGACACGCACAAAAGCAAATAGCAAACGACAAACAAAGTTTTTACTTCTGTATTTTTTTTTTTTTTTTTTTTTTTTTTGCTGTCTTCATTTCAAGAGGCAATCAATGCCTGTGCTCAAAATTGATTCCCTTTCAAATGCGAACGATGACGACATTTTCAGAAATTTCTTAACTTCTCCCAGCCATGGGGCAGTTTTAATTAAACAAAACTACGTTTGTATTCACATTGCAGACAACAGTTGTTTACAATCAAATTAAAGCTGCTGTCGCCGCTGCCGCTGTTGCTGCTGCTGCCTAACGCTGGCAAATAATATGGCAACGCACACGAATTTGGTATTCGTGACACGTCTCTGAAGTCGTTTCATTGTTGCAGTTTTTCATAAAACACGCGACATTTTCATTTGAATTTTATGCCCAAGAGCGCACCGCACTCGGAGAGGGTTACAAAAGTAACGCATACGCCCCGCTGCACACACACACACACGCACAGGCACACACACACACCGACACACCCTCTTCACACACATCTTGTTTTCATTTCCGTCAGCTACAATTGACGCTGCTCAACTTAACCTCATTCGTCCTGCTGCTGCTTCTGTTTTTTTCTCTTTATTTTTTTTTCTTTTCGCTGCTTCTCATCCTTCTACGTCTCTTTCTCCTTCTTCTGCCGCTGCTTCCTTTGCTGATGTTGTGGCATTTTCATTTGCATATTCAACGGTGTCCTCGCACAGTTCTCGTTTGGGGTTTTTAACTTTTGCCAGGCCAGGGTTCCTTCACTTGCTCTGCCCTTCCCCCAGGGGGCGACGGCACACACAACTTTCGCATAAGTTTGGCAGCGCAGCGAACAGTGTACACATCGAGAATAGGTTGCACAGTGTAATGCTGTTCGCACACACACACACACGCACACACACACACACACACACACACACACACACACACGCACACATGCACACTATTCTATGCAATGTTCACTAGAGACTATTTCTAAAAGTTACATCCAACAAGTTTGTAGCTAAGAAAACGTTCAAATATAGCTTTGTTAACCTGCTCGAGTAACACGCAGCCGATTATTGGATGCTCTGCTAGTAATTGAATATATGAATTTAATCTATTAAAGAGCATGCGAAATTCGTGTAGAGTATCGAGCTGGGTGCTGGGTGCCCGCTCTTTGTAGTTCGCTCCTTTATAGCATTGGGCGAGTCACACGAAATTAAAAATAATATACGCCATTGCAGCTGCTCCTTGGATAGGGGCCAGTGGGGCACACTTACTGCCTTCCACTTTGCTAACTGACATGATAAAGCGTTGCCAGGGCTCGCCTTCTGGCTGTCTCGCCTTTCAGCCTTTCGTCCGCCTGTCTGCATAGTCACGTTTCGGTGCAGCGAAAGCCAAAGCCAGAACATGGCCGGGGACAAGCCACTTGCCTCTTATCAAATGAAAGTATATAAATTGATGCTGGCCTCTTTAACAGGCCCAGGCCTCTGTTTTTCACAGCTGCTGCACACACTCTTTGCAACGCTATTTTCACAAACAATTTGCAGGCAACGCTGCTAATTGCAAAGGGAGACTCGAAATTTGAAAGTGTTGCACAGCTTGCTAAAATACACCAGCACAGGTGTAAATTACACACGCACACAGAGAGAGATAGAGAGAGACAGAGACAGAACACATAATGAACATGACAGTCAAGCTGGATGCACAGCATCCATTGCTATTGTGTTTAATGGCGGCTGGAAGCGGCTGCCGTTGTATTTCACCTGAAAATTTTGCCAGTATTTCGTGTGAGCATAATTATGTGGCAGATACAAAAGTGTTGCCTGCCAACAGGCTGACACTCACACACACACACACACATACTCAGGCAGCTCATCAGAGTCACAGTTTGCTGCTGCTGCTGCTGCTGTCTGTGTTTGGCACTCGCTGATGACGCCTACGTCATATTGTACGAGCGTTGCTGCTGTTGCTGCTGCTGCTGCACAGTCGCGACTTCAGCTGACGCTGCAGCAACGTCGACTGCATATATTTCTTGTAATTAAAATCACATTGAAGCACATGCAGGCGAGCCGGGGCCAGACTGTGCCTTTGAGGCAAGGCAACAAACTTGTTGACTGGTGTGTCTATATGCAAATTTATATATACATATATATATGTATATACGTGTGTGTGTGTGTGAGTCTGAGCACGCGCGTGTGTTTGCTGTAATTAAACTAAATTAAGAACTCTCTTGGCATTAAAATGAGATTTACGCTTCAGCGCAACGCAACATTGAGAGCAACAAACTTGGCTAACTGTCATTTCAAATGAAAATTTGTACAGCACGCTCCAACCATGCTTAATTAATTTCTAAAGCTCGGGCTAACGAAAAACGAAAACCCAAACAAAAATGAGAATGAAAATGAAAATACAACAAAAACCCCGGCTGCCTGCTGCTAACTTCAATGAAAACTTTTCCACCACTTGTTTTGCAGTGTCAATTGTGACAGCCAAATTGTATGCGAAAATTGAGTCATTTCTGCGTGCCAGCAGCGCAGCTGCCGAGCGATGCAAATCCTTCCCAACAACTTTATTCCGTCGTGGAGACTGCTGCTGAATATTCATACACGAAGTGGAGCTTACAACAAATTTAATTATATCAATAAAGATATCGTTTTGAATGGGAAAAGTTATAGGAGAGATTAAAAGTGATGAAATTTCTAAAATCAGATGATTCTAAGATATATTTTTTATATATTTATATACATATGTCAGGTTTATCTCAATTTGGTCGTCTTCCATTTAACTTTTCTAATTTTACAACTGCGCGCAATATAGAATTCCCAGCGTGCTCTTTCACAATCTGCTTTTTCAGTATGATTATTTCTATGTTCAGCAAAATATTTCTCAAGAAGTGATTATTACAGATACTAGGCAAGCGCGCAACTAACACGCATACTCATTCGATAACATTTTTACCACAACTCTTTACTCTATATTCAACCTCTCTGTAATGCTACTGCAAAAGTAAAAGGCAATACGACTGAATTGAAAAGAACTACGCAAGTTTGAAAACAATTTGACCAATATTATAATAATATTGGTCTCTATTATATACTTTTCAGAAATTTCTGTACATGTCTTAACAAATAATGCATAAAGTCTCTAAAATTGTAAAAATACTATTCAAATTAATTAAAAAAAAAAAAAAAAGAATTAATAAATAAATAGCTAAAAAAAATAAGAAAATATAATAGTTAAATAAGAAAATAAAAAAAAATATACAATAATAAAAATAAATAAATAAATTATATTACTGGGATGCAACACTGTTTCTCTTGAATTATTAAATTTTTGATAAAGTATATCCGTATTTCTGTTTTATTTAATTTTTTTTTTTTTTACAAATAAGAACTTAAAATAAAATAAAATATTATTAAAAACAACACATATCCTATATCATATATATACCAATATCAACGATAAATCAACAGAGTCGATTATTTATTACAGCTTTAAAGAAAATAGACTTCAACCATTGTTAAAGCAGTTTGCGATAAAAGCTTTTACTATCTATAATATATAATCGAATATATTAGTAAGTTCTTCAGCTGCTCACATCAAATGCAAAGAAACTGTAACTAGCCACAAGGGCCAGCATAGTAGAAAAGAAAATATTGTTATCCACTTAGTATTCAATTAAGGTTCACATCGTACATAGCTGGAGGACATTGCATTTGATTGCCTTTGGCGGCCATGTGGAAAGTTTTGCTAACCACCAAACTCACATGGTCTTCCATTCACGTTTGCACTCTGGGGCCAAGGAATTTGCATATTATTTGCATATACATGAAGCGACGAACAAAACGTTTGCTTTCAGATTTACAAAATGCTAAAGAACAATACTTTGTTGGCGCTGGTTGGGCTGTAGCGAGTTTAATGAAAGGCGCAATTATGCAAAGAGCAAGTAATTAGTGAAGCAGCCAGCCAAGGACTCAGTCCACCTCGGCCAATTGGCCCAAAATGTTTCGACAACTTACAGTCCCTCCCTCTCTCCCTCTGAGAGGAGTCGCTGCCTCCACTGCTGCTGCTGCTGCTTGGATTTATATTCTTTATTGCATTCTTATGCCTTAATTTTGGAATTAAAATAAGAGAGGCGAGCAAAGGAAACAAAGCCAGAGAAGATGACTGTGGCAGCAGTGGAAACTGCGCCAAATGTGTATTTTATGCATTTCACAAATGGAGGCAACAACTGCCAACGAGACACATAGCAAAGAGAGAGAGAGAGAGAGAGAGAGAGAGAGAGAGAGAGAGAGAGAGAGAGAGAGAGAGAGGGAGGGAGATGAGGAAGCGCTTTGTCGGATGCGGACGAGAACCGCAATGAGAATATAAATTTATCTTCTTTTTATTTTTTATTTCATTTTGTTTGCAAAGGCGCGAATTGTAACAAACGTTGATCAAACGCTGAAGCCGCTAGGCACCAAGCAGAAAAGCTTTGCCCACTTCTCCAGTCTCTCACGGCAATTGTTTAGCCCAAAATGCGCATTTAATTCAGTTTTGTGTTGCGCAGTGCTCGCAAATCGAGCAAACACAATAAAGTGGGCAGAGCCAAAGACGGGCCGGAAGAGGGAAGTTGGCATCGCGATAAATGCAAATGCGGCGAGCAGAAAATATTATTATAATATGGTAAATATGGAATGCTGCTGGATGCGGGATGTTGGAATCCGAATGCGAATGCGACGTTTCAACTTTTTCGAAAGCGCGCAAACAAAAATTTATGCATTCCAATTATAAACCGTGCAAAAATGAACGTAAAATAAAATGCCAAGCGACGGAAGGAACTTCGGGCGCCATTTTGGTGCCCGGAAATGCACTCAAAAAGTTTTGCCTACGAACAAAAAAGCTGAAATAATATAGTAATATATAATGGAAATTAATTAAATGAATGGCAAAGCCAATTCTATATATCCACTCATTTTGATTGCTTGCCCAGCACACACACACAGATACACACTTGCATATAGCAAACATGCTCACACATACTTGTGATTTCAGGGCTCAATCAATTGCAGCATTTGCCCTCGCCTTTCACCTGCACAAAGGGCTCTGGCAAATACGAAAAGCGAAGGTGGAGCAGCGACCACAGCCGGGATATTGCTGATGCCAAACAAACTTTGACTAGCCTGCCAAATGCCAAACTACAAAAAAAAGTATGGTAAGGCCATTGTAATAAAAAAAAAAAAGGAAAAACTTTGCCAAACCAAATGTTGGTTTGGGTTTTCGTTTGTACTTCTTTTTTGGCGTTTGAATTTGCTAGCCTGATTGAATGGCAGCAGCAGCAGCAGGCAAATACTTTTGGACTTTCAGGCAACACAAACACACATACACACGTATATATATGTGTGTATACAAATTGCTCTGGCGCTAAGTTGAAGTGTCATATGGTGCAAAAAATATGCAATAAATTTATGGGCGCCGCACACACATACATACACACTCACAGAGGGCTGCACACATGCATAGATACCCTTACATAGTCGGGACAACTGCGCTCCGTCGCATATGCTGAGCAACATTTCCGTTTCCGTCTGCTACACCAAATAAAACATAAACTTTTGCCAGCTAACGAAACTATAGCGAAAAGAAAATTGAGTGCGAAATATAACAAAACATAAAAGAAAAACTCAACTCAAAAAAAAGATGACAAAGTTTGCACTTTAACAAGAAAATAATCAAATAAATTATCATAAAATGTTGAGAAACCGTTTTGTTTTGGCCGGAAGTCACGTACTGTCTGCCGGGGCCCAGCCAGTCACATGTGTATGTGTGTGTGCGCGTGTGTGTGGGTGACATAAAGAGGAAATGAAGTGGTGCAAAAGGGACGGAGCGCAGGCAACTCTGTCTCATGGGCTTTATTAACTTTGCTAAAAAGTAAAGGAGCAGGGGCTGAGGACGACGACGCCGCTTTAAATTATGGCCAAGTGGCTAAATTATGAGAATGTCGCGTAAGCCAAGCGCCACGTCGACAAACCGAAGACAAATGGTTTTCATGTGTAAATTAAAATTGGAAAACAGAACTTTGAAAAGGGTAAGTGAGAAACTAGAAAGCAGCAGCCAAATAAATAGGAAAACTTTGGGGCTCAGCACAAAATAGATAAAGGAATTATCTGACTTTATTTAAGACATAAATTCATTATCTAAGCTGAAGCACGATTTGACGCAATATCCATTTTATGCAAGAAATCGTCGGGACAAAGGCATCAGCCAGATAAAGGTGGGACCCAATTACCGGCTAGTTGCTAACAATTTAAGCTTATTCATAACCAACTGCGGACATTCACAAGAATGTATAGAGCGCCAGCCACACACATGTGTGCCAACGTGCTGGAAACCTATCAAGCTGGCAATCATAACAGCTCCTGAGGCTCTGCATTTTGCCACTGGAACTGGAACCATCAACTGGGCGGCAGGGCGGTGCGGCTCAGACAATGTCAGCGTGGGGCGTGGGGCGTGCGACGTCCCTGGCCAGATAAGGGTGACAAAAATATGTATTAAGTGCATGGATAGTCCGGCAGCAAGACAGACGAGCGACTATCAAAAGGTATGAAAAGCGAACAACAACCAAGAAGCAGACCGAAAGAAATGAAATGAAATCCTTTTATATATACAAACAAACAAAGGATGGGACAAATAGCTGGACCCCATACACACATCTATATATGCATACATATATTGTATAGTTGGGGATACACACAAAGGCCGGCGAATGAATGCATAAAGTGCCAGCAGTGCTGAAGAGCGGCAGAGGCATGGGCGTGGCAGTGGCATGGGCAGGGGGCAAAGGGCATGACAGCACGAGTGCCATAGAGGCAACAACAAGTTGACACTTTTATGAGGCACTTAAATGACACAACCCAAAGCAAGCATGACCATATGAGGTTTGCGACAGGGATGCCAACCTGCGCTTCAGATTGGCATGCAAACATTTGTGCAGGCCGAGGGAAGGGCAGAGAGTGAGCGAGCTAGCTGCCTTTAGAGAAGCAACAATTGCAATTGTCCAGCTATCGCCGAGCAGTGGAGGAAGGGCGCACAAAGTTAGCTAATGCCAAAAACAGCAATAGCCCTAACAATGGCCGGCCATTGGTGGCCAGGACGGGGCGCAAATATTTAGTTGCATAACAAAAGCCAACTAATTTTTGTTGTTCTAGAGAGCTAGATAAATAATTGAATCGGGCATTTCCGTTTCTATTTTTTTCCTTTTTTTTTTTTCTTTTTTGGTACTGAGCACCAGCTGCTGCCCCTGATGCTGCTCCGTCCTCTGCGTCAGCGCCGTGTCAGAGCATCCATCAATTGGTACATCAGAGTCCCATTGAGTCAGCCCGAAACCTGCGCCTTTGTTGTCGTAAATCAGTTGACTGGCGCACTGCCAAAGAATATTTTGAAAATTGAAAAGTGTAAGCTGTACGAGACACGCCCTGGCCGCCCTGACAGCCGACCCCCTCTAACCCTGGCTAGCTGGATGGAAATTGGAATATTTTCTGACACATTTTTATCGTTGAAATTGTCAAAGAGTTTAAGCATGAGACGGCCACGTTGCCGTCTTTGGCATTTGGCTCAGCCCATACTGCATTATTGACAGTTCATATCGATATGCTTGCGCCTGTGTGTGTGTGTGTGTGTGTGTGTGTGTGTGTGTCAGTGTGTGGGTGTGTGTATATGTACTTAAATATATTCCAAAAGATATATAACATTCTGCTGGGTTATTGCATTCAGAAGCGGCACACTCGACTCTGGCCAGACAAATTGAAAGGAATTGTCTGTCGAAACGATAGGTAAAATGTGTCGCTAGCCAAATTGTGGCTCAGCAGGCAAACGGCTCGAATTACGTATTAAATTGGGAATCTGTTCAAGGAAATGGCGGTAGAGCAAAGGTAGGAATTCTTAGTCAGAGAAGAATGAACGAAAATAAATGGAATATATGTCTACAACAAAAATATATGTATATAATGTTTATTTGAAAAACAAACTGAAAAACTATTTTAATTGCATAAGCAAGGCGAGCGTGCAAATGTCAATTCTCATTAATATTCAATTTCACTTAAAACTCAATTTGTGTAAAATGCCCCAAAATGTATAATTTCAACTATAGCAATTAAGTTATGTTTTCACAATTTTAATTACAGTTTATTAGCGCAATAAAATTAAGTTGTAAATAAACAAAAACAACAAAATATTCCTGCAAATTATATTTTATAAAGTTAAAATGTGATCGAATGGAGAATACCCAGCAGCTTTAGCTATATAACTATATAAAATTTATTTGATTCTGTTAGATCAGGAAAGTGTCAAGATTATTTATTGTCAAAGCAGAAGCCTATATTATAAATAAAATATTAAAACAATAAGTTCTATTCTCGCCCAAAATATTTAATAAGAAACCCAAAACTATGTATTTATATAAAAGAAGAAAATCTTTGGTAATTAATTTTAATTTCATAATTTTTAATTTAATATTCACAACAAGACTAGCAGTTGAATAAATAAATTTAAATATACAAATAAATAAACAATTAAAAAATACATATATTTTGCTTTGTACATAATTTTAAATACAAATTTTAGTTTGATTTAAAGTTTTAAATTATTTAAGATTTCGGTCTATGGCTTTACCGTGTTGAACTAATAGGATTATTTCATTTAGAGAATTTATATATTGCCTATGGAACGATGTTTCCACCATTCATCTATACACATTCGCCATCATACCTCTTTAGCATATCTCAAATTTATAGCTAAACCATGAATATATTTATTGCCAACCGCAGCTTTTGTTTAGTGACCAAAACCAAATTCAATTTTTGGATCAAAATTTCGGCTCAAATAATTAGATATTAACAAAAATGAAAAGTCAGCATTTTTGTAGGCGCAAAATGCAGTCCATTGCCACGCGTCCACTTGATTTATGATACATTCAACTGTATTTATCGCCTAGCCTAGTAAATATATTTCAAATTTACATATGCGCCATACTGCGACAACAACAACAACAATCAAAGTTGCAACAATTGTGGCAAGTGCCACAGTTTTCGTGCGTTGCTGCGCTGTTAACAATTACCCCCGACATTTTTACGAACGAGCAACGCTGCTGAAAAGAGGAAAAAAGCAATCAAGTAAAGGCGTTTCAGCGCAGAATGCTCGACTATGAGTTACCTGGTAAAAACTTTAAAAAGTGTGCCAACATCATTCAATATATGTATATGTGGATTTCAGTTGGATCTTTTAAAAATCTCATGAAATAAGCAAAGTGTTATCAAAAACATCTTTTCAATATTCTGAAACTACATTTGTGAAAGCATAAAAAATCAATTATTCACCAGCTCTCGAATTTTCGTATTTTAAAATTAAAACTCCAACAGACACCCTGATTTAATTATACATAAATAAATATACTTTTAATTCTCTGCCCCGTTACAAGCTGCAACAGAATGTCATCATGCCCTTTCGCGTCAATTTCCTATAAACTTTACATAAAAAACTGGACTGTAAAAGTGCCGCTCATGTCCACAGGGTTTAACATGTTGGAGGCGTGGCCGCTTTGTGGTTGGCTCTGTTCGTTTGAAGTGCAGCAACCGCTTTTTGGCTGCGCTCTCCCTATAATCATTTAAAATCAGCGTCAGACACGACGACGGCCTTAAATCTTTGCGCGAGCACAGCAGAGGCGCATTTTTTTGCTGTTCGCCGGCGAACTGATTTTTTCGGGGGCGCATTGTTCGAAAAAATTAATTAAAATATGGTGCATGAATCCATTAAAGTTGCAACAATGTGCTGCACTTGCAAAAAGGTGAGCTGTCACACACTGCGTATGCGTAATCAACGTTTTTATATTTCATGTTTTCATGCGGCTGGCAGCCACGGCGCACGCGGCACGCGGCACGCGGCGTATGATCAATTTCCATTTCCATTGAGCCCAGCAATTAATCCGGTATTTTAAACCCGAATACTGACAGTGCTTGATTTTTTTTTCTTTTTTATAATTTTCATGGTTAACATTAAAAGCAATTTGACTAATTTTTTTAATTGCTTCATTATGGACAGCAGCGAAGACTACACAAAGAATTGTGAGTATTGTTCCATAAAAATGCAGCGTTAAATTTCTAAATTGTTTACATTTGCTATTAGGCAATAATAATAAACAACAACAACGACAATGCGGCCCAAGCAATTTGTCGTCACAGCAATCGCAACAACTACAAAAACAACTATCAATGACTCGGCTTATTAGCACACACGCCCCACTTCGACGCCCCTTTGGCACACACACACACACACACAGACAACTTCGCCTCGGGTGCTAAAACTAAACTACAAAATTGCTGGCTCGCGTGTCGGGTCGCATTTTAGTGCCACTCCCGCCCGCCCCTCGCTGGTCTGCTGCATGAAAAGTTTGCTGCGAGTTTAATCAATAAGTTTTCCAAGGGTCTAGGACGTCGTGCCGCCTCTAGGAGCTGCCGAGCGTCTGCGTCCGCGATAAGCGTTTTAATAGCTCACTTGATTATGCGCACAATTTTTGATCCAAAATTATGCCAAAGTGGATTGTTAGCCCATTGGCCAGGGGCCAAAACCGTTCGCTCAGCATTCACATCCTGTCCCATTTCGCGCTGATGAAGACGCTTCACTTGCAACGCAATTTGAGCCAGCTGTCAATTAAGTCGAGTATGACAGAGCTTAGCGCAAAGTGGCTGCGACTTGGTCGAGAACAATTTATCTTGTGGCTGGCCGCAGCGGATTATCTTAGTATTTATCTGTCTAGTCGGTGCAAAAACTATTGGCAAGCACTGTGCCAAACTTTTCACATTGCATTTGCTTGCTGACTTTCTCATGTTTTAATTTAATTACATTAAAATGCCGAGAAGCCAAAGCTAATTTCTGCGAGCTGACAGCCAAAGCAACCGAAATAAAACACAATATTTCGCATTTATCAGTTTTGGCTCATTGAGCAGAGGACAATCAGAGGAAGGTCGTCGCATAAGTGAGAATTTACATTGATCGATGGTTTTTAATTGCCATTTCCAAGGCCTTGCGGTCTAAAAATAGATGGCAAGTGATTAGGAAGTGATTAATGTGAGGTGCAGAGAAGGCAAATGGCAAGCGCAAGATGTGCGGATGTCTAGCAAAAGGTGCTCGGTTTCAAATTGAGAAATATTTCTTGTTACGATTAAATTGCACGATAGAAAGGGAAATAGAGCTATCATTGGACCCATTATGTACTTAGGCTCAATTGAATTCAATGAGTTAATGTAAACGAAAATCATGAATAAGCAAATTATGTTTTAACAGATATTTCACGTTTACTCTGACAAGTTTACGTTCTCAATTGAAGATGCTAGAGTTACAGCTGCCCTACTTCTTCGGCAAATAAATTTTCTGTAGGTTTTAATTGAATTCGGTAATTATAGAATCCCTTGCTAAATATAGCATATAAATTCTATGAGGGAACGAGTAGGAATTGATGTGCTAATGAAAAGTCTATAAGCATAGCATTAACGCCTATATACAAATTTTTTTAGAACAACTCGATTTTTGTGTTATTAAGAGACCTCCAATAGGGTATGCCTAACTAGGATACCTGAGCTCTAAGGGAATTTCGATTTTATACCGTGAACTCATTGAAAACGAGATTTAAGGGTATATTGATTTTATGAAAATATATGTAACAGACAGAAGGAGGCGTGGCAGAACCCATATATATTCTTGATCAAAACAGCCATGTATGTCTGTCTGTTGAAGGCTCGAGATTTAATATTTCAAATTCATACTATAGAATACTATATTTGATTTACATTTTTTTTTAATTATCGATCAAATCGGTCATCTTTATTCGTTTTTTAATCAAAGATAGAAAAGTTGGGCACTTCAGATTTACTGCGTGTCTTTGCACTGAATACAGAGAATATGTATAAGTATTGGTGTATGTCAAGAAGCGTAGAAAGATTGGGATTTGAGCGCAGGATTCTGAATATTCTAGTCTAGAAAGTCTAGAAATCTTGACTAGAGCACTCTTAGTTGTTCAATATACGACACAGCTAGAATCGATATACGAAGCACACGCAGTTACGCCTTACACGTCTCACACAACTTAAAGATTTATGTGGTGAAAGAGTAGTAAAAATTTAGTTTGAGAAGATTTATACTCAAATATTAAAGCCAATTGCATATGCCACAACTGATCAACAAGAAATCAATCTAGTGTAGTGCTTTTAAAGATTTTCATGTTGCTTTTCCAAAAACTTCCCTCACAATTGCTTTTATAATTGGTCACTTTGATTATTTTAATATTGCAGCTATGGATATATGATAAAGCCCCAAACTTTGTCTAGCTCCTTTCGACTTTACTGGCAACACACATACACATATATGTATATATTTAGCTGTTCGATTCAGCTTCGTTCCTTTTTCTTTATTCACTATCAACTCACACTTGGCTGCATTCTCGTATCGGAACTTTATCTCGCAAATTGCTGTATGCACCACTTGCATTTCCATTCATAAGCCACAAACTTGAAATAAAGCATAAAAAACAACTATCAAATAAAATACATGCATTTATTTTTAAGAAATAAACATGAAAGCCATTTAATCTGCAATGCATACAGCAGATCACACACACACGCACTCACACATTCCACAATTTTACGCTGGTAAATATTTTAGTTAAGTATACGCCATGTATCTCGCTTGCTTTCGCCCGCTCTCCCTCGCTCATTTCTTTCTATAGCTCTATCTCTCACTCACCCCTAGCCAGTCTCTATGTCTTGTCGATGGTGCTGCCACGTTTTGTTTGGCATTCAATAGTTTACATTTCTGTGGCAGCAATGGCACGTCGCCTCCGTGATAACCCCCTTGGCTGTTCATTTCAAATTATTTTTATATGTTCCCTCTTGTTTTGCTGTTGTTGCTGTTGTTTTTTCAGTTGCTGCTGTTTGGTTTGAGTATTTTGCGGGTATTTGTACTGCATTTCATTTTTATGCAGTTACAATGACAACTTTTGCAGTTCCTCTTGCTGCACGCTTCGAGAGGCATAAAAAGCGCACAGATAACGACTGAGCAGAAGGTCCACAGCGGGCCAACAACTGGGGTAGATCTGTGAGCAGAGATTTTATGCAACATGACAGTCAACGGCATCATCACCATCACCATCAACAGCATCATCAGCATCGTCATCATCATCATCATCATCATCTCAACATGCCATATATCTTTTATGTGTATGAGCATGTCATTTGCATTATTTTCATTACATTTTATTGGACATCTTGTGGATGCAGAGCTTAGTCTGCAGTCTGTATATGTGTGCGTGTGTTGGCATTAAAATTCAAAATTTAAACTGAATTGCTGTTGACAAGCGGCGCTTAGAAGCTGCTGCTACACAACTTGCTAGTCGAAGTGCAAAACTTTGTGGCATCGTTTGGCAATCTTTGCCTCCGACGAAGTCACAACTTGTACGACGTTCTAATCTTTGTTAAACCAAAATAAAAATAAAGAAGCGAAAACGAAAAACTGCCAAAACATGTCACATCTAAGCGTCGACTTCCCCAGTCCCCGCCCGCTTTAAATAGACCCTTGCTTCCGAGTTGTTTTTCCACAAAAACGCTGCGAATAATTTACACAGAACAAACTTTTGACTAAGAAAACAAAATGAAAAAAAGCAACAACTACAACAACTACAACAAAAACACATTTGACCAAAAGTGAAACAGAGGCAACCGCAGAGCGCCTTGAGAGTGCTAAGCTGGGCGTTGAACTGGGCGGGGCAACAGCAACAGCAACAACAGCAATGAAAAAGCTACAAAAGCTGAGAAAAGTTATAAAAATGTTTTGCCCAGGCAAAAGTGTATGAAATAATCCGTGGAGATTTTTATCTTGTTAAGCATGGAAATGTCCGCCGCTCTGCCTCAGTCCCTCAATTCCCCTCTGCCCCCTGGCTGACTCTGTTTGTGCCTCTTCAAATCGCCTACCGCTCGCCTTACCCTTCACACACCCTTCCTCTCTCTTTCTCTATATCAGCAATCGCTGCCTCTCTCTTTCTGTCCACTTATCATTGCTGGAAATCTGCGCAGCAGCTGTTGTAGATTGTTTCTTTTCCCGCTTGCTTCTTTTATTTTAATTTATTTTACAGGTAGCAAAATTTTCAGCTCAACAAAAATGTTTCTCTTTTTTCATTTTTCAAAATAAATATTGTAAATACATCGTAAAGTTTAGCTGTCCATTTCTCTCTAGGCCTCTTTCATCTTTGCTGTTGTCATTAATTCAATTAACTTGCAGCTCAGACTATGGCTCTGAGTTCACCTGTTGTTTAGCCGTTTACCTGACAGATTTATGGCTCCCAACCAGAGTTTAGCGAGGGGCGTAAAGATTTTTGGCTAATTAAAGCTGCTTTGGGTCAGTCACTTCCATCGGATGCGGGGTACGTGAGGAAATTACTTTTGGGACCCGCTGGGTTTAATGCGCCAACTCGCTGAGAGCTGTTCAACTTACCTGTAATGGAAAAAACGAGAGAGAGAGAGAAAACGAGAATAAGTAATTAGCGAAAATTAGTGTGAATGTTTTTAAGTGTGGCTTACGAGAATACATGTATATATAAATAATATTTTTTTTTGGATTGGGAAAGTAACTAAAGACGCTTAGGTCTGAGCTGTAAAAGCGACTTGATGCCAAGCAATTAGCCTCAAATATGTATAAATAGAAACTAGACATATAAAACCATCAGGTAAGCCCAGAAATATCACAGAAAATTTAATTTGATGGGCTCAGTTTGTAAAGAGAGCAAAAAAGCTACCAAAGGAGGTATCGATTTTAAAAATTATTTTAAAAATATATAATAGTTCAAAATAGATGCCAAAAGAGAGATCAATTTTAAATTTGATTTCAATACTTATATGTAATACATTTAGCGTTTTTTAAAGAGAACGAGTTAAATTCAAATTTTTTTTTTTAAATAATATTATATCATAATTCAATCAAATTTAAGAACGAATAAAATAAGTTAAAGAAGAGATACATTTTTTATTTTAGGATTTGATAATAATTCAATTAAATACATTGTATATATATCACTTTATAAAAAGAACGAACAAATTGTGTTGAAGAAAATTATATTACATTTATTTTTTGAATAATATTATATAAAAATTAAGTCAAATATAAGAAGGAATAAAATATGTTGAATTGTTACATTTTAATTCAATATTATTATTTAATAATAATGCAATTAAATATTATCACCTAGTTGAAAGAAATTTAAATGTGAAGTTTTATTTAATAAATATTTAATATTTTAAAGATCGTCTACATAAAGCAATTGCAATAATTGCAGTAAGAGCTTGATTTCTGTGAACAGCCAAGCGAGCGACTTTTAAGCCGAATCACCTGTGTGTTTAGTTCGTGCATCTGCCTAGAAGCGGCAGCTTCTAGTCACTCAATAGCATCATCAAACAACAAATCCTTGCCCACAATGCGACAATCCTTCTTCTAGTGCCTCAATTCAACACATGACGCTGCTCTAGATGGCCATCAATCTAGTCTTGTCAGCGTGCAGTCAAGTCGTTTGCTATTACTTTTCCCCCCCTTTTTTTTGTGTTTGTTTCCCTTTTTGTGTGCCACAAAAGCCGCGTTGATGACGTCATTGAGTTGCTGCGCAGCGCTGCGCTGCGCTGCGGCGTCACTCCCGCAACAGAAAACCAGTTTTCCATTCCTTCGAACAAAACAGGATTTGGCTTTTTGTGTATTTCTCCTTTTCGCCTTAAGGCTAAATTCATTGTCAAAGTCGCAAAAGCTGCGCCTACAAAAACTTTTGTCATCAGACAAAAGAGTTGAAAACTTTGCTGCTGCTGCCGCTGCTGTTATTGTTGCTGCTGCGTACGCCCAGCGAAACACGCCCACAGCTCAGACAGTGCATTTGTCTTGCGGGAGCACAGTGCGAACTCCCTGAAGCGACCGACTCAATGACTCAACGACTGCTCGATGAATCTCGATGTGGCGGCTATGCCTCGCCCGCTTGGTGCTTGGTGCTGGGTGCTTGGCTTTGATTGATGATTTTGAATTAGCGACAAGGCAGCGCAACGCAACGAGCTAAGCAGGAAAAATGTACGAAAGATCTTTCGAATGGTGATTTTCAGTGATTTTTTGTAGCTGGAGAAGAGTCAAAAATAAAAAAACACAAAAAAAATGCGTGCACATAAGTTTGCTGACAACAGAGCAACGACCGTTTGGCTCTCGCCTGGGATATGCTCTTAATGATGTGGGCATGTCTTGATCAAACAGCTTGTCAGCTGGACACGCTGCGACGCAGAGCTTAAGGTAGCAAAGCTCTCATAAGCCATGCGTGTGCTATGCTCTAACTACTAAAGTTCCCAGAGTTTACATAATGATTAAGAACATGGCTTATGTCCATGAGAAGAACATTCACAATGTGAAATTTTTGATTAAATCGGCAAAGGTAGTTTATCTTATAACTCACACAGATTTATATACATTTATAAACTATGTTTATTTCGTTTTGTAATTTAAAAACACAAATATTTAATTTCTATAATTTATGTTTGTTATAATCCAGACAAATTTATATTTATATATCTATACGTCCCTTCTTATATGATCTAATTTATATATTTTCTTTATTTTTTGTTTCTCTAAGAAGACCGTTTAAGAAATTAAATTTAAATGTGAATTGAAGTTGTACAGATATTATTTGTTATGATTCTCACAGATTCTTAACGATTTAATGTCACGAGTATTAAATATATATAATTTTTGGATGTTATAATTGTGATATTTCATAATTCAAAATACACAGATTTATATATATCTACTTGCATATACCTCCTTCAATGTTATTATTTTGTTAATTTAAAGACACGTGCCTCTAATTTATATGAACATTTTTAGTTAATTGCATATTTTCTACAGTCGCCTTTATGTAATTGACCAAAACTCATTAAGACAAACGGAATACTATCAAATTTCCTTTTCTAAGTGCTCGCGGCGCTGCTCCACGCAATTACGACTTGTTCATTGTTCAGTTCTAAGAGCAGAAATTCACATAAGGAAACAGAATCTATGAATAACTCAGGTTAGCTACAGAAACATGTGTCATTGAAAGCTACATTTGGCTTGTATTGGTTGAACGTCATTATCATCATTATCATCATAATGATGATGATCAAACGATCGTTTTAACCGCAGTTGCCTTGTTCTCTTTTGTGTCTGTCTGTCCGTCTATCCGTGCGTCTGCCCGTCTGTCATTACAAATTAGTTTAAGTTCTGGCTATTTTTATAATTTTTCTTGTTGCGGTTAGAGTGTTGTATGCCCCATCAGGTGCCAAAAGGCGCAGCGCTACATTTGCAATTAGCCATGTGCACAATTTTTTGATGGCTGCTGAAATGCCGACAATTGGGCTGCAAACAAATGAGATAAGCAGCTGCGCATTAAGATCCTTATATAAGCATCTCTCTCTCTCTCTCTCTTCCCCCACCCGAGTCGTCTGCAATTGTCGTATCTATAAGTGGCTTTCAATGTATCTAGTGCCACTCTCGCCTGTGTGGCAGCCACTCAACATGCAGGCTGTCTATTGTTGCACGTGCCAGCGCTCTGCTCATATCTGGCAGCGTTTTATTTAATTCCATATTTCATAGCTGTCAAGTGTCGCTTCCTGCCGTGCCCGCTTCCTGTGCCCCCGCCCAGTTTTTGTTATTGTTTTTTGTTGTTGTTGCTTTTCTTTTTTTTTAGTAGACTCTGGGTCCACGTCCACCTCAAATGATGGCATCATTAGACAATTTAGGTGTCGCTGCCGTTGTTGGCGTGGCCGTTGCCTATTTATTTTTGCTGCTGCGGCGCTGATTGAATAAATTATAGCCACTCGCGCGTGCATATTCAAGTGAGCGACAACTTTTCTTCATTTGATATGTACATTCGGTGCTTCTGCTGCTGCCGCTGCTGTCGCTGCCCACCTGCATCTTCGCCTGCCCTTTCATAAGCATATTCATATTTATTATTTCTTTTACGGCTGCCCGCAAGCGGAAATTGCTATTTATGCTCGCACTGGCTGCCATATTAGCCAGCCGCCCAATATCGTCGTCCATATAGCGCTGCGTATGCCATTTTTGCCATGGGGCAGCGACGACATGGCAGCGCATTAATCCAGAGATGTTTGCAGTGCGCATTTCGCGCTCTGCTCTGCATACAGTTGGTCAACTGGCAGCTGAGGTAAACCACTTTCACTGCCGTTGACCGGGTTTATTGCACTCGCCAATTGCAAATGCAGCGTGCGCTTTTCCACTGGTTATTCCGGTTCTTCTAATGCGCGCCGGTCTGTGACGAGTGCCTCGTGGCATTCGGTGTCATAATCAGTTCAGACACAGACACATATACAGATACAGATACAGTCACAGCCACATACACAGCTCTGACCCCCCCACTTACCACGCCCCCTGCCAACAACACATGGACTGGTTAGCTGCTCGCCAGCAAGACCGCAGCCCAACAGACGCGCCGCCGCCGCCTCCACCGTCGATGGGTTTATGTAAGCCACGACGCTGGCTTTCAGCTCAAGTGGCTGTTGGCCGATGACTCCAATGACGATGGAGCTGTCGCTGGCGATGGCGATGGCGATGGCGATGACTTCAGCCTCGACTCGGCCTCGACTCAAGGACAAATCGCTTGAAGCGTGCAAAATAATTCACGGACAGCGTAAATATTCTACATTGTAGAATCTGGTTGATTCCGACTTTTCGACAGGCCTTTTAAAAACCGAAGCATGTCTTCCACTTACTCTAATGCCCTACATCTGTGAAGAGGCATATCAGCTGCGAGTATATACATACATTCACAGTTTCACATGAACTTTGCTTGATATAGAGATATATACATATATATTTATTATATATATTAATATGCTTTACATATTTGAATATTTTATAGAATGTTAATTGAGGCATACTAAAAAGTAGAAACAGACGAATATCATTCAATATATACAATTTCTTAAGGGAAAATGTTATTCAGAATTTATATTTTAAGTCTAACTCATTTTCTAAATATATCGAAAGAAAGGGTATCTATTTAATGTTATTTAAATTATAACCAGATTAGTTCTCTTTCAGTATACCCCGAAAGTTACTGGATTGAAACCAAATACAGCGCATCTAATAGTCAACCTCCCATAGCTCAGCCACCACTTTGTTCTGCAAATTATTTTGCTGATTAATTATTTTGTTTGCTTTTGTGTTTGGCCGAAATCGAATCTTTGATGATTGACCAAATACAAATTGAAACGAAATATGCCCGAAAAGGAATAAATTGATAATTAATAATCAAAGCGTTTAGCGAGTGTAACTAAATACGTTTGTAGGCTCTAATTAGTTGTTGTTGTTTTTGTTTATCTTGTGCTGGGTCTTCGTGAATTTCGATCTATTTCTTTTGCGATTCGGTTAGAGCTTTGATGATGGGTTCTCTGACAGCAGGAAGCCCAGAGTTATTATTTTAATTAACCTAATGAACTCAACTGAAGAAATAATTTTCGATTACAAATTTCATCATGCATAAAATAATTGGAATTTAAGGAAACTATATACTAGTTCGAGTATCTGTCTATCCATGAAAATGATAAGCAGAAAATTATTTTGAAACTTAATTATATTTTAATTAAGCCAATTGAACACATTTTTCATTATTTAATAATTATCGAATAAAAACTTTTTAATGTATAGTATAAGGAATAAATGAAAATTATATTGTTTATTCAAATTTCTGCAATTAGAATATACAGA
This sequence comes from Drosophila meridionalis, assembly GCA_035045145.1. NCBI lineage: Eukaryota > Metazoa > Arthropoda > Insecta > Diptera > Drosophilidae > Drosophila > Drosophila meridionalis. The sequence continues at coordinate 2,142,953 of JAWNPG010000023.1, forward strand.
TATCTATGTATGAAAGGGCTTTAAATTTGAATGGAATTAATCTAATGAACTCAACTGAAGAAATGTTTATTTTTGTTAATGTTGTTCAAACTACATCAATAAATTGGAATTTAAGAAAACCTATATACGAGCACGATTATCTATAACTGAAAATGAAAAACTGAGGCGAGAATTTGGACATCGATTTCGACACCTTCAACTGGCATTTGCAATTTATACTCATTTGCCTAATCGCAGCTTCATTTGTGGCAACAGCAAAGACCTGCATAAAGACAGCCTGCATGAGTTGCTCAAGCTGCCTGCCATCCTTAAATTATATTATTATGACACATCAGAGACTCAGCTCCAAGAGGGAAATTCCAAGAGATATTCCCCAATGAACAACTGGCAAATTGCAAAATGATGTGTTGTGCACATCACATAAATTATGCCAAAATATTTTCTGTGTGTGTGACGGAAGCTTCGGCTCTCTCAGGCTCTGTCGGAGTCTTGCTTCCAGTGCAAGTGACAGTTTGGTGCTATGAAATGCATTTCAAGTGCAATTCCGTGCAGTGTTTATGCCTATGCGAACAGCAGCTGTTGGCCCTGCAAGCACTGCTCGCTTAGCCTGGCTAGCTTAGAACAGTTTAAGCTGGCCAAAAGTCTTTGCCTTTGATATTTAAATTATGCTGCAAAATTCCCTCTCTCTCGGCCTGAGTTTTGCATTTCAGGGATGTTAAAATGCGGGGGCGGTCAGGTGTCGGCCCAGGCTTTAGCAAGTTTCGCATTAATTAATGTTCGTTGCCCATGTCGTCCCTTCAAATTGACATATAACATTTTTCGGTCTTTTATCATCGACTCCGGCTGGGGTCGCCCTTCGCCTTATTTTCTCTGACGTTTAATAAATTTGCTGGCGAAAGCGTTATCGCTTATCCCCAACAGCCAACTGCTAACAGCCACGCCTGTCAAATCAGCTCGACTGCCGCTCAACGCCCAGTCCTTAATTAATACTTTACTCATGGCTGTCGGGCAAAGCCTTTTCTGGTCACACTACCAGGCGGCTTCAAACTGCCTGCCAGCCAAGTCGCATAATTAAGAACAGTTTTTCGGTATTTAAAAAATAAATATGAGTAGACCAGCAAGGAAGGGAGGGAGGGGACAGGCCAGGCACATCGAGCAAGTTGCCCAGGGTGCGGCTGTCCACATGTGTGCTCCACAAATTGTTTGCCCACATGACGCACATGACGCACAGCGACTGCTTGAAACATGGACTTTTGTTTTTGCAAACGGCAAATGGCAATGTCCCGAGGCGGAGCGTAGCTTAAGCCGAGCTAATGTAAATTTATGTACACATTCGGACAATATGAAAAATTTTTTGTGAAAGAACCTTTTGGGCTCAACTGGAATTTGTGGCCTTGAGGGGCATGAAAGTCTATTGATTACACTTGCACGGCTGCAGCTGCCCAATTAAGCTGCCTTCTGTGTTGTATCTCTTAGATATTTTATGCCCTGTCATGCATGTGCCCCGCCCACAGAATTCAGTTTTAGCTTTGATTGGCAGCCAATAAAAAAGCAAAAGCCAAACAAAGCAAAACCCTCATAGACACACACGCACACACACAGACAGAGCATAAGTTTGGCAGGCAAGTGACAGTAACATACATCAAGATAGGTAACAAAATGTTTGGTTCTGACTAACACAAAAAGTTACCAAACTGCGGCGATACAAAAGCCAAAACAAAATATAACTTTTCTGATTGAAGCCAACACAAACACACACACACACATGGCAGTCAAATGGATGTGTGTGTGTGTGACAGCTGCCGCCATTTCATTTTGCCACGCGCGATAAAAAAGGGGTTGCGCCGCCCATGCCTCCCGCTCGGCTCTAATTGGTTTAGGCAGCGGCTTCTGGGCGCTTATCTTATCAGAAACCTAATTGCCATTGGCCCAACAGCCAACGGCATTCAAAAACAGCTGCCCGGCTGACAGTTATCGCCAAAGTTGCACCACTTTCATATGTTCGTATACACATTTATGTTTATTACACCTGACTGTGGGCTCTAATGAGTCGGAGTTGAATAAAAACTGTCGCCGCATTTGACGAGCTTTTAATGAACTGCACGGATACGGCAAGCCAACGAGTCGTGTGGGTGGCAGCGGTGGGGAATGCTTTAATTAACATTTGGTTAGCCACAAGACACCAGCGACTGAATACGTGACCGACAGCCTGAGAGGAACGAATCCCCAAAGGGGCGAGCAATATGTGACAGTAATTACATATTTTAATACATTGGCAAACATATTAAAAATATATATATTTTTTTTAATAAATATATTTATGAATATTATTGCAATGGAAGTGATTATTAAAATTAACATCTGAACTCATTATGTAATATTTGAACGAAATTGTAAAATGGTATTGAACCATTGGAGACGAATATTCAGTTGCGTTTACCAAATCATGAACTTAATTTTTTTTTATTTGTTAATGATGATTTATTGTAGCATAATCAGATAAAATTCATTATATATTTTTTAAAATTCTACAAAAAAAAACTTATGACAAATAATAATACAATATTTATTCATTATTTAAAAAGTAGACATTTTATTTTATTTATGGTTATTTAACTGTTGCGGTAACTTAACACTTTAATTAATCGTCAATCGTGAAGTGTTGAACAAATTAAGCAACAATTCTACACTCTAATCATATAAAAAAAATTAGAATTATTTATGCAAATCTTGTTTGTGTACGTCAAAAACGACATCAAAAATTTTGCCGAGAATTATAGTCATACTTATTGCTAATAAGTTCTATTAAATTGTATTAACAAGTCGGAATTTTATATATATAGAAGAAAGAAAGTCGGGTTTGTTACAACACTTATAACTCGAGATCTGCTGGACCAATTTTCATGGTTTTTGATTTGTTGGATTTGTCTCCGCCCCGAATAGCAAAAAATATCTTAAAAATACAGAAAAATTGACGAATACTTGAAAAATGCGCTATTTTCCCTAAACAACTGAATTTTTGAACTCCTTGGATGTGCCTGGTTTACCACTGCACAATTTACAACTGAAGGTTGGCTCGGTAGTTATCATGCTTAGCAATTTAAATCAACCAAAACTGTGCAATGGAACGCGTTTGGTGATAAGAAAACTGATGAGCAATGTGATTCACGCGTCGATACTCAAAGGAAAATTTAAAGATAAGGAAGTTCTTATTCCAAGGATTCCTATGATCCCAACAGATATGCCCTTTGAGTTTAAACGAATTCAATTCCCGATTCATCTTGCCTTCGCCATGACGATCAATAAACCACAGGGCCAATCCTTGACTATTTGTGGCTTCAATCTAGAAAATGCGTGTTATTCTCATGGTCAATTGTACGTGGCATGCTCACGTGTCGGCAAACCATCCGCATTATTTGTTCTTGCATCTGACCAAAAAACGAAGAATGTCGTTTACCACAAGGTGCTTGAATGAAAATCCGATTAATAAATTAATCAGACTGTATCCCAACCTGAACAACATAGTTTTCAATGATTTTTTTCTGAAATGTGTTTGAAAAACTTAATTATTTCTTATTTTTTATTTTTTTTTTTAATTTTTATTCTCATTCTGTATGTTTTCATCATCATTCATCATAATAAAATACTTTTATATTTCTATCTATATTAATATCGTTTTGTATTATTGTATAACGTTCATTATAGCCTAAATTAGTATATATATATATATATATATATAATTTTATTGAGAAGTGTTTATCGAACATAACACAGTAGTGGGATTTCCATGGGATCCGAGTTATTGTTGAATGAATAAATTAACGAATGTGTTGAGACAGAATGACAGGATGGATGGATGAGCTATTTGTTATTGTAGTTGACATAACTGATAAGCTTGCCTGTAAGTCTGTAATTGATTCGTGATTAAGCTTGAAGGCACAAAAAAGATTTAAAAAATACTTATTTACTTTAATGTTTGTTATCAAAGCAGAAATCAGATATGATTAATCTATTCTCTTAGATAATTATCTTTTTCAAATTTTAAATATTTATTTAGATTTCTGCTAATCTATTTTTATTTTGCCAAGCAAACACTACAACTTTGGTCAATGGACTCGAAGAATTCTTATGAATTATGAATGAATCATAAATCATTTAACGTATCAATTCTAATATTGATTTATATTTATATTGCTTTATATTTACTTTGCTTATTATTTTTGTTTCAATATATATATATTGTGTTTATACATATGTTTGTACAAATTTCGCTGCGCTTTACAGTAATTAAATTTATATCACGAAAATTCATCTCAGATTCGCAGTTTGCCTTATAAATCAATTCAGCGCGCATTAAACGCATTTTGCGCACTTTGATCTGTCCATATTCAATTTCATATACTATATATTTCGATATTCATTGTTGTTGTTTTTGTTTGTGGTTTTGTGATTTATTTACTGCTCGCATGCTTTATGGGGCCCCGCTGGTGTTTACCTTTCATTGACTGCTGCCAGAGCATTGATCGGCATTATTTATAACAGCCATATATGAATATATATCTATATATATATATATATATATATAGTCGACGTACTATATATTTATGGCCGAGACTTTTGGCAATCATCGCACAGCATGCGGCGTATTTTGGGAATGCGGTTTAATGAAATTTCTGCTTTCATTTCAACTGGCAATGATTTTCCTTAAAGCTAGGGGAAAATGCGAGGAAATTTTGAAGCCGAAATTGAAATTGATATTCTATTGAAATCCAAATTCGTGTAGTCTATTATTTAATATTTGAAACTTTTTGATTGTTTGGCAACAGCATTCGAGTTTTAAGCTGTCAATAAAATGTCGTGAAAAGCATTGAGGAAAAGCTCAAAGTGAAAACTTTTGCCACACAATCAAAACAAAATTGTGCGCCAATATTTGTGGCCCAAGGCGCGTGGAGGTCGCAGTCGGACGTGGGCGTGGCGCAGCGCACAATTGTAATTTAAATTTGAAGCGAACTTTCATGCAAATTGTGAAATTGTAGAATGTTGTAAATAATTGATAACAACAGAAATAATTAAATTCCTAAGCAAATTATGATGCAAATTCCTGCAGCAGGCGAAGGTAAAGATAATATTTAGGCAAACATAAATGGGACTTTGTAATAAAAGCAGATAGCATTGGCACACTTGGAGATATATTTTATAAAAACATTATTTTACTTTGTATTTCTTTAGTATTTACATTTATATATCACATTGCTTGCTTTTAATGGAGCCATTTTAAAGGTTTGCTCTGGCTGATTGTAGGCATCGTTTAAATATTGATTTTTAATTATTTTAAGCAGCCAGCAACGCCACAAAGTATGCAACACTCACGCCACACACACACACACACACACCCGCCCACACACATACAGTGGAAATAGAGCTCCTGAGAGGCTGCACGCTGAGCGTCGACTCCCACCTTCTACACTTGGCTAGCTCACCGCGAGGGTTGCTGTGAAAATAGCATAAACAGGGTGGGCGTGGGCTGCTTGGGCGGCGATGGGGTTGGGTCTGGGCGCTATGTGCGTGTTTTGTTTTTAGCTCAACACTTTTGCATGCCCCCGCGGCGGCTGCTGCTGCTGCTGCTTCTACTGCTGCTGCTGCTGCTGGTGCTCTCGAGAGCCTCTTAAATGTCACAATGCTGATGCTCTGGGGTTGGCACTTGGGTCAACCCTCATGCGCGAGGCTCGCCCTCCGCTGCAAGCGAGTCGAGTCGAGTGCGAGGCTGGGGGCTGGGGGCTGGGGGCTGGCTGTGTATATATACTGTGTGTACATGTTTTCTACACTCACATAAATACATGAAATATGTATGAGTTGTGTGCCATTATTTTGCACTTGCCACAACTGCACGACCCTGACCCCAAGCACTCGCATTTGAATCTCGTTTGCGTTGCGTACATTCATTTCCTGCGCCTTCCTGCACCTTTCACCACCCACAGACATACATATGGCTCGTTTTTCTGTTCTCACAAAGGCTCGCAGCAGAATGTGATTTGTTTTAAGCAGATCTCATAAATGGAATGCGTGTGTATGTTGCCCATCGTATGCATTTCGGTGGCTCTCTGCGTCGTTAGGCGTTGCCAAACTTCACACAGCGCCGGCAATCGATGCCGCCGATGCCACAAACTTGTAACAGATGCTGGCCACGTGTCGGGCCGTGGACCGAGACCCAAAACGGACCCGGGCCCAGGTCCTGGCAACGGCTGTGTTCCAGTAATTGGATGCTGCCCGCCGCCGCAGAGCAGCGCACAGCCGAGCCGAACAGAGCGAAGGCTAAAAACAAATAAATAGTCAAACGGCATTCGGTCTGTGAGTGAAATACAAATAGCATTTAATACGAAAAGGAAATTGTCTATTTTAGACAGTCATTCAGTCAGTTTGTCAATCCGTCAGTCCGTCAGTCCGTCAGTCGCCCACTCAGTCAGTCAGTGAAGCGGACACGCCCGGACTTTGCAATCAAAGGGAATTAGTTGGCCAATGTATAGGGAGATGCTTGTGTGCTTGGGTTGGAATTCTCATTAGTTTTTCTCGAGTGCTGCTCGGCCGAGGTGTTGCAGATACAAAAATTAACACACCTTGCAACGTACTCAGGTGGAGTGCACTAAGCCCGCTCGAGGCTTTAATTCAATTACACACACTTGTTAATTGAAAATTAATATGGCCAGAACAAAGTGAAGACGAAACAAGTTCGAATTGATGGCGAAATCGTGCTGCATGCTGAGTTGAAGGTCGCCGGCCGTAAGGCAGGCTGAAAAACGACATCAAGTAAATAAAAGTAAGCGCAAATCGAAATACGCAAAAACAATGTAAAACTAAATAAATATGCACAAGTCTGGCGGCCATTAAAATCAGCATTAAACATTATTGGCACTGGCGCAAAAATTAAACAAAAGATTTGCATGCGCCACCGGAGAAGATAGTTTAAGCAAACACGGCGCTCAAATACCCTAACAAAGCAAATACAATATGAATTAAGCCCCAAACTTAAGAAATTTGTTTGTTTAGCAAAAATGAAAGACAAACGAAAACATGGCCAAAGGAAAAGCCTGCAGATTGAGGTCAAAGTTGATGCTGAAAAGAAAGCTTTTCCTTTTTACGTATCTCAAAGTTCGTATTGTTTGCAATGTCGTCTACAAAACACATTTCAGGTCAGCCTTTGTTACTTAATAGAGCAGACTCGAATATAGTTATTGCTTTATACTTCCTTCGTACTCTGAATGAAATTAGTCTGATGGACTGGGAAATGCATTTGTATAATAAATAATTATTTCTAAACTAAAATGTTTGAAAAGTATTTAGCATTTGTTAACAAAAGAAATGCGTAAATTGTTTTATTTTTATTTACTTTTTAAATAAAAGAAAAGTAAATTAAAATAAAACCATAAACTAATTTCGCTTAGCAATACTTTTCAAACAATTTATCATAGATGTTTATATTTGTTGGTATTGGTATCATAAATAGTATTGCGTTATCAAATATTTAAAAACTTTTAAGGATGTTGATAATAACTGGATGACAAGATCTTAAAATATACATATATTGCCATTGGCATTTGTTTTGGTTATAAAACTTCATGATTTTAGCTAAATAAGAATAAAATAAAGTTTTCAATTTTAAAGGAATACTTCATTGACAATTCCATTGTGAAGTATTACTATTTTTTTTATATTTAATTATTTATATTATTTTTTCTTAATTTTTTTTTTAAATAATTGTATCTATAATTTTATTTTACTTTTTTTCTCTTATTTTATTTTACTTTTAATTTGAGTTTATATAAATATTTTAAACTTTTTCTATACGTTTTTGACATCGAGCATCATCTTAATATTACAAAAAAAAATAAATAGCATTATATGCTGTAAAAGTTTAATTTATTCCCATGAATTAAGTGCTATACTTTGTAGTCATAAAAATTATAAATAAAATTTGTTATTGCAATGATAGAAATTTAATCAAAATCACCGTTAAGATTCATCTCACAGTAAGATTGATGATAGTATAAGTCGTTTAGATTAGTTAGTACAGAACGTTCTAGGTAAGTTCTCGATTCGCATATGCTTTGTATATAATATATGCAATAAAAAGTATGTATGTCCATAAAGAAAACGTCAGGCAATGCCTAGCATAGATAATTATAATTTATGTTTAACACGTGTCGTTCAGTGTGATTTACCTTATAAGCTTTATTCGCCTTATAAGCCGCACACACTCACACACATATAGTAGCAGCACATAATCTAGCCTTTAAAATGTATATTTTATAGAAAAATGTATATGTACATACTTATTGCATTTGATTGCAATTTTTCATGCTGCAATAGATGCAGCATGTCTCATTTAAATTGATTTTTATTTTATTTTTTCACCTGCCTTTGTAATAATTAAAAAGCCATAAAGGGAGCCGAAGGTCGACGACAAATGGCCGCTAAGGTCAAAGTGTCTGCTGGCTGCCAGGTGATGTCATCTTCTTTATGGGCTGTAAGTTGGCAAACAATAGCCCGGCGCCTGTCCAGTGCGCATCTTCATTTATCTTTTAATTGCAAGTCGCCTGGTTCACCTTGCGTTTTCGCATTATTGTTGCTGCTGATGCTGCTGATTTTGTTGTTGTTGTTACTGTAAGCTGCCGTTTTATGCTAATTGGCAACAATGAATGCAAAGTATGAACACACAGTTTTCCTTTAGCATAGCACAACGAAGACAACAAATTTGCACAATTTAAGTAGACAATAAATTCAAATCAGCGAAAAAAAACCGCACGCGATTTTTGCACGCGTTTATAAACGCGAGCGCGTCTTATTGTTTTGTATTTATTTTTGTAATTTTGACAAAATATACATATATACAAATATTTGGCATTTGTTAACTTATGGGAAAAAATCGTGTAAATATGCATAGTACGCTAAATTGTTGTTGCTGCCTTTTACAAAGCATTTGAATAGCACAAATCGTTGTTGTTATTTGATGGGGCAGCGCAATTAATTATTGTTTAATTGAATTTGCATAAATTACGCATGGATTTCAATTAAAATAGAAATTCCAGTACGCCTTGTTGAATCAATGAATTGAGTTTCGATTGTTAGCTTTGATAAAGTCAATCGGACACGACTTTGAGCTGCAGCGCTAATATGTACGAGAAATTTCTACTTCCGGTTTGGAGAGTGAGTCACACTATATGGAGAAAGGTATTGAATGAAACGGATTGGAAAAGATGGATGTGCCGTGGTTAGGCATAGCCACATAACACACTATCTCCACATGATGCAAAAGGTCACGGAAAAGACAATGGGCCTGTATATCGAATGGAATGAAATGTCAAATACGTGTGAAATGTTATGAATACTTTAGGAACGAAGTGTAATAGAAACGACATACATATATTATGGAAGCATAAGGAGTACACAGTGAGTATTGCAGGAAACGAAGTGCGAATGGAATAGCTATTAGTAAGTGTGTATTTTCAGTAGTCTTGCTAAACAAGATAATATCGAGAATAAATGTATATTATCAGTGCTTTACAACTATTTTGCGTAATTTAGAGAACGGAATGGAATGGAATATCCAAAAATGCATTAATCCTTTAGGAATATACATAGAGTACTTTGGGGAACCGAATGAAATGGAATAGTAAACACGTATGAGAAATGTTATGGATGACAAACAAGAATATTGAAAACTAATGGAGTTCTTCAGGAACATTAACATGGTAGCAACAAGAACGAAATGAAATGGAATAAACTTAATATTGTAAATGCGTCAGAAATATACACGAAATTCTTCAAAGATTCCAATGGCAAATATATATCAATTTTTATCGATACTTCACGATTAGTCAGAGGGAGCCCCATACTAATAAAGAGATATTCTGCCATCATAAATAACGTAAGAATTCAACGATTGTTAAATTTATTTCCAATGTGTAACACGCTTAACTGTCCGGATTAGCGCGGCTAGACGTAATCCGCTCGGCTAAATATCAAAAACAGAATCTCACACATCAACAGTAGTTAGCACTACCTACTATAAAATCTAATCATTAAATATTGTCGCCTCGCGAACTATGTCAATATATGCGAACAGAATTTATATTCCGTTGCGAGTTACTCAATATAAAAATATTTCTATAAGCGAAACAGAAAATGACAACAGGAAAATATGAATAAATAAAACAAACAAAACAAGAAAGACTCTAGTCGAGACTGCTCGACTAGGGGATACCCTGAGCCCTGTGAAGAGCCAAATATCAAATCATTCTACGCTTTTGTTATGCTTACATACAAATAACACACACACACACACATGCACGCAGGCATAAGCGCGCGCTCTGCCAACTGCGCAGTTGACGCAGCGACTGCGCTTGGGCTGCAATGTGGGCATTACTATGGGAACTTTATTGTTTAATAACTTTTCTTAGCAATGGACTAACTTCATCAAACTTTCACAACTTATTAATGGCATTCATATATGTGTATTTGCCAAAGCACAAGTCTCTAGTATTTAATTTGCGGCTTTCACAAATAGGGGCTATTGGGGGCGAATGGGGCGTGCCATTAAAAATCTAATGATTACGTAATCTCCGTATTCATTCAACGCAATTACACAGAAAATTTGAAGTCTCTAACTCAAACGATACACAAACTACGCCTTAAAAACATATTTTCGATAAGCATTAATATCGATAACATTACAACAAAAATAGTTATCGTTCATACGAAATAAACTTGACCTGCGCATGCTATCCACGGACCCAACAAAAAAAAAATTCAAGTCTCTAGCTTGTGTAGATGCTTCAATCGACGCGTTCAAACATACGGACAGACGGACGGACGGACGGACGGACGGACGGACAGACAGACAGACGGACAGGGCTAAATCGACTCAGCTCGTCGCCCTGATCAAGAATATATATACTTTGTGGGGTCTGACACGCCTCCTTCTGCCTGTTACATACATTTAACAAAACCATTATACCCTGATTTCCCATTTTCAATGGGCTCAGGGTATAAAAAGAACACAACAACAACGCAGCAACACACACAAACACACACACATATTTATGACAGGCCAATAAAATGTAAATTTAGTGAGCAGCAGCTACAACAACAACAACAATAACAACACCAATAGCAACAACAATGTGTGCACCGGCAACTAAACAGAAATGCAAATAAACTAAAAAACAAGCACCTCTTTAAAGCTGTGAAGCCGAAAATTCAATACTCTTATACACTCATATATGTATGTATAAGAGATGATCTTCCCGCTTTGTTATGAGAAAATGATAGAAAGGTCTTCAGAACTTTTTTCATACAACACTTATTGGAATTACCTTACCTCACAATAATTGATAAAAGCCTCTATATGTAGACCACGAATGTAAGCTGATATAATACTCTTATACACCTATTATATATATAGGCATAAGAAATTACCTCTAACTATTATCATGCATAAGAAAAGGTCTTCATTAATACCATCTAAACATTTATTGGACTTTGCTCTTTGAGTGCTTCTAAAATGACAAAATCATCATACCCTCTATGGGTAGCGCATGAATATAAGCCGGCCGCATAAATTAAAAAAAATGTGTTAAAAAAAAAAACATAAACAAACTGAGGCGACACTAACGGACCGGCAATAAAATGTAACGTTCGTGAGGGGCGGCCGGTGTGAGAATATGCGGCGCGTGGGCGTGCAAACGAGAGCGAAACGAGCAATGAAACAAAATGGAATGGAACGAAAAGCTAATGCTGCTGCAATAACCGTTTCATGCTGCGGCCACACAACAACAACAACAACAACAACAACAAAAGAGTATGCAAAAAAACCTGTTACAGTTCAGTTGCGTCTGCGTCTCTGCCGATGCCGCTGCTGCGGCTGCTGCTGCTGAGTCATTGCGCAGGCGTGCGGCGCTCTGCTAATTGCCAGCACCGACGGCGTGTGAGTGACACTAGCGATTAGCGTCGCTGCCGCCGTTGACGTCGCAGCTTCGAGCTGAACCAAATAATTTGCATGACGACGTTTTCTTAAACGTTGCTCCAACTGTTGTTGTTGTTGTTGCTGCTGCCGCGGGAGGGCGTTCACATTGCCGTAGGTTGCGATTTGTCGCACCCCCCAATCCTTTTACTCCTCTCGCCCTTCCTGCACCCCATCATAACTGGAACACTTGTTAGAGATATGCAAAAAACTTGTATTATTTCTCTTTAGCGAATTCCCAAAAATTAATTTATTTATTTACACATTTTATTTTCGATTGTGCTGCAATCCGAAGCATGCGAGCGCTAATCGATTCAAGTTCTTTATTACATATGTATTAGCCGCAGCAGCAGCAGCAGCCAAGCCTGATTGGTTTTTGGCCACAATGCGTTTGGCCAGAGCTATAAAAACGCTAACGCCATTAAATTAATGCTAATTAAATTCAATTTCAAATCGTTACGATATCAATTGCAGCCAGTGAATGAAAGGCACAAGTCCCAATTTAATTATAATAAAAATCAACTGAACCTTATCAGCAGCGCTCCACGAAATGTCGAATTCAAATTCAAGCCAATATCAAATCATTATATTTTTTGCCTTTCTTATGTTCACATACGCACACATTCATACATAAATGAGCGTATAAGAGCTTGGAGTTTTGTCAGCGTAAATGTGAGGAAAGTAAATGTATAAGTGAAGGAATGATTGTGAAATTAAATGGAATCACATTAGGATGTGGTCGAAAAATATCATATTTTTAATATCATATCATATTTTTAACAACTTTAAAAGAAACTAAAATATATATCTAACATATAATAATCCCATGTTATTAAATGTGTAGGTAAATCTTTTTAAAGGCAAAATAAGAATACTAACATAATATACGAGCTAACATAAAAAAATACAATATATTATAATAATATTCGTACAATGTACAGGAATAGGAACTTCGGTAACGAAATCAAATGGAATTCGCATTTATTATCAGTTGTCCACGAATATTCATTGAGTATAGAGCTTTAATTTTTATACTAAGAAATCTGTATATAACATTTATGACAGTTGCTATTTATAAGCTTAAATGAGATTTTCATTGCGAAATATTCAACTATTTATATACTTTATCCATTTATTATATCGAGTGTAGATGAAGATTATTATATTTGAATATATTTTTTGAGCACAACATTTATAATATTTATAGATAATAAAAGTGTTTCTATTTATAGGTTTCTAAATTAGATTTATTGCTTCAAACTCAAATATTCAAATATACGAAATTGAAATCTTTTACTAAAGCTTTAAATTTTACGTATTTAAGAATACATGAATATCATAAAAGCAACACAATTCTAGTGTTAACATTTCCTTCGAAATAGCGCAGATGCGCATCAATTGACACAAAATGAAATTTCCACTTTCTGGCAAGATCTACTGTTTAATTATATATTCATCCGGCTGATTATTAAAACGCCCCCATTTATAAAGATATCTGGAGATACGCACAGTTTGAATAGGCCACGAGGTTTCTTTCCACTTTTCGAGCCTCCTCTTGCCGCACATCCCCCGATTTTCATCAATCAACGTGCAACACAAGCGGAGGCAAGGCAACACAATTTTAAATCAACTTTAATTGAAATAAATTGTCATATCATTTGCGCTGGCATAGAAAACCGACGATACGTATATACATACTTATGTATAACTGTGTATGTTATAATATATGTGGGCTCTGTAATGGCCCATCTCTTATCTGCGGGCTTCGCCGCACGACGCGGCTCGAGTGCTACTTAAAAATGCTTATAAATTAAAGCCATCAATCAAGCAAATTGAAAATATTGAAGCATCGTTGCATTATGACAGAATTTTTCACATTTCCCGCATTTTCCACTTCATTTCATTAACTAGATGAATGCCCGGACAGTAAAAGCCTAAAAGCAGCAGCAGCTGCTGCCTTCGAGCTGGCCAATTAAGTGAAAGTAATTTTTCAACTCAATGTAAACACTCAATGATAACTGTTTTTTTTCTTTTTTACATTTGTTTTAATGCTATGCCAATTGCGTAATCAGCTATAAACAAATATCATAAAGGCTAGTCATAAACCTACAGCGCGTTAAGGTCGGCTGGCATCGAGATCCGCTGATCATAAAAAATAAAACAAAATTTACCAACTTTGCGGTTAACTGCGCACGCACAATGGAACCACCTAGTAGCTCCTACTATAATGTATCCAATCCACCCAAGCACCCCACCACTCATACTGGCCCTACGCCGTAACAACAATTTACGGCAACACAGTTTATGCAATTTATGTGCAATTTTTCAATTGTGACTCCGACAAACGACGAACCGGAAGATTTCGTTTGGATCCAAACAGCTGTGAATGCCCCAATAGTGAGGTATTACGAGTTCCTCACGAAGTGTGCATGAGGCTTGGATACATAATTATAAATAATTCAATTTTTGAAGGATATACTATAAAGAAAAAAGTCTGTTACCTCTATACCATGGTAATTTAATTTTCTTAACATTTCTTCTAGATTCTTTTAGATAATATTTCCATGAATTTTCAAATTTTCTCTTCTATGCTTTGCGTATATTCCAGAACAAATGGCTTTTGTATAACTATCTATAAATAATGATATATACATATATGTAATATAAAACAGTTTGAAGAATAGTAAATACTAAATCCATTCCTCAAATTATATTGTATAATCAATAAATATAAATAACATTGTTTAGAATTGTATTCTTCCCTTCGTCTTATTCGTAAATTAATTTTTATTTTAGTATTTTTGCATATTCTGTAAAGAATTATGTTTGAATATAATTTTCCTTACTTTCTATTCCTCAGGTGAACTGCTTTTGTATATAAGAGTTACGCGTCTGCAAGAATATTTAGAAGTCGGTGCGCAACATACAGTTTTCTTTCAATTTTTTAATAATACACATTTAATTTGAGTCTCATAACTTTACGAGCTGCCACATAAAATGTTGCATGCGCGCAATGCAATAATTTAGCTGCTACACGTACGTCAACTTTTGTAATCGTAATCAATGGAAATAACTTTTGCAAAAGTTTAAGGCAAGCTGATTCATTCGAAATATGAAATATAGTTAGCATTTGCTTAAACTTAAAACTATTTTAATTGTTTTATAACAATTTTGTGATTAATTAACAACTGAATTGATTAGCAAATTCCTGAAAATTCTGGAATTTATTCAATGATTTTACTAAGATCAAAGATAAATAGTTTAACTAAAATCTAGAATTTTAGTTTTTATAATTATCAAACAAATTTAATAAAAAGTTACAGAATCATCTGCAATTGATAAATAATTTAATAAATAAGTTAAATGATAATAAGTTAAAATTAAGTATGATTCTCTATACCATACTCTCACTATATATAATCTATATCAAAACGACATAATGAAATATCAATCAAGAGCAGTAAAAAGTTTTCTTTATGTGATTTTCGTCAAGTGTGAAAGATCTAACGATTGACATATAGATTATATTTATTACCATATACATTGGCAGCTAGATTTTAATGAGCTCGACATATAATAAAAACACTTTCAAAATACCAAATGGTCAGTTTTTCGACGTTTGATTAAGTAGGCCATAATCGACTCATAGAACTTCAATTAATTTCGCCTCAGATCAAAACGAACTTCGTCCCATGTCTGACATCATAAAGAGCTAGACAAGCGCACAGATGTACGATAGTATCTGGGCACATACACACTCAAACACTCCATTTATCAACAGACATATCATGTCTGTAGTCAACTTCCTTATCAATCACGAATGATTTCCAAATAACCCAAGCATTTGCATTTCAATGAACGTACCTGCAAAGAAACAAGCAAAAAGCAAATACATAAATTAATAATATGAAAGATTATCGTATCATAATTTGCATAAGTTATTATATATATGTATATTCATATATAGTTATCTATATGTTTTTGAATATATTTCGCGCGCTTGAATTACGTGGGAAAATGTTGGGCGCAGTGCGAAACGGGCGCCAAAAGTTGACACATGAATGTATCAAATGATATGGGGGAATGCGCAGTATAATATCAAAAAATGAGCCTTGATAAAATATCAACAAATCGACAGCGGCAAGTTCGGCCGCATTAGGGGCTATCAAATTACCAGAGACCCTGGCCACGGATACCCTTTGAAACTGAAGACTACGAAAACAATTTACGCTCATTGGCGTGAAAAAAAAAGAAAATTTTGAAGTTGGAGCAGAGTCAACAAAGGTTGGGGGCAACAGAGAGATTTTCGGCACACGTGTGAATACAATGCTTAACACACATATCTGTTGTTGTTGTTGTTGTTGTTGTTGTTGTTGCTGTCTGTGTAAATAGGTAAACAAATCCACAAGCAGAAATCCCAGAAAGAGCGGCAGAAAGAGGCAGAAACGTGGAGTGAGAGTGAAGGCTTGACTAATAAGCAGTGTTGCCAGCTTTATCAGAAAAGAGCTATTTTTAATGTGGAGGAAAGTGAAAAAAGCTGAACAAAATTACATAAATCAACGTGAAAAATAAAATACTTTTTGTTAGGTTTTACATAGTATTTTTAATCAAATTTTTACTGATTGCAGTAATTTCATTAGTTTACTTAACTCTGAAGTATGTTCCTGTGATTCACTATCGTATCGATAGATTCATACGAAGACGACTTTTAGGCAGCATTTTCCATACTGGCTCACAAATAGACTTTAGCTTTTATATAGTAAGCTACTGAACGTGTTAAGCTTAATCCTATTGACTCCTGTCCTGAGCTTAGATTTTATAAGGTTAATCTGGCTAAAAACCCATCTGAATCTGTATAGATCTACAAATCTTTTTAAAAGTTGTTTGTGTGTCTCACATTTACCTAGCTGACTACTGGATATTGTGAAGCTGATGCTTAATTTGTTCAATATTTAAGTATTCGAATATTTCGTGATTTTCAGCCAGATGTGACGGGAAAGAGCCAAAATCGGCAACACTGCTAATAAGCGACAAAGCCAAACGTACGCCTAAGAATTCGGATTCACCGACAATTGAGAGTGAAAACAACGGTAGTTTGCTAAACCAGTAAAAGCAACTCTTTAGGCGGCGATTAAAAAGTGTGCAGAGTGTGAGATAGACAGAGACAGAGACAGAAACAGACACAGAGAGCGCAAACAACAAAACGGCAGCCAGAAAAAACAAACACAAGGCGAATTGAGCTGTCGCCCGTTGCCTTGTCCCAATATTTATAGTGCGCACTGTAATGTGTGCGTTTGTTGATGCTGCCTGCCAATGGACCTGTGACCTGTACAACGTCTGCCGCCACATAATGTCCACCTTAATGTGCAATAACGTGTGTGGTTCAATCCGTTTGCTTACCGGATAATACATTCCGTGCGGAGGAAGAAAAAATGCCCCGGAGCCCCACAGTTTGACGGCTTTTTGTGTTTACAGTCGCGTCGCAAATTATGTGCACAGCTGCCCCGTATAATTGACACCAACAAATCGTGTGCTGTTTCTTTCGGGGGTAGTCTACACTATGTAAATAGGGGTAGTCACGTTTGCTTTTCTTCACTTTTTTATATTTAATCAACACTGTATTTGATTTGACGTCGCATTTGTTGCATTTGTTTACTGTGTTTTATGCTCATTCATTTAGATTTTAATATGTGATTTACAATTTTGATTTTTGGCACAAATTACAATTGGAGTGATTTTCACTTGGGAGTCGCAGTTCACGATTTCATTAAATTGAACTGAAATTATTTATTTTTGAATTTTTTAAAATATTTTAATGCGAAACGAGCAGAAATAACAAAAAAAACTCATAGAAAACAATAACACAAACAAGAAATTTAAAATTTTTTGTAATATTTTAGTTAAAAATTCCCGAATATCGCATCATCCATGAGCAAATAAAAACATGACAGAAATATTTGAACAACAATTTTAACGCGGAACTTTGGGATTTGCGAAATTTTGGAATAACTTATTTATATTTATACATATACATGTATAACTGTTTGTTTATATATATGTATATATTTGGCGATACTTTTGTCATATTGAAAAACTAATTGTTATTTAGGGGTTGCTCTCTCGTCCAACTGGGCAAAGGATGTTGCATGGCGGCTGCGACTGCGGCCGTGGCTGCGGCCAAGCGAAACGAAACGAAAACAGAAAATGCGCAAAAAGACCAAATGAAAAAAATACGGCGCAAACGCGAGACAAAAGAGACCAGCCGAAAGGCATGAGAAGAGACAGCCACGCGCTTTTATTAAGGGGCAGCGGTCGGACAAGAGGCAGAGGCAGCGACAGCGGCAGCGGCAGCGGTAACGGCAGACGCAGTTTCCAGTTGAATGAAATGATGTTTAAAAAGAAACATCTATAGCGAATTTTGTTGTCACTGTAAACGTTGTTGTTGTTGTTGTTATTGGTAAGCGATAAGTCCACACGTTATTCATATATATATATAAATATATATATATATAGACATTTATATGTACATATGTATATTCTCTTTGCGGCATATTCGCGCAGCAGACATTCCACAAAGGCTTTGCTTTGTCTGTGGCCAGCGGAAAACGCAAAAGCATTTGAAATTCTTGTTTTTGTTGTTGTTGTTGACTTGCAGTCAAATGCAATTTTTGGTTATGCGACGGCGGCGGCGACACATTATGCTCTCTTACGAGGCGAATTCATCATCTGGCACACACATTTTATTTTCGTTGATTGAATGGGAAAGACAAAGCGCAGCAGCGACAAGCAGCTGAGCGTGTGTTGGTGTGTGTATGTGTGTGTTTGGATGCTGCTGCCGCCAGCAGAGAGTGAGTGAGTGAGAGAGAGAGACGTGAAAAATCGAATCAGAAAAACAGGCATGCGAACGGTGGTGCGAATGGCAATGCGAGAAGGATCAAAGGATAAACAAGCAGGCGCAGCAGCCATGAAATGTAAACGAAGCGCAAAAAGCAGCGAGCGAAAAATGTGCGCAAAATAAATGGCGAAGGGAGCCACAAGGAACGACGGACAAAAACATGTGGCACATTGAATGAATTTCTATATATATACATGTGTACATATGTATATATCTATAGTTTTTTTTTTTTTTATTTTTTGTATGAGCAATGATGCTGCTGAGCGAACGAACGAACGGTCGAAGGGGGCAGGCAGAACAGACAGGCACAAGAGAAATCACGTCCCTCGCGCCTGTCTGACTGTGCGACGATGCTGCTTCTACCGCTGCCGCTGCTGCTGCCGCTGCCGCCAAGAGAGAGAGATGGCATATATATTTATTTTTAACTTTTCATTTCATTTTGTATCTGTACGTTGTACGTTGCCGTTGCCGTTGCCGTTGCTGATTCCGTTTTATATATGTTTGCTTGAACATAGCTCGTTGTTGCACTGCACTTTTATTTCAAATTTGAAAGCACTTGACGTTGTTGTTGTTTTTCAACTAAAAACGTATTTGAATTTGATTTTGTTGTTGTTGTTGTTTGGCATTTGCACACATGGACTACATGCTTTGTATTCAAGCGATTGCGCTGATGCAGACATCAACTATAAACTATCAGCGTTCAATTTTTGTTTTTCACTTTTTAGAGCGTCTCTGACTCCCACGACTTGTTGAGAAGAGCGAGAATATGTAATAGCTACAATTGGTAGGGAAATACGCGCGCAACACTTCAATTTACCGCAGCAACAATCGAACACGTCCGCTCGCAACGAGAAATGAAATGCGAATGAGAGATGAAAACGAAGAGCAAAACTCACAGAGGATGCGAGCATAGGTGAGAGCGGCAGAATGTTGTGTGCGTTGCGCAAACTGAGTGTTTAACTGCGGCACTCTCAGCAGCAGAGTGAGAGAAAGAGCGAGAGAGAGAGAGAGAACGGGAGCGTAAAAACAAAGTGTTGAGTGTTTTGCAACACTGTTTCAGTTAAATTTGGCGCCAGTTTTAAATTGTGTAAAAATATAAATTGATGCGGGTTATGCTGTAGGTTATTATGGTTTTATATGATAATAAGAAATTTGTTTTGTTGTTTTACTCTTAATTAATTTTAATATTTAAATAATACAAATAATCACTGTCACATTTATCAATCAGCAGCTATGCTGTTACGTTAACAGAGCAGCTTGGACAGCGCTGTTATTGTGTGAGTCTTATCGATAACATATTTACCGCGCGAAATTGTGTTGGCAATCGAGT
The DNA here is from genome assembly GCA_035045145.1 of Drosophila meridionalis. Lineage (NCBI taxonomy): Eukaryota > Metazoa > Arthropoda > Insecta > Diptera > Drosophilidae > Drosophila > Drosophila meridionalis. The sequence goes on from JAWNPG010000023.1 coordinate 2,163,194, forward strand.
TTGAATATTATATAAATAAATAAATCATAATTGTAACCAAATTTGATATATATAAATAACAAAATATATACAAATTTAATATTTATTATTGATATTTGTTTCTATTAGTCTTTTCTTCTACTGTCAGAGGCCACGCTTCCACAATTTTCCACAAATTGTTGATGGTCCAAGTTAAGCCTTTGCCTCCAGCCACACACCCACATGCAGTACATCATGTTGATGTGCAAACAACGTTCTCTTTCCACTCCTGTCAGTCCTGCCACTTGCCACTCGCAATTTGCCACTTGCCATGGCCTACGAATCAGAATTGCGTCCCGGCTGCAATAAAACCAAATCAAAAGCGACATGCCTCATTTTCGGCTGGGCAGCAACATGACGGACGCGTTGTCAAGATTGCATTAGCCTCATGTGGACAGCAGAGTCGAGCCGCATGTCCTTGCAGGACAACAGCTTGCCACGGCCAAGCGTGCGAGGCTTATTAAACAGGAGCGTTGCAGGCGGCGCCCGGCGAGGGGCGGCAGATTTAAAATGCAAATAGCCTCACGAGTTTACAGAGCCCCATTCGACTGCAGCCGACCGTATCCTGCAGCTGGCCCACTCGAATGTCCTTCGCCCTATCAGCTCCACTAAGCAGCAGCAGCAGCAGGAGCAGGAGCAGGAGCAGCAGCAGCAGCAGCAGCCCCTGTGCGTGTTTGGGTTGTTTTTGGTGCTCCGTGCATAAATGCAAATGCCGTGAAGCTGGCAACTTTTTAATCCACGCTGGCCGGCAAATTGTCGCCTCCACAGAGGCTGCGAAGGGCTCTGCATGGGCGGCTAAGCCGATTCGCTGCCAGCTGCAGATAAATGCAGGCTATAGCCGCATATAGAAAGGACTCGAACTCGATTCACAAGCAATATGCGATGTGCGCTTAGCTGATCTCTCAATAGAAAGAAACTAAGACGAAAATGTTATCTGCAGAGTTACAGAATTTAATCTTCAGAGGGAAGCAAACGGAACAACCAGCCAGAAATGTTATCTTACATTACAGACTTGCATGTATGCATAGCTGTTCATTCATAATATATGTCTATAAAGAGATGTAAAGCCTTTATCATAAGACATAAACTGTCTGGAATGTTATCGGTTATCGGTTATCGGTTATCGGTTAATGACTTAAAGCTACCAATTATGGTATCAGAAACCCAACAGAAACTGTTAGAATGCATCTAACTTCATAGCAGAAATTTAACATAATATGGTTATTTTTTTAAAATACCTTACAGTAGCATAACATAAGATGTTAAATAAGACAACAAGTTTTAGCAGTATAATACAATCTATTACATTATATTGAACATAATTTTGAAATAGAACTCATTTTGATATTTTTATGAAACATGTGAATGCTAATGGCACAACCATACGATATATGTACATACATCATGCAAATAGCAGTGCGACTGAGCTCTTTGTGTTGGACAACACAGTGTAAGGATAAATAAGTGTAGGTAAATATATGGCAGATTATCGATTATTGAATGTAATTCTCGGCCATCGCCATCTTATGACACTTTCAATTGGACTGTGGGAGCACGAGGTATAGGAAGGGTATAGAACCATCTACAACTTTAAAGCATCGAGTATAGACACATAAGTACGACAGTTGTGCCTTATGTTATTAGGTTTAGATTAAGGATTATAATTGAAAAAGGTTGCTCTTCGGATGTTACAGCCCATACATCTGCTTTTTCGTGCCACTTCGAGTATTCTCCTTCAGTGCTAAGGTACTAAGGGAAAATATGTCAAACAGTCATTATTATGAATATGTTAATGGTCACGTTATCTTAACAGCAACACATTTAACATAGGAACAGTCGAACCGAAGGTTCGTAGTTTTTTGTTTGAATCCGAGTCCAAGCTTAACGCAATATTTTCTTATAACATTATTTTCGAGAGCTATCATATACAAGTATTTTATTGTTATTAGCCTAACCTCAGAAAAAGTATATGCTATAAATCGATTAATGTACTGCAAATTTCTGATTTTTATCTGATGTTATCATATTGCTAACACGAACTAAAAAATCCTTGCCTAAAGAAATCTCTGATTGTTAATTAGAAAATTTCAGTGAATGTCAAATGTGTAATGAAGTCCAATAGTAGATCACAACTATAAAGTGTTAATGTTAAGATATATCGATATGTGTCTGCAGTATTGTCTTTACATTATATGTTTATCGATTGTATGTTAAGTCTTTACTTTAAGTGTCTATGGATTCGCTTTATTTTAAATTGCCTGTCAATTAAATGCGAAAATGAAATTTCTGAGCTCAGGGTCTCACTTTTATGCTGCAGATCATTCACTGTTAAAATTTAGCATATTGAAAATCAATAAGCTGGCGTATTATATTTAAACAAATCTAAAAGCGAAAACTAGTAATTTTTCGAATAACATAAAATGAATACAATATCATATACTACATAGATGAACCTTAAGCTATAGCAGCTAAATGAAATCATTTGCTAAATGTCTGAGGCGAACAAGTTCGTATCTAAACACAACAGAGTTCATTTCTGTTATTTCTTGCGTAACATTAATGTTAAGCCTAACATAATCTGTTTGATTTGCTAACACTATTGCCACAGCTAAGAGTCCTTGCTCGTCCACATAATCTGCCACAAATTCGTAGTCCGTTCTATGGTGGCCTTTCGGAAACTGAAACTATTTGCACTTTGGGCTAAATTCAATCTGGGTTTCGGCTAAGACAACGCAGCGAACCGCAGAAACCTGAAGAAAACTCACACAGAAACCCCCGAGGTGGGCGTCAGAGAGTTGATATATGAATGGCCGAGTGGGTGGCCGAGTGGGTGGTGGAGTGGGTGGTGCAGTGGATAGGTCGCTCTTGCGAGTGGCCAACAAACCGCAAACAATAACAAACGACGGCCAAGGCGAAACACAAACAGAGACCGAAACAGACGCTGCCTGCTGATGACGCCTACAAAATGGCTACAAAGAATCAGGAGGGAGGAGGGAGGAGGGAGGAGAGTGAAGGGGGAGACGCGTGCGACACGGGCGACTGGCAGCTGCGCAGGGGGCGTTGTCCTGTGCCATTTGGAGGCAAAAAGGATTTATGATGCTTGTTATCGCGCAGCCGGAACGAGGCAAACGATGACAAAAGGTGCCCAAAGGCGAGGCATACATACACGAAAAGGAAACATGCGCTCTGTCCGTGTGTGTGTTTGTGCGAGTGTGTGCGTGTGCTTGGCAGATAAGATCTGCACGCACAACAAAAAGCATTGCATACTTTTAGGCGGGCGCTCGTAAAGCGCCCTAGCAAAACATGTGTTCATTCATTTGTGGCTAAATTGTTGTTGCCATTGCCATTGTTTGTTGTTGTTGTTGCTGTTTGTTGTTATTGCCAGCCATATGGAATAGCAGCCAGCTAATCGAAAATACTTATGGCTGATCCACGGCTCAGGTGCGGCAGCCATTTTGCAGGCTCTGCCCACATTTTCACACGGACATAAAATGCGCATTAATTAAATTTCAAAATAGGCTGCCAATAGGCGGAGCCTAATTAAAAATGTAAAAAAAACAAGTAAAAAAAAACGAATGTTATACGCATGCATAAAAGCAAAAGTTGGCCATTAAAAGCGCCTAAAAGTATCTATTAGTCGACAGTGGGGAAGAGGGGGCTAAGGGGAGGGGATAGGAACGGGGCTAAATTAGTCAATAAATTAAAGCTCGCCAAGGAGTCGAGCTGCCAGGCAGCCATAGCAGCACTTGGGCCACCATAACGAGCCAAAAAAAAAAAAAAGAGAAGAGGAAGCAGAACATTGCATTAAAAAATCCATTCATTAAAATGGCAAAACGTGGCACAAAATTTATGGCCAGCGGGCAGAAGGAGTCGGAGGCGGAGGCGGAGACGGAGCCGGAGTCAAAGTCGTGGAGCGTTGCGTTCGCCAACGGCTCAAGTCTCAAGTGGCAGCGCGTTTGCCTCGAGCATGCCACAAAGACCAGCTTACAGCAGCAGCAACAACAACAACAACAACAACAACAACAATAACAACAACAACAACAGTTAGACAAGCACACAGGTGAGCACTGAATCAGCTGAAACTGAAGAGAAGACACTGGAAAGACTCTTAAAGCATTTCAGTTCGAAAATTCAATGACAATATGAAAGAAATTAATTCCTTTTAGCTATTTATCTTAAATGTGTTTTTTTTTAGCATCTTTAAATCTCTTCAAGCGAATTTTTACTGAAATGTCTTAAGGTTTTATATTAAATTACTTCAATTGAATATCCCTCGCTCGTTCTATAATTATTCTCAGTTTAGAATTCAGTGTATGTTTTAATAATTTTGAATTTCTACTTAAAATAAAATCTCATTCAGCTTAGCCCAAGGCAAATGTTTTTCAAAGCAAATAAAAGTATTTGTTTCACCCAGGGAATTATGGCATTCTGATTTGATGTAATCTATTCCTTTCTGATTACTATTAAAGAAAAAGTAATACTTTCAATATTGAATTCTTTAATTATAATTAATTTTGCAAACGTATATTAAAGCATTAATTTAACATAAGAGCAAGCCTGAGCTTAAATCAAAAGCTCACTTTTGAACCTTCTGTCTTAATTCAAAGCGTTAAGAAGCTTTTAAAGCTTTTATACCCGTTAATGTTGTCTTTTTTCTTCTATTTTTAATGCTTTCCTACATTTTATGTTCGTAACACCTCACGAAAACTTATGATTTAAAGTTTAATGCACCTGTATTTGAGTTTTCTTATAAATATAAGCTGCCTATTTATATTTATTAAATTTTTATCGGTTGAAATCATTCTATTCTTCTCCATATCAACAATTGTTGCTACAGCTCAACTTAATATTAAGAATGTGATTTAGTGAAATCTAAAGCTTTTATTTCTGTCAAAAAGTATATTGAAGCTATAATGAGAATCTGTTGAAAATATTGGCATTTGTCAGCGGCTAAAGAATAAGCATGTGGACGTTAAATCTTGGAAACAATAATCAGCTTTGCTTTATAGATAAGAGTACTAGCTCGTATAGAGAGCTCGTATTACTGACAATATTCAGCCTTTAAATAATAAGTATTTTCATTTGTATATAATACTTTAATTTATTTATTATATTTGTATAATATTTATATTATTATATTTATATTAAGCCGATGGCCTCTGTAGCCAGTGTTTTCAATCTAAGTTAGTTATTAAACTGTTTAATAAATAAATATTTATATTATTATATTATTGCATAATTATATTATTATATATTATATTTTTTTATTATTATATTTATTATATTTATGTTTTGTGGTTAAATATCATAGTTCAGAAATATTGTAATACTTTTTTAATTACCTATTCGAAGTTTTAGTTTTGAGCCATGACAAACCGATATGCATAAATACGTTTATGTTAGTTTAATTTTGGAAATAATAGAGCAAAAATTCGAGAATATATATTATTAACTAATTGATGTCCAGAAAAGGAAAAGTAAAGAAAATTTTGTGAGGCTGTGATAGAATGTGAACTACACCCATATTAGAAGATTTTAGAAACAAATGTATTAAATATTGATTTATCATAAAGTCCCTGATATATTATCTTATCTAGCAACCATATTATTATATTATATATCTTGAGACGTAGACACCCCAAGGAAATAGTTAATATAAATATATTTTTGGATATCAGTAGGAGCACCGTTCGATCCGATAAATATTTATGGACATAATTTAACAAATGAAAATATACATGATATGTGATGTTTGCCGTTAGCTATTATAATAGTAAATATACAAAAGGCCAGAGAATCCGTTAAGAAAACTGTATATCAAATGCGAGATACCCTGTAATTAAAGCTGAAGTCCCCAGAAATAATATTTTTGTTTTCATTTTCATATTCCTTTCGGAGACAGCAGAGCTGTGGCTCTCTGGGCGTGGCTGATTGCAGGAGGCGCCAGTTCAATGCGCTCGTCCCGCACACTCAATTATAATTTGCTTAGACAGACAAACAGCCCCAGAGCTCTGCACACGGACTCCGTGCGAGGCCTTTGGGGAGCTGCCGCTGCCGCTGCCGCTGCCACTGCCGCTGCCTGCCAGCGTTCACGTCGTCGCATTAGCAAAGAGCAACAGCCTCATCACATATACACGTAAATATATATACACTTGTGTACAACACACACGCGTTTGCATGGGAATGTGGGAATGTGGGCGGAAGCCGAAAAGTGTGCAGCATTTGCAAAAGTTAAAAGCATTTGCCGGTTTATCGGGCCCGCACATCCCTCGGCACCCGACACCCACTGCTCCGTAATACCCTCAGCTGCCCAAACTCTTTTGACTGAAGCCTTTTTGCACACATTTCATTTCGTTACATCTGTTGCGGGCTTACTATTTTATCATCTCGTTTCGCTTATTGAACTTTCATTTGACAAATATATATATATATATATATATATATATATATATATATATTTTATTTTTTTTTTTTTTTGAGGTATCTAATATTCATACTCGTTCTGGGTGCGAAGAGAGTATTTTGGTTATGTGGCATGTTCTAATGTCTCTTTAGAGACTGGAAATGAACTCGTGTTTTCTTGTCTTAAAACCTGTATTGGACACACACTCAGAAAAATATCATTAAAAATAATATAGTTGCCCATTGGAGGCGTGCCAGATATAAAACACGTCAGGAAAATACTATCAAATAACATAATATAATTATTAATGAATACACACTAACACAGAAAGATTCCTAATACCTAACGATTATCTTGCTGATAGATGATCTGGTAGATAATCTAATAAAGTATATTGGGCAAATGGAAATTTTTGTTTTCATTTTTTTTTGTTGTGGAACGTGAGCGGGTCTTATGGAGTAATTGGCAACTGAACAAATTGTCTGATGGTGACATTGTAGAATATTAGATATATATACATATCAACATATCTATAACTAAACCTGTGCATACACTTCATGAGTATCAACAGATCTGTCGATAAGACCGTCTGATTCTTTCCATGCTGAATAATCTATTAACTGTATCTGATTTTTATAGCAGCTTAGACTTTAATATAGCTGTCAACCCACTGATTTTTCAAGAACTAAATTTTTTTCCATCTCCTTAATTATCTCGCCTAGTTATAAATATTAAAAATTAAATATATATATTTCTTTAAAATCTTGATTTAATTTCATTTATTTCTTGCAGCACAAATTAAATTTGGGTTTCTCAATTTTCTTTAATTTTTTAACATTTGAATTATTGTTGATTATTATTTAGTTTATTACATAACATATCTTATCAAAATAAATTATTTTGAGAAGAAAGAACTTTGCTTGAAAAAAATTGTTTTTAAATCAATTATTAAATTATCCGACCGCATAGTCTTGATTCTTAACCCACAAACAATATGAGATTTGTGTAAAAGACTACGAAACTAAGATGAGCAGATGTTTAAAATAGGAAAAACTTTATTTTGTATATCATCAATAATTGGGAAATTCGCATTATGTTCGTATCTAAGTGAGTGGACTAACTTAAGTCATAGATTGCTTTAGTGCAGCTTTACTTTGTATACCTGAAGACGGATCTGTTCTGCCATTAGACGTATTACAATCTGACAGGGAATGAATGTTCTTATAGATTCGCATTATCAGTTTGTTGAAATCTCAACGAAGCTTTATTATTTTCATGCTTCTCATTTCAATGTAGTTGATAAAAACAGTTTCTCTATAAATCTTGCTGGCATAATAAACTGGTTAATCAAGGACCTATTTATTGCACAGTAACGTCCTTGCCAAATTCCATCACATAATTACCGATGCCAGAGTCAATGAAAGAGAATTCTGTCTCTCTCTCTCTCTCTCTCTCTCTCTCTCTCTCTCTCTCTCTCTCTCTCTCTCTCTGTCTCCCTCTCTCTGTCTTGCTCTTTGCCAAAAGTTGGGCTAAGAGTCCACAAACTGCGGTTGCTTGGCAGAGCCATAAGAAATGCATTCGAACTGTCTGCCTGATGGCTGAAGTCCAGGGCCAGCTCCGGGGCACGGGCGGTAGATCGGACGCAAAAGTATTTCACTGAGATCCAAAAAGACGCAATAAAATTCAATTGCGAACTTCGACGGGCGCAGAGCAAATGAAAACAAAATAATGAATATACTTTGCACACGCACACAGGCTTAAGCAAAGGACGCCCAGAAACTTGCTAAGTTCTTGGCAAAGACTTTTGGCCAGAGCCAAACTAGATGGGGGCAGGGCAGCCGGCAGGAGGTGAGCTGGAGCTGCGCCCCGCTCTGTAGCGTTACGTATTTTGGGGCCTGCAGCAAACACATGTCAAATGCGCTTTTTAAAAACAAGTTTTTCCTTCTAGCGTAAAGTTGCAGCAAGGCCAAAAGCAACAGCAACAGCAGCAGCAGCAGCAAAGGCAAAAAGAAATATAAGGAAAACTGCTTATCTCGACAAAAAGCCAAAATGTAAGGCGGCAGGCGGGCGGACGGGCGAGGGGAGGGGGGCGTGGCAGCTGCACTAATGGTGCCAAGCAACCGGAAATGCCGCCATGCATGTCTGCCTCTAGTTGAACAAAATGGAGGCTGTGTAGCGCATGTGTGTGTGAAGATCTTGATTGCCTTTTGCTACAGGCAAAATTTATAAGAGATGCTTTCTCTAGCCGCCTTCCTTTGTTTGCAGCGCTGGCTTTCGTTTTTGCTATGATAATTTCCGCAGCTGTTGTATTATATAAAACAAGTGCAGCCAGACGCCAGCTTGATTTGATGGCCGACTTTCCTTTCACAGCCAGCAAAATGGCAGCACACAGTCGCAGCTGCGAACGTGATGTGTGCCGCGTGCGAACCTCCAATTCCAATTGGAATTGACATTTTGGTCAAGGGCCAACAAAATATCTTCACTGAGGTGCAACGGGACTCGAATGCGGCGCGAACATCCCATTGACCATTGCTTGTTACGTAAGTGGCCAATAAGCACAGCATTATTCCTATGCCAAGTCGAACCTGAGTTGCCCTTACTGCATTTTTATTTATTATTAATTAATTTATTCTTTATTATTGATTATTTATTATTGATTATTGATTATTGATTATTGATTATTGATTATTGATTATTGATTATTGATTATTGATTATTGATTATTGATTATTGATTATTGATTATTGATTATTGATTATTGATTATTGATTATTTATTATTTATTATTTATTATTTATTATTTATTATTTATTATTTATTATTTATTATTAATTATTTATTATTTATTATTTATTATTTATTATTTATTATTTATTATTTATTATTTATTATTTATTATTTATTATTTATTATTAATTATTTATTATTTATTATTTATTATTTATTATTTATTATTTATTATTTATTATTTATTATTTATTATTTATTATTTATTATTTATTATTTATTATTTATTATTTATTATTTATTATTTATTATTTATTATTTATTATTTATTATTTATTATTTATTATTTATTATTTATTATTTATTATTTATTATTTATTATTTATTATTTATTATTTATTATTTATTATTTATTATTTATTATTTATTATTTATTATTTATTATTTATTATTTATTATTTATTATTTATTATTTATTATTTATTATTTATTATTTATTATTTATTATTTATTATTTATTATTTATTATTTATTATTTATTATTTATTATTTATTATTTATTATTTATTATTTATTATTTATTATTTATTATTTATTATTTATTATTGATTATTGATTATTGATTATTGATTATTGATTATTGATTATTGATTATTGATTATTGATTATTTATTATTTATTATTTATTATTTATTATTTATTATTTATTATTTATTATTTATTATTTATTATTTATTATTTATTATTTATTATTTATTATTTATTATTTATTATTTATTATTTATTATTTATTATTTATTATTTATTATTTATTATTTATTATTTATTATTTATTATTTATTATTTATTATTTATTATTTATTTTTTATTATTTATTATTTATTATTTATTAATTTTTTAAAATAAATAATCAATTAATAAATAAATAATTTAATTTTAGATAAAAAATATGTAATTTGTTTTTAGTGAAGTTATTTTGACATAAAATTCTTAACCTAAGTACAAACTCACATTTCTTTAAGAAATTCATATATTTTTAGGAATACAAATTTGATTTGAAATTATTTTTAATTTATTATTTTAAATATTAGTCAAATACGTACTTCTGAGCGGTGGGATGGGGTTACGAAAACAAGGCAACGCTACGTTGCTCGTCTAGAGACTTTCAATAGCAATCCTTGTCACTGGTAATTCAAGTTGACACACAGCCTCCACGATCGGCCCCACTGGATAGCGATTGGGCAGCCGACCAATCGTGAACTAATGTGTGCAGCGACTTTAGAAGAAATAGAAAGATGGAACTTACTAAAGTGAAATCTTTGACCGACCCCTGACTTCGAAAAAATACACGATTTTTGAAATGTTTGCCCCTGGGCTGACAGCTGCCGCATTCTAGGACCTCAGTAAGCAGGAGTGACATCCTGCGGAAATGGCTCCTAGGTCAATGCTGCAGCTGCCTCCGTCCCGTTAAAACCCTGGCAGGCCTCCAAGTACGTTCGAAGATCGTCACCAACTGAATTTTCATTGGTGGTACAGGTTTAAGTTGATATATATCCTTAATTTGTGCAAGATCCTGGCTCTGAACATTGACTCCCATAAGGACCAACGTCAACCCTCGCATGGCCTCCCTGCTATGCACAGATAACCATGAGGATCGCTTGAGTAACTGTACACCCGATCTAAGATAGCGGCTTGGAGTCGGGACCCCTTAAAATGGAATCTAGAAAAACCCCAATAACAAAAAAAACAATCAGTGGAACTCCACTAGAAGAAAGTGAGGCCCGTTTCACGGACCCACGGCTGGGCTTTGGCAAAAGCTCAAAAATGCAAAGGAGCCCTGTAGCACAGGCGCCAAGAAGTGTGGAGGAAACTCCAAAAACCGCTGCGGCGGAAGTAGGTGTCCCAAACACTGTTGCAGAGGCGGTAATCTCTCCAAGGCATGAGTACATGTTGAAACTCCGGGCCGAGGAAGAGGATGCCATTCTAAAATGTCGCCAGGCGCTGCGGCGTATAAAGACCGCTGTCGCTAAGCAAAAAAACATCAGTCTAGATGTTAAAAGCGGGGTATCCGACCTAGACGAACTACTCGATATTCTAGGACACTGCAGGAACTCCTGGAAGAAGCTGGAAGCTGAAGCAACTAAGCAGAAGCAATTAGAACCAGCAGCAGAGGCACGGATCTTGGAAACGGTGGAAACACCTACCATTCAAAAGAGACAAGCCCCTAGCCCCCTAGAGTCTGAGTCCGGCAAAAAACTTTGCAAGGGACAACAGAACTTGTGGCAAAAAGTCACCAGAAAAGGGACTTCGAAACAAAGAGCGGAAAAGACTACTTCGGCACCCGCAGAAAAGCCGAAAGTAGTAAAACAACCAGCAAAAAAAGAGAAGAAGAAACCTCCCCGCTCAGAAGCAGTCCTCATAAAACCTGAAAGTGGACAAAGCTACGTAGATGTTTTACGAAACATACGCAGCACAATCCAACAAGACGAAAAGGCAAACGTGAGAGGCATAAGGAAAACCCGATCCGGGGCACTCCTTGTAGAACTGAGCAGAGGGGAAAAGTTACAACCAGAACTAGTTGAAAAACTAAAGGCTACCGTTAAGAAAACAGCTACGGTAGCCGAGTTAAAGCCTACAGCGACAGTTGAGATCCGAGATCTAGACTCACTAACTGTAGAGTCTGAGGTGGCTGAGGCAGTGCGACAAGTCCTTGATAATTCATCAGTGGACTTGCGCATAAAAGTCACTGCCCCAAACAGTCGAGAGCAAGTAAGGGCCTTTGTAACTTTAGAAAGCCAACTAGCGGAGACGTTGCTGAGCTCAGACATTAAAATTGGTTTTGTCAGGGCTAGGCCCAGGATGTGTCAACCCATCCGCAGATGCTACAGATGCTTCGGGGTCGGCCATCTGCAGACCAACTGCACAGGACCGGACAGAAGTGGCGGTGGCATCTGCATTAGGTGTGGTGAATCAGGTCACAAGATGAAAGACTGCAAAAAACCACCAAAATGCTGCATTTGCACGGATGCGGGGCGTACTTCTGTTGATCACATGCCGGGATCGCAGAAATGCCCAAGCACACGACAAAATACAGCAAAATGTTGAAAATTCCCCAAGGTAATCTACACCGGAGCAAAACGGCAGATGCACTTTTGACACAGATAGTAGCAGAACATGCTATAGATGTAGTGATCATCAGTGAGCAATATAAGCGAAAAGAGAACGGAGTTTGGTTAGATGACGACACCAAGACTGCGGCCATATGGATCCCCAGTAGTAGTGGACAACAGCCACTAGAAAGCAAGATGGCAAACTGCTACGTCTACGCACGCTTCAGAGAAGTCGCAGTAGTCAGTTGCTACCTAACCCCTAGCGATGACATAAGCACCTTCCAGAATAAACTCGATGCAATCGAGGATCTCCTCGTGGATCGACGGCAGCCCTTCATTGTGGCAGGCGATCTGAATGCACGAGCAGTAGATTGGGGAATGTCCTCTACTAACTCTAGAGGACGAAAAATTATGGATATGGCCGCTAGGTCCGGGTTAGTGGTAGCAAACCGCGGAAGCAGACCGACCTTCCATAGGCCGGGATGTGAAGGCACAATACCTGACGTAACCTTTGGATCCGAACACATCGTAGATCGGATAAAGGACTGGAAGATACTCGATGACTTCACGGGAAGTGATCACGAGTATATCTCATATGATTTCCAGAATATCAGTCAGCAAAACCACTCACCATACTCAAGAAAGACTTCCCACAGATGGGACATAAGTAAGGTGGATACAGGCAAACTACTAGCTGAACTAGATAGGCGAGAACGACATTTCGACGGCACATTGACGTCGAAGCAAGTGGTCGAAAGAAGCCTAACAGCTATGGAAAGAGCGTGTAACGTATCGATGCCAAAAACGCACAGCAAACACGGAGGTAGACGACAGGCGTACTGGTGGAACCACGATATCGCAGAAAAAAGGAAAGTATGCATACAATGTAGAAGAAGGCTAACAAGGGCACGACGCTCTGGAAATTTCACGACGGAAGCGTTAGCAGCCAAGATTGCGAGAAAAGAACTGTCGATTGCTATCACACGCAGTAAGCATGACAAGTGGAAAGAGCTCTGCAATGATATAAATAAAGACCCTTGGGGACTTGGCTACAAGATAGTCATGAAGAAGCTGAGAAACTACGGAGCAGTGCCAAACGTGGATGATGACACGATGGATCACATAGTGGAAACACTTTTTCCAGCACACATCCACGAGGCGCATGAGCGAGCACCCGTAGAGTTCGATGGTTCAGTCCCAGAGTTCACCGAGGAAGAACTCAATATTGCAGCTCTCTCCCTGAAGAACAAGAAAGCGCCGGGACCAGATAATATACCGGCAGAGATACTGAAGGTGATAGCATCAGGACGTCCTACTTTTCTACTTAGGATGTATAACGCATGTCTAAAAGAAAGGATATTCCCAGAAGCGTGGAAGGAACAGAGACTGGTGCTCATTAGCAAAGGCAAAGGCGATCCCAACACACCTTCGGCTTATCGCCCATTGTGTATGTTAAACACAGCTGGAAAGCTTTTAGAAAAGCTCATTAGACCCAGACTACTCGCCGCAGTAGAGGCTGCTGGAGGACTTAGCCCCAGGCAACATGGGTTCAGAGCTGGAAAATCCACAATGGGAGCCATCGATGAAGTGGTTCAGGCAGCCAGAGCTACGCAAAGAGGAAATGCATACTCGCGCCCGGTAGTTCTGCTAGCAACGCTGGACGTTAAAAACGCCTTTAATAGTGTAAGGTGGACCGATATGCTTACTTCCTTGGAATACCGCTTCCAGATACCGGAGTACCTCATGAATATGATCAGGAGCTATTTGCAGGATCGAATACTCCTATACTCCACGCAAACTGGAACAAAACGGTACAGAGTGACTGGAGGAGCTGCACAGGGGTCAATCCTGGGACCAGACCTGTGGAATATCAGCTACGACGACATCCTAAGACTGGAAATGCCTGAAGACACCTTCCTTATTGGTTATGCCGACGATATCGCAGCCGTCATTACTGCCAGAACCACCATAGAGGCCCAAAAGAGACTTACCCAAGTCATGATCCGCACACAGACATGGCTCAGCTCTCGAGGATTGGAGCTTGCCACCCATAAAACAGAGTTACTTCTGTTCACGGGGAAGCAGATCCCAACCGAAATAGAGATGCGAGTAAGCGGAAACCTGATAAGGACGCAGAGGACAGTGAACTATCTAGGCGTCAGACTGGACAGTAAACTTACCTTCTGGGAACAACTGAAGTATGCCACGCGGAAAACAGCGACAGCAACGGGGTCTCTGAGTAGACTGATGGCAAACGTTGACGGCCCGACGGCAGGAAAACGGAGACTCCTCATGGAAGCGACAAATGCAATACTGCTATATGGCAGTGAAGTATGGGCGGACACCTTAAAGGCGAATGTAAGGCGAAAACCGATGCTAGCTGTGCAACGAAGAGCAGCCTTAAGGATAACATCGGCGTACCGCACAGTCTCCGGGGCGGATGTGACTGTGATAGCAGCAGTCATACCGGTTGACTTGCTTGCCCAAGAGCGCAAAAAAATATGGAATCTTCGGCAAAGAGGAGAATTCTCAGAACATGCGGCAAAGAGCATACGACAGCAAACCATAGTCTCGTGGAAGGCGAGATGGTCATGCGAAAGGTATGGAAGATGGACCGCTAAAATAATCCCCGATCTAGAGAAGTGGATAAATAGAAAGCACGGTGAAACGTCTTTCTATTTGACACAACTACTCTCCGGACATGGATACTTTCGAAAGTACCTAAATAAAATGGGGAAAACTGCCGAATCCAGCTGCATTTACTGCGAAAATGCAATGGACGATGCAGAACACACCTTCTTCAACTGCAAAAGATGGTCGGAAGAAAGAATCGACCTGGCAGAAACAGTAGGTGAAGTCAAAGTAGAGACATTAGTACAGCAAATGTGCAGCAGCATAGACGCTTGGAAAAAAGTCTATGACTTCGCCGAAAAGGTTCTGCGGCGGAAGAAGTATGACCTGGACGCAGGCACACAGAGGGCAACGCTCATTTAGAGCACACTGTGGGGTTCCACCTTGAAGGTTAATGCGGGATATCTCCTGGTTCCAAGGTGGATTTGAGCCCCAGAAGAGGAGGATTTTTTAGTCGGTAAGCAGTTATGCAGTCCGACACACCGGTCAAAGTTACGACATGACTGACGGTGCATAAAGCATTTTTTCCTACCTCAGTTCAACAAAAAAAAAAAAAAAAAAAAAAAAGTACTTCTGAGCCAAGCCTTCACAGTCATATATTTGAAATGGAATATATATATTTATTTCTTGTTATGCGAGGATATATAATTAGACCAAATTTTTGCTTATCAAAAATAATATTCATTTGCATTCCCCAATCGAAATATTTAGCAAATGAAAGTAAAGGAGTATGTTAAAGTTGCTTTGGACCAGTGACAACAAATGCTGCATACTTTGAGGTGACGTCATATTCGTTTCGCAACTGCGAAACGATTGCGGTGTGAGCCACGCCCACATGTGGACAACATGTGGGCAGCGGCACCAATCAGGAACAAAGTGTGAAACGTTGCGAGTTAATTGAATTTCAGGCGGCGTCTAAAAACTGCAAAACCTGCAGCCGTCGAAAGTGTTTCTAGTTAGTTGTTTATGCTGCGCGCTGCTGGCGTTGCTGCCTTTATTTTATACTCTGTTGCCTCATCGAAAACGGCAATATTAGGTTGCCTACAAATGCCAACAGCTGAGAATTAGGAAACAAGTGAGTACATTCTTAATGAGGTAACTACGGCAGTAATACTCCTTCATTATATACTCAAAATTATTTATAAGGCAAGACCGTGTTCAAACGTTTATTAGATCAACGAGAGCATAAGCATTATTCCTATATCTAAACTTTATATTTACTTTAATATATTGTATGAAGTAAATATAAAACTTGTCATATATCTTATATATTTTATTTTATATTATGTCATATGTTATGTCGTATGTCGTATGTCGTATGTCGTATGTCGTATGTCGTATGTCGTATGTCGTATGTCGTATGTCGTATGTCGTATGTCGTATGTCGTATGTCGTATGTCGTATGTCGTATGTCGTATGTCGTATGTCGTATGTCGTATGTCGTATGTCGTATGTCGGATGTCGGATGTCGGATGTCGTATTTCATATATATATATTCAGGTTTACCACTCCACAATACGTGAACATTGACAATTAAATTATAACTTAGAATTTGAATGCTCCTGCTTTAATAATCAGACTTTGTGTATGTAGACAAAATTAGTGTACCCTATACAATTTATTCCAAATTTATTTCGAAATTTATATACGTATTAATTAACATTTTTAAATACATCTAAATATTAATATATAATCCTATATAAAGAACAATTCAATCGATTACACGGACTGCCCTGTGTACTCCACCCTATGAGCAGAGTATTACGCAGTCGTTAGAGCTTTACTTAACAGGTTTAGCTCATTGTTGTTAATGTTGCTGTTGATTTTTAGGCAGCGGGCCTGGTTAGTTGGCTGCTTATACAATTTTAGTGAATTTTGTTTTCCCCCGTTTTTTTTTTTTTTTTTTGGCTCTGCTCGGCATTAGCTCAAAAAGTTGCCCATGAATGGACGTACGAAATTTACTTTGGTCGCGCAGCATTGTGTGTGTGTGTGTGGTACATGATGTTGTTGTGCGTTGGGCGTTTTAGCCTCATAGAGAAACTGAAGCTGTTGTTGATTTTGATGCTACTCTGCTGCATGTTTGCATTTGGGCAACCGCTGACGCGGCTGCTGCCACTGGCAATGCCACGCTCCACACTCTTCCGAATCCCCGAATCATTCTCCTCCGGCCCTCCGACGCAGCCTTCTGGCCACGTTATCTACGGCGGCGCTCTGCTGTTTGATTGCGTAAATGGCGGCGCTGCGCTGCGTTGTGCTGCCTACAGCCAACAGAACTTTGCACTTTGCACGAATGCGAATGCGAGTAGCTGTGTGCACTGCGAACCGGAAGTCAATAAAAGTTGGCCTATTGCGCAGCAGGAGGCAACATCAGTCAGTCACTCTGTCTGAGCCAATTTCGGAGGAGTTTTTCGTTTTTGCATTTCTGACTAGCAAAGCACCTGGCAGGTTAACCAAATTAGTTGGCATTGGCTTACAGCTGGGCTGGACTCAAATTTATAATTCGATTTCAATTCGGAGTTTAATCAAGAACTTCATATTCATTTTTTTTTATTTTTTTTTTTTACTTGCACTTCGATTAGACCACCAAAAAAAAAAGAAAAGAGAACTATGTCTAGCAATTGCCTTAATGCCATTTTTAAAAATAAACATGCAAATATTAAACTAAACGAGAAATAAAATATATATATATTAATATATAATATAATAATTATATGCCCTCGAGATGGATAAAGATATTTCGTAGAGTGGATGTCGCAGTGGCGCCCTCTAGTTTTCATGTTTCATTCTAAAGCTTTTACTTAAAAGTACCGTTAGTCATTCTCCACGCGTGCCACGAAAGAACTTGCATATCAACTAGAATGGAAATTGGCTTCGAAAGTCCTGTAACACGACCCCTGTTGTACAAAACAAAACAGCTTTGAGAATTCTTGTAGCGCCATCTGGCGGTAAAATACCACAACCAACAGAATTTGGAGCACTTTGAAAGCTCACAAGGCGCAACAGGCTAACAATAAAATAAGAACAAGTGAGTTAAAAGGAAAAGCAGAAAACTACAGTCCAGTCAAAATATAAAGAAATGGCAAAGGTTAACAAAGAAACCGAAAAATAATAAAATAATAAATTAAAAGACAAACCCAAATATCCGCATTAAGCTGCATCCATTCCTCATTCAGCTCACTGTTCATTTCACAACAGCGATAAAAAATTTTCCAGTAGCCGGTAATGGAGGTCCATTCTGGCTTCAAATCATAAAGTTTAAGAAATAAAGACCGGGCGTCCTCCATTTGGTATTGTCAAATAAATTGTTCGCACTTTGAAAACCACAAATCAACCAAACTTAAAATAAAATGAAAAAGAAGCACCACAAAAGGAAAATTCGCAGACGCCACCTCACATTCGATGCAAAGCAAAAACGCGACTGACGCGCTCTCAGTTCATAGAGCTCCTTGCGCAACCCGTACAGTAGAGGCCAACATAGTAGTAACAGTGCAAGAAGAATGATTTGGAAATTCTATTGAAAATTAAATAAATAGATGAAAAAAAAAAAATAAAATAAAAAAAAATATATATATATATATATACATTTATGTATGCATATATATGTATATATGTATATATATAAATCTATTTTATTTGCCAACTTTGCTATTTTAACTATTGTTTTATTAATTTTTAAGTTTGTTCATTATAAGTTCCAAAATCATTCCTCTTGCACTGTTCCTAATATATTGGCCTCCACTGTGCTCACGCACGCGCAGAGATGCTGTGGCTGAGCATTCTTCGTGCACTGTTGCTACTTTGTTGTCATCCACTGTACGGACTGCGCGAGCAGCTCTCTGAACTGAACGCAAGAGGAGCTTTGGAAACCCTCGCCTCATTTGTTTTTTGATGTAAAGGAGGCATTTCTTAAGGTCATTTTAAATATGTAATAAAGTAAACTTAAAATGTTTAACATTCAACTTTAAATAGCCATACACATACACACAAATAGTTGCACACATGCACTCACACACACAGGTACAACTGAATAATGAGAAAATAAGACCAAATGTGTGAACAGGAAAATAATAACACAAAATTTACAAAATTTAAAGATGTTTTTAATGTTAACAAAAAACTTTGGGAAATAATAGAATAATAAATGAAAAGACAAACCCAAATTTCTGCATTTAACTGATTCCATTCCTCATTCAATTCATAGTTTAGTATTAAACAACGGATATCAGGAATAGCTAGAAGCGTGATATGAAGAGTCGCTAATGTATAATATAAAAGAAAGAAATAACAACACAAAACGAGAACTAACAAGTAAGAGTGCTCTAGTCGAGACTGCTCGACTAGGGGATACCCTGAGCCCTGTGAAGAGCCAAATATCAAATCATTTAACGTTTTTTTTATGCATACATACAAACAACACATACATAGATACATATGCACGCACGAATAAGTGCGCGCTCTGCCAACTGCGCAGTTGACGCAGCGACTGCGCTTGGGCTGCAATGTGGGCATTACTATGGGAACTTAATTGTTTAATAACTTTTCTTAGCGATGAACTAAGTGCATCAAACTTTCACAACTTATTAATGGCATTCATATGTATGTATTTGCCAAAGCACAAGTCTCTAGTGTTTGATTTGCGCTTTTTACAAATAGGGGGCTATTGGGGGCGAATGGGGCGTGGCATCCAAAATCTAAAGATTACGTAATCTCTGTATTCATTGCACGCAACTACATAGCAAATTTGAAATCTCTAGCCCAAACGATGTACCAACCACGCCTTAAAAACACTTTAAAATTATCGATAAATGCTCATAAAATCGAAATGGAATGAGTTATCGGAAAAATTTTATAAACTTGTGCAGCGTATGGTATTATCGAGTATTCATGTAAAATTTCAAGTCTCTACGTTGCGTACTTAAAAATATCTTAGCGTTCACACGGACGGACGGACGGACGGACGGACGGACGGACGGACAGACGGACGGACAGACGGACGGACGGACGGACGGACGGACGGACAGACGGACAGGGCTATATCGACTCGTCTTATCGCGCTGATCAAGAATATATATACTTTATGGGGTGTGGCACGCCTCCTTCTGCCTGTTACATACATTTTCACAAAACCATTATACCCTGATTTCCCATTTTCAATGGGCTCAGGGTATAAAAATCCCACGTGATACAGGATGCACAGCAATAATGCTACTGACACGAGCTACGAGCTTCGAGCTTTGAGAGCTTCCACAGAAGAAGCTCTGAGACGCGTTGTAGAAACAGCGCGTCTCAAAAATCTCTCTCGTGATTGAAGTTTGATGATCTGCCCGTGCTACATCTAAAAAGTCGTTAGCATCTACGTTCTAAGGTCGACGCGTTCACATAAGTAAGATGTATATATGGTAAACGCATTTAAAGTGCACTAGATAATAACTCACAGTCTGTCACACCTAACGCATGCAAATCTTTTGCAACACGCCAAGTTGCTTACGCACTAAAGTATCGAAAAGTTTTCCCGGCACTGTTTTTTTTTTTTATACCCTGAGCCCATTGAAAATGGGAAATCAGGGTATAATGGCTTTATTAAATGTATGTAACAGGGAGAAGGAGGCGTGTCAGACCCCACAAAGTATATATATTCTTAATCAGGGCGACGAGCTGAGCCGATTTAGCCCTGTCCGTCTGTCTGTCCGTCCTTCCGTCCGTCCGTCCGTCTGTCCGTATGTTTAAACGCGTCGATCTCACTTGAATTTTTTGTTGTTGGGTCCGTGTATAGCACGCGCAGGTCAAGTTTTCTTCGTATAAACGATAACTATTTTTTTTGTAATGTGATAGATTTTAATGCTTATCGAAAATACGTTTTTAAGCGTAGTTTGCACATCGTTTGAGCTAGAGAAATTTGCTGTGTAGTTGCGTGTAATGAATACGGAGATAACGTAATCTTGAGATTTTGGATGCCACGCCCACGCCAATAGCCCCCTAATTGCAAAAGTCTGAAATCAAATACTAGAGACTTGTGCTTTGGCAAAAAAACTCATATGAATGACATTAATAAGTTGTGAAAGTTTGATGAAGTTAGTCCATCGCTAAGAAAACTTATGCAACAATTAAGTTCCCACATTGCAGCCCAAGCGCAGTCGCTGCGCGCTTATGCTTGCGTGCATATATGTGTGTGTATGTGTTGTTTATATGCATGCATAAAAGATGCGTAGAATGGTTTGATATTTAGCTCTTCACAGGGCTCAGGGTATCCCCTAGTCGAGCAGTTTCGACTAGAGCACTTTTACTTGTTTTTGATTTAATTATTGAAATATTTTTGATTAACACACATTCTATTTGATTATGAAAATAAAAGCACTTATATATATAATTTAATTTTCTATAAATTTATGTAAGGCTTAAGTTGTGTTTATATATTAAAAAACACAGATCGGATGGATTATAGGGGGTATCATAGTCGGGAGTCCCCAACTACAGCTTTCTTATTAGTTTTTTAAATCCATTTTTGTATGATTTTTTATAAGCATGTAATTTTATTTTAAGTTTAAAATCTTCGAAATTCTTGGTCTTGGTCTTGGTTCAGCCCACATTGAATGATCGATTATTATCGATTATAAGACAAAGAGTCTACTTAACCAACGCTACGTATGAAATACAGATATATAAGCTTCATATTTAAAGTCTCTAGGTCATTTGCCAGTTCCATACATTATTGAAAGACCGTTAAATAGATATAACTGTAGAGAATTCTTCAAAGTTAAATTGCGGAATCAATAAAATCAGCTTTCCTAGCTGAGTAGACTTTACATATGAAATATAACGACGACTTATGAAATATTAAATGTTTATAAAAATACATTTTCTCACCT
The DNA here is from genome assembly GCA_035045145.1 of Drosophila meridionalis. NCBI lineage: Eukaryota > Metazoa > Arthropoda > Insecta > Diptera > Drosophilidae > Drosophila > Drosophila meridionalis. The sequence continues at coordinate 2,184,949 of JAWNPG010000023.1, forward strand.
GTCTCTGATGAAATTCCATGGCCGGCACATTGCCATTTAGCTCGACGGCAGACATTTGTGAAAACAAATATTACTTATTTTTGTGAAAAAAAAAACAGGGATCGTTCCTTAATGTTGGATTTTTACAGTTTGGCACTCTCATACACTGCTTCTAAACTTATCTTTTTTTACATTCAGATAATATTTACGGTAGTTAGTTCGGCATATATAAACGCTGAATTAAACTCAGTTTTGGTTAGATCCTTCGCACATTGAGTTGGATCTGAAACAAGCAATTGATAAAAGAGATCAGTTAACCAATATTTAAAATATTTTGAAAAAGTATATTGGTTTCTAAGGTATGTGTCATATATGTAAATAAATACACAAAATACATTATATAATAAACACAAGAGTGCTGTAGTACAAGCTGTTTTACTGGGAGATACCCTGACTCAATCATTTTACACTCCTAAATCAGTGCTCTTCATTCTGATCAGAAATATATATAGTCGATGGGGTCTTTCTGTGTTTTCATTAAATACGTTGGATCGTCGAGCTAGAGTTAATCTTGAACTTCACTAACGTCGAGGAATATTGTAACTCATTATATTGGAGTTTGTATTGTATCAAGTATTTATAAATTCATCATTTAGTTGGAGTTCATGTTTAATACATATTCGAATTAGTGAGAGTCTAAAATAAAACAAAGTCAAAGTACAATTTCAAGTCAATCATTTGAGTTTTGTGCACATACAGAAATGTTTCATAATTTAATTGGAATTGATTTTGTTTCCAGATTTGACGCCATGAGTGTTTGCGTCTGTGTGAGTGTGCAATAGCAGCGGTTGCCTCTTTGCAGAGATTGGAATCGAATCGAGGCGCGTCGAGTGTGCCGAATTGCAAAAATTTAATAAGACTATATCGATTCGAATATAGACAGCAATTTCCATGTACATATAAATATCTATATATATAGATATTGGTATCTGAATTTTTTTTGTATGGGTCTGTAGTTTAGTGCATTGATGGAATATCGAAATTGTAATCAAATCAAAATGGACAAGTGAAATAACTAAGCGCAAGTTCCACTAGAAGTATAGAAAATTCTTATATTCCTAGTATATATAGAATTTATTCTAGAATCAGCTTTACACACAAAATTTTTTCCAATTAGTGTTTAGGCCTCATTCGTTTGTACTTAATTATGAAATTTGGAATTCAGTTCTCTAGTTCAATAATAATAGTATCATAGTATCGAGTATATGGAAACAAAAACGTAAATGGAAAACATTTTGGTCTATTATTCCCTGATTATCCATTTTCAAAGGATCAATCTGAGTTATAGTCTCGATATTTGTAGACTTCTATATAATTTTGATTTAAAAAATCGATTGATAACACATTTTAATGTAATCGACTTTCAGTATTCGAATATTCAAATTTTGCATTTGGTTTGATGTATTTGGTGTAATGTATGGGAAGACTTAACATTTTTACTAAAGTGTTACATATTCAATAGATTATATAGGTCATATGCTGAAAATTCCTAATCATCACGTCCTTAATTGCTATATATGTACTTATATCTTTGGTATAGTACTGTCTGTTAGTGCTGAAGTCTTGATCTTGCAGTATAAATTCGTGTTGACAACTTGCTACCAGAAATAATTACCAAGCGAAAGGTCTGATAATAAAACAGCTTCTATTACTTTGCAAAAAACTATACTATTTACTACTATACAACTAGATATATATGAAAATCGAAAAAATCGAAAACTTACAACGTTTGTTGATCCTTACTTAATTTTAAATAAAAAATAGTATAAGGTAGACATCTTTGTTTTATTTCTTGCTAGAACTTTTGATGGAACTTTTGAAAGAGCTACTGCGCTTAGGCGCACGGTATCTCCACGTCAGCAACGGCCAACTAGAGCAGTTCTTGCTCGCTAAGCAGACTCTATCTGTGAGTTTGCATGTAGCCTGTATGTGAGGAATATCCAAGCTGAGCACTATTGTTTTTTAAAGTGTTGCATTAGCTATGCAAATCACATCCACTTGAAAAATCCAACTGGTTTCGCGCGTACTCACAGGCTAAGTGGCATCCGGGATATATATCCCATGAAGGTACTTAGGGATATAAAATAAGTGCACAACATAACTTTGTCTTAGCCAATAGCCATTAGAAGTGCATATCCATTTGTACTTTATGCCACACACACACACACTGACACACAGCTGCAATTGGTTTTAACGATTGCTGCTGTTGCCTGTTGGCAGGTTTAGTTTTCGCTTTAGCTTTAGTTTCGTTTTGGCCTTCTTCCGCTTAACAAAATACCGTTGCAATGTGTGCTATAACACACATCTAACTATGTTTTACACACACTGTTAACAGCCCGGCCCCGCAACTGAGAGGGTGCGGGACCCCGAAATGGCAAACGGAAATTGTGCATATTTCACTTAGCTTCAACGCTGAAATGGCAAATGGCAAATGGTAGCCCAGTTAAGAGGTAAAAAGAGAAAACCAGCTGGCAAATATTTGTATAATCAAACGGTCTGATTCTCGCCACCTTCCTCAACAGCGAGGCCTTCAGCTCCCCCTTCCCCCTTCCCCCTTTCAGCAAGGGCTTACAAAACGTTAAGTGTAAATAAATTATTAGCAGAGCGTCAACCTGTGTGCTCTCTGTGCTAACCCTTGCCTGGCTCGTCAGCAGCGAGGGTTGTTCAGGTAATAATGCAGCCTGTGCCTTATGAATCAAATTATATCTTTTCCAACTTCAATGAAATTACTAAATTGTTTTGTTTTATTCAGTTTAAATTAATTGTTCGATCGGTCCATTCTTAGGATTAAATTTCATCATTCATATCGATCAATCTGGTGGTTCATAATTAAGGCGAAGACTTCACAAGCTACACTCGTGTACAGTGAAGCCTCTGCCTGGGGCATTGCAAAAATGTGCCATGTTTGCCAACATGCAAAGAGAGTAACGAGACAATTACCGTTGGGAACGCCGTCAGAGTCAGCTGCCGTTGCCATTGCTGCTGCTGCTGCTGCTGCTCCTCCTGCTGCTGGCCAAACATGCAACTTTGAACAGTTATACACACACACTCATACACACAGTCCCACAACTGCTCAATGCAACAGCAGCGATGAATGTGTACCAACAGAAAAAAAAAAGAAAAAGCAAAAAGCGAAAAGCAAAAACTAAGGCAGACATTTCACTGCAAAACTTTACACTGCTTTCTGCTGCTCTGCGTATGTGTGCGTGCGTGTGTATGTGTGTGCTGTGTGTGCGAGTGCAACGTGACTGTTGCCTGGGGGCGTGGCTCTGTGGCCAATGTCTGCGTAGACAACGTGTTAAGCTTCAGTGGTTTGCCATTGCAAATGGGACACATTAGCAATGTTGAAAGTTGCTGCAACGGGGAATGAAGCGGAATGGGAATGGGAACGGGAGCGGGAACGGGAGCGGGAGCGCGGATGGAAATGGGTATAGCAGCGGAAACGTGGCGAGGCCTAGGCTAGGTCGAGCTGGGTTGGAGGTTGGGAAACAAGGCAAAGGGCTTTTCAGCTTCTTTGACGCCATCGGTATAGCCTGTGCCAAATGTGTCCAGAATTAGAAAACAAAAGTCAGTTGACTGATTCGATTAATTACACAGAACCCAACAAAAAGAAAAAAAAACCAAAGCCACAGGAAAAGGTGTCGAAGCTGTGGAAATATAAATTTGAATGACGGGCGAAAATACTTGTACGAAAGCAGAAAGCAAGAGAAGATTCACAAATTCAACTGATGTTATATTATAAATTGAAATAGTATACAAAAATGTCTTGCTCTCAAAACAATTTATATTTTAATGATTTTATAGTGCAATTTGATTTGCCAATAAAAGTGTGATAGAAATAGCAGAGCATAGCATAGCATACGCCTATTAATATATGTACATAGCGAAGTGTAAGTATGTAAAGGTGTTGGTTATTATGTATGCATGTATAAAAGGTGGTATGACAGAAATGAAATATCAGCAATGTTCAGGATATGCAGGATATGATCCCTCGAATTTCTTAAACTTGTTTTGTTTTCTCTTTTATAATTCTGGATTCTCATAAATAAAATTATTTCCTATTTTGACTGCGAACAAGTCAACATACTTGACTGTCACGGGTCTCAATGGCGGGCATATTCTCTGATTACCTGGTCGCAACACCTCGAAGCGTTCAAAGTATGGGTCAAGAAGTGCAACAGTGAGAAGTCTGACAGTTGTCAATCAACAGTGTTAAATTAAGAATGCTAAATCGACCAATGACATACAAATTGGTATTATCCTGGACAGAAGCCGCACCGAAGCTGGCTAAAATGTCTTGCTCGCAAAGGGGAGCAAACAATCTCTGAACAACTGGGTCAGAATATACACAGTGCATCCTAGTTGAAAATCTAAGATTCCCAGCTGTATGGAATTGCACAAGACGCACCTGAACAAACTGCGTGTCCTACAAAACCCGAAGAAGATCTCTGGGCGCTTTGGAAAAGCGGACATCACGCGAGGCCTCAAGGTGCCAAAAATTAGACACAAACTCGAGGAGGTAGCAAAGAGGTTAGAATAAAGGCCAAACAACCTAGATAGGCAACTAGCTACTGCAGCTTAAGCTTATGCGAGCCCCCGCACCTGTACTAGGAGAAAATTTAGATACCTCCACTTGAACTAATTACCTCCCCTTAAACGTTACCTTAATTACAACTCATAACTTATAGTTATCCTAAGATATATATATACCCTGTAATTGTTATGTCTCATAGCCCTAAAAAGAGTTTAATTACTCGTATAATTAAAGTTTCCCATTAGTTCGCAGGATACTGATCTATGCAAATCTAAAAAAGAAAATAAATTAAATTGAATTAAATATATAATAATTTAGTTCTATTTATTTAATCATGCAATTCGCATATTTCTAAATATAAATAAATAAAATGTATATTAAAATACTTTTTTTAATTAAATAAATTAAAATTGATTTTAATTACAATATATTTTAGCATTTGTGACTTATAAGACAGAAAATATAACAACTTTAGAAAGAAAGAGGTTAGACTCATAATAGCTTATAAAAAATGTGTTGTTAAGAAACTGCAATTGCATCATATGAAGGTCAATCGCATCATATGAACTAACCAACATTAAAATATTTTTCAAGCGAAATGAACTATAACAAAATATGAGCTAACTGTTTATAAAAAACGGTAAGTTTCTAATTAGACTAAAAATTATGCTAATTATCATTAGCAGCAAAAACAAATTCGTTTATGGCAATATTATTTTACTTAAAAAATGTAGCATACTTTTTGGGGCTTCATATTATGAATCGGAGCGATGGCTTTTATATACTCAACTATCTGCAGAAGTGTTAATTAAATTGATCGATAGCGGAAGCAAGTGCTTTTCTTCTTATCTGCATTGAGTGAAAACGGAAGCTACTAACATTTGTCTCTAGCCGTCGCTGCGCTTTGCCAATAAATCCTTGCTCGACTGCCCATTCATTTCCCTAATGAAATCTCAAGAGTTTCTCCAGAAGTTTTTGCTCGCAGGGGACTTCGTTTGCGGCGTTCGCGCTTTTCCATTTGATTGCCAACATAGTTGCCTCGATTCATCAAATCCAATAATGCAAAATACTAGGAAAAGGTATCGAAAGTTCCAAGGACGAACCATTTGCAACGTTATTTCTCTTCTCTTTTTTTTTAATCAACTTTGCTGCCTGCAGCGTCGCCGTCGCCGTCGGCGTTGGCGTTGGCGTTGGCGTCGGCGTTGGCACTGACGTCGACGTCGTCGTAGTTCTCTGTCTGTTTGTTTTGCGCAAAAAGTTTTTTATTTTGCGTTTGTTTGTTTATTTGTTTGTTTTGCTTAAAAACTCTTCAGTAGCGCCAAAGGCAACACAACAACAACACGAACTGAGACAACAACAACAACAACAACAACAACAACAACAACAACAACAACAGCAGCAATAATAACGGCTGCAACAAAAGGTTGCCACGCGTAAAATATTTCTTAGAATTTCTCTTATGCTTCTGCATTCCGCGTGACTTTCAGCAATATATATGTGTATGTTATGTATAGACACATACACAGACTCTCAGACACACGCACACACATACTCACACATAATGCCGTTGCTTTTGGCAACAAAAGCGCGCGCTGTGAATTGCTTCAAGTTCAGCTCTTTGGTTTGGCTTCCTTGCAATTTTAACCCTGTAACCCCAATGCCAAAGGGTATTCAAAACTATTTAAACGGTATTTGAATAAGTAGTTATACATATGGTTTATCATTGCAAACATCATAAGGTTTACTTGTTAAGTTATCTTAATGATCTACACAGTTAGGTATTGAGCAGAGTGAAGGATATATATATATATATATATACATATATATACTTACATATGGAAAGTATTCGAAAGATGTTGTTTCAGAAGAGCGTTAAGGTTAATATATAGAAAGTATTTGATATATATTGTTTCAAAGCAACTAATATTAATATCAATTCAATGACTGTTATCTGAGTTTAGCTCATTTGATATATGTAGATTCTCCTTTTTGTAGTAACTACATATGTACTCTATGCTTAAAAGGGAGCTCTTTTGGAGTTTGCTTGAAGTTTGGTCAAAATTTTTAAATTTTTAATGGGCAACTTGAAGTCGGCTTTTATCTATCAACATATTCTAACTAATTCGCGTCCTTCTGGTAATGCTTTATGATTTTTAATATGGCAACAGCAAAGCTCAAAAATTTTCGAGGCAAAATTGTTAAAACACATACACACACACACACATATTATTCACACACACATATGGGCACACGCTTGTGTGTGAAGCTCGCCTGCAAAGCACTAGGCAAGTGCGCAGTGCAATTGACAACTACCCGCGACAACACCCACACCACAATAACAATAACAGTAGAAACAACAATAACTTTGGTAACACCAACCACCAACCTCAACCCCTACCTCGACCCACCCGTTGAGCCACGCTCTGTTGGCAATTTTCCTGCAGCATTTTTCCACACTTTATGAGATTTTCGTACATTTGTCAGTGTTGATGCTGATTTTCTTGACTTTATCTTTGTGCTGTGCTTAAGAATGCTCGACTTTAAAATACCCAGTTGTAAGTGGGTAGAAATGCTCGACTAAAATATAATCAAAATAAAACTAAATAAATAAATGAAATAAATAAATTTTAACTAATTTAAATTGTTTTAGAGTACAAAAAATAAAAATGAAAATAAAAATAAAAATAAAAATAAAAATAATAATTACTAGACATTGACTCTCCTACTTTTGTTCGTTTCTAACCCTGCTTCATTGCAATGAAATTGTTAGACAATAAAAATGAGATTACATATAACAAAAATAATGTTCGAGAAATTCTAGGAATTGATGTTACGAGTGTTCATTTAGTTGGCTATATTTGCGTAATCTCTGAGGTCGCAGAGAAAATTCTGGTTTAGCGTAATATCCCCTTCAGGTATTTTATAAATCTCATACCTCACATATCATCACAATTACGATTACTAAATTCCTTTCGCAAGCACTCACTGGGTGGAGTGGAATATGAAAATTGCTAAGCAACATTGTTGCCATTCTGTGAGTGTGTGTGTGTGTCTGTTGCAATAGCTGTTGCTGTTGCTAAATATTTTTATTGCCACTTAAAAAGTTTGCTAAACAATTTTAGTTTTTTATGATAGTTTGAAGGGGAAAATATGCTTTTACTATCATTAAATATTTGCTGTCAACATTCGAGAGCATTTGGAGCAGAAAATGTGAAATAATTGTAAATTATTTAAACAAAATTTATTTGTATAGGTTTTTTTAATTAACCATTGGAATATTATACTTTGAAATCATAAATTTCTTAAAATTTCAATATTGTGTTCGTCCAGCTTTGCTTTATTGCAGAGGTATGAATATTCAAACATTTAGATTTTTAATGTTTTATAAGGCAAACGCCTTCCTCACCTGCTCTTAACTTACGTTTTAACAATATTAAAAAGCGCAATTGCATTTAAATGAGATTCATATTTACTATTCGAGAGAAATATGTATAAACGAATGTGCTGCTTCGAGTTGACAAAGTTTGTTACTTCAAAATTCGAACAGTTTTCTGCAGTTTTTTCACAACTGTCAATTGTCTCTTGTGTTGTGTCAGGTGCTGTTTTCTCTTGTTGTTGAGTTTATTGTTGTGTTCGAGGTTTCTGTTTTGATTAGGTGCTGCTCTCAGTGGAATTGACTGATTGCTTTTGTGCAGTTTTCCATTTGCACTGCGAATAAGCCAAATGAAAACACACCCGAAAAGTCAATTCAAAACTGAAGTGCGCAGCACTTGGGTGCAGCTGGAAGAGCAAACCAAATGACCACCTAGACTTATATCAGTTTACTCTATTTTTATTATTTATTTTGATTTCTACATTTTATTTAGGTTTATTTTAAGTTATAAAATATACGGCTGTGTTCACAAAAATAGCAGTGCCCTTGAGCTTTCACTTCAAAGTTGATAAATCATATTAAATATGTAAATATTTGAATCTGGCAAAAATGAATATTTAACTATAGCTGCTATATCCGAAAAGAGAAACCTTCTTAAATGACTCAAGTTTTTCAAGTGAAATACCAAGACTCATCTGGATTTGTGCTTTTGAAGGACTGGCCCTCTGCTGACCAGCTCATAGACTTTCATAATATTGTCGATATTGATTGGCTTAAATATTGTATTATTATTAAAAATATTATCATTAAAATATATTATTTGATTAACATTCTCAATTCAATGATGTCGAATGCAGCATTTATTCACTTTGGGATACGTTTCGCACCTGTCAGCCATTTTCTAATTGACTGTAAACATTTGCTACTGTTAAGCACTTAAGCGGCGCATGCAAAATTCTAACTGCAACTTTGGTCATTAAGCATTTGTTTTCACATCAAATTAACCGCGCGGCTACGCTGAAAGGCATTGCTGTGCGAATCTGCTTCCAATAGAACACTACACACACACATACAAACACAATCTATCCTTTACTATCTCTCTCCCACTCTCCATCTCTCTCTTGCAAACTCTCGTTTAACCGCTGCCACTTACTCACACTCCGAAGTCTGCGTGTGCACTGAGCAACAGCGGCAGCGTCAGAGTTAAGCCTGGTTCTGCACCTATTATGTACCAATAAGAATATGTCGAATGTACCATTTCATAAATATACATATATAACAACACTATGTATTTATAATTAGTCATATATTCTTCAATTTTCAAATATAGTTGTTCATATAATATAAATATAATATATATTTTATATTCTATTACCACACCATTTTTTACCATATTTTGTACCAAGCAAATTCGAGCTTCTCTAGTGATGGTACACGTGTACCACAGCAGCATAAAGTATAACAGTTTAATGCCGTTACATTTGACTCTCTTTGGCTGTGGCGTTCGCTCTTTGCTGCTCACTTTGTTTCGTTTGCCGACAGCCGAGCGGCTCTGAGTTCCGAGGCATCGAAACATGGAAATACATTTTCAGTGCATTTCTCAGTTATTGTTGCCGCAGCCAGTGCTTGAGGCTGGTATTTATCGTTTTGTTTTGCATAGTTCGTGGTTATTCTTTTTCGTCGATTGCTTGACCTTCAGTTAATTTGCATGCTGTCTGACATTGAAAGAATTCTGTGGCTGGGTGCCGGTGCCGAGCCGCACTTTGGTTACGTTTCAGCTCAGCTGCCATTGTTGTTTATTCGAGGGTTCAATTAGTGCTTCCGCTCGCTTGTTGCTCCTCTTGTCAAGTGTTTGACAGACACTCTGGGTGGATTGACAGCATTTGGCGGTGATTGATGCACTGGAGTGTATTGCCTTTCGTTTCTGTGCAAAATGTGTAGCATACTTTTTGGCATGCCCGAGCTGAGCGACTTTTATTTGGCAAGCGAGCGATGTGAAGTTGATGGATAAATGGACTTCTTTCAACTATCTTTTGAAGCCAGTGTCATATCCCTATACATTTGAATATGATTTCTTTTGGTCACATTTAAGTCATATGGTATTTAAGCTTTGTACTCATTGTTATCTGTATAATCAGCATTTTGGGACGATAGACCCAAAGAAGAAGATGAAATGAAAGAAGAAAAGAAGATGAAATGAGCTTTAATCCTTATGTGGCTGATGAATATGTATTCTCATACCACGTCATATAACACTTTGGACAAGGTATGTGCTCGTCGGGCATATATGCTCACCACACTATTATTATTGGTATTTGTTTTTTAATGAAGCAATTTATATGCTTATTTGTGTGACGAGTTCTATCTTGACCTTTTGACTAACCGCAAGGTCGGTAGGCAGGCACTTGTTGTGGACAAAAGAAGATTATTTAAATAGTTTCTCTGGAATATTTTGTAGTTCAAATTTCATGCGGCTGGGTGGAATATGAAAAATAGCAATGGTATCACGGATATGGGGTAAAATTGACAAGAACACATGTCACATATTTGTGTAAGAAGTTGGAAAATTTGTAAGCTGCGTTTTAAGCAGGTTTTGGGGAGCTATTCGCCCAGGACATGGGACTCGGAACACATACGTACATAGGGAATACCGATGGTATTCAAGGATTGTAATGCTTGCTAACAAGGACATCGTTGGCCATGTGTGGTTGTTCGGAAGCTGCAAAAATATGCAAATTCTACTTTTGCGTAGAAGCCCAAAGGACATAAATGACGTCAATTTGCCAGCACGAATATAAATACATATATAACTACACTGATGTATGCGTAAATACGGATTTGTATATATAAATGCCTGTGTGTGTGTGGGAGCTTTGCTGTTGCCGCTTTGTTGCCTTATTTCCATAGCCCGACCAGTTCATCTGAATTTAACATTCGCATTTGAGTGGCCGTCGAGTATGTCAACTACAAATTGCACCTGAAGCAACGGCAGCAATCGATCAATGCGCAACCCACAAAACAACACAATCGAGTCCTTAAAGCTGTGTGTACACAAGGATGCAGTCCGTAGACCACTTCAAATGCCGTTTTAATTGAGCCGCTGCAGCTTGACCCACGGGTTAAGTAGAAAGCATCGCAAAGCTCAAAGGCGAATAAAAAGCAGCTCGTTAAACTTTGTTCGACTTCTGCATAATGATCCATAGAAAATCCACAGCAGCCGAAAAACAAACTGCGAAAAAACTTAAGTTTGGTGTTTAAAGGGTGGGAAAGAGTTTATCGCGTTATGGATTGTTCGAGTTGGTATTAAATTATTATAGATTGTACACGTCCTATTCTTGTATTTTTATACCCTGAGCCCATTGAAAATGGGAAATCAGGGTATAATGGTTTTGTGAAAATGTATGTAACAGGCAGAAGGAGGCGTGCCACACCCCATAAAGTATATATATTCTTGATCAGCGCGACAAGACGAGTCGATATAGCCATGTCCGTCTGTCCGTCTGTCCGTCTGTCCGTCCGTCCGTCCGTCCGTCCGTGTGAACGCTGAGATATTTGTAAGTACGCAACGTAGAGACTTGAAATTTTACATGAATACTCGATAATACCATACGCTGCACAAGTTTATAAAATTTTTCCGATAACTCATTCCATTTCGATTTTATGAGCATTTATCGAAAATTTTAATGTGTTTTTAAGGCTTGGTTTGTACATCTTTTGAGCTAAAGACTTCAAATTTGCTGTGTAGTTGCGTGTAATGAATACGGAGATAACGTTATCTTTAGATTTTGGATGCCACGCCCCATTCGCCCCCAATAGCCCCCTATTTGTAAAAAGCGCAAATCAAATACTAGAAACTTGTGCTTTGGCACATACACACATATGAATGTCATAAATAAGTTGTGAAAGTTTGATGCACTTAGTCCATCGCTAAGAAAAGTTATTAAACAATTAAGTTTCCATAGTAATGCCCACATTGCAGCCCAAGCGCAGTCGCTGCGTCAACTGCGCAGTTGGCAGAGCGCGCGCTTATGCGTGCGTGCATATGTATGGGTGTATGTGTTGTTTGTATGTGTGCTTACAAAATCGTAGAATTATTTGATATTTGGCTATTCACAGGGCTCAGGGTATCCCCTAGTCGAGCAGTCTCGACTAGAGCACTCTTACTTGTTAGTAATATAAATTATTATACCCTGAGCCCATTGAAAATGGGAAATCAGGGTATAATGGTTTTGTTAAATGTATGTAACAGGCAGAAGGAGGCGTGTGAGACCCCACAAAGTATATATATTCTTGATCAGGGCGACGAGCTGAGTCGATTTAGCATTGTCCGTCTGTCTGTCTGTCCGTCCGTCCGTCCGTCCGTCCGTCCGTCCGTCCGTCCGTCCGTCTGTCCGTCTGTCCGTCTGTCCGTATGTTTGAACGCGTCGATTGAAGCAACTAGACAAGCTAGAGACTTGAATTTTTTTTTGTTGAGTCCGTGGATAGCACGCGCAGGTCAAGTTTATTTCGTATGAACGATAACTATTTTTGTTGTAATGTTATCGATTTTAATGCTTATCGAAAATATGTTTTTAAGGCGTAGTTTGTGTATCGTTTGAGCTAGAGA